>CP139502.1:262023128-262623128 GCA_021014915.2 Artemisia tridentata subsp. tridentata
CTACTGTCACACCCTGAATTTACCTGTTAATGGCAGCGGATATGAATACCTTGGTGTGACTTTCATGGCGTCTCATACAATGGATATATTGAACGACCTAAAGTGCCGTTTTGAAAATACACGTTTGATCATAAATAAAATCAGAGTTTACAAAACATAGGTCCCAAATGATGTTGCAAGTTTATATAACAAAACCATAGTAGATCAAACGTTTACATAAGTGCATGAAAATAAGTGATGCAAGTCGACCCCGCGACTCCAAAATAGCCAAATGCATGCCCACACGCTAGCTAATTACCTGAAAATACATTGCTAAAAACGGTCAACATAAAGTTGGTGAGAGATCATAGGTTTAATAAAATGAAGGTATACGATAGCCACAAGTATAAAGTGTATGACATAAGTCACATAAAAATGGTGTACAATAGACTTAAGCTCATGACCCCGAAACTATGACTGAATCTGTGGTGCCCCTCAGAGTGTTTTGCCAGGCACTCTAATAAAAAGACATGAAATGCATCCGCTATCGGTTGTTGGTCAAAGCCAACACGGATGGAGGCGTCACCCTCGATAGATCTATCCACTCACTCTCGCTTACAGGTAAATTAACGGTTCATGATATAGGGGACTTTCATATGGCAACAAGGTAACTTAATCTATGTACAAGGAATTTGATACTAGGGCTCGCATATAAAAATGGTTGCAATGTATTCTCCCCCGTGGGATTTGAAATGAAAATAATAAATTGAAAAACGGGGCTATGAAAACTCACCTGGTATGATAGCACAATGATAATGATGAGTAGTGATGAAATGGAACTCGGTCTCTAAACAGGACCTATTATGAATGATATGACTCGCATAAGCAATGATGTAACTCAACTAATGCACATACTTATGCTAACGATACCACTTGTGGTTTTAGAAAATATCATTTAACGTCGAAAAATACATTATTGATATCTCATTATGTCATAAACGACTTTTCGTGTAATTACATTAAAATGGTACTCCATGATCCTTATTTGGTATTATATTGTCAAATATAACAGTTTCGTCGCAAAATAATACTTTATACGACTTGTGAAAATATAACCATTTTGGCCGTGTAAAACTAGTCGCGAAAATTATATACTTTGTATACATATTAGTATTCCGACTTGACGTTCTCAAAAACCTTATAACAATATTTCAATATCGTTACTTTTGACATTGAATCAACCGTGCCTCGATCGATTTGGTAAACGGCTATCAATATTTCAAGTTATGAAAATACTAGTTTTTAACACTCTATTTTCTACTAAAAAGGGTGCTGTCAAAATATATACATATCGTCGAGTCTTTAAAAGTCCATATTTTGTTCGTTATAAGCTCGTTTTTAACGTTCTAGGTATCCACGCGTTCGTATAAACCTATACTAACGTATTTTCAATGTCTCGGCTCATCTAGATCATGGTTAACGGCTCGCTTTGCTCCTGAAAACGCGTCCAACAGCATGCTATTTTTCAGCAAAGTGTATATTTCGTCGCGTAACTTAAATATCTCATAACTTCTTCGTTATAAGTCGGTTTTTAGTGATTTAAGCGCCCACGCGTTCCTTATTGAGTGTATTTTCTAAATATTGAAACCAAAATAGTTCACAAAAATCTGAGTTTTCCAGAAAATTCAATTCGTGGCAGTAGGTACTTTAGGTAGAGCAAAAATACATTTTTCTAGTTCATAACTTAATCAAACTTACTCCATTCAACTCCACAAATACCCTTGATCTACCATACACTTCTCAAAGTGTCATGGGGCCCTAAACTTAACTAAATATAGTGTGGTTCATGAGATTGTTAGCAAAAATTATAGATTTAAAGTTTATAAGAGTTTTTAAAAGGAAAAGTGGTATCATAACTAAGTATGTTGCATTATTAACCAATAACACATGAAAATACATAAATATAAAGATCAAATGAAAGTAAAACATGAAAAATTAATAATCTTGAAGTTACTTACAATGTGGGTTAGGATGGAAAGAAATGAGAAGGATTCTTGAGGTTTTTATTTCAAAACCTTAACAAGAACATCAAATGGGACTTGTAGAATACTAGAGCTATGAAAATTTTATGGATTTGCTTGGTTCTTGTGGTTGGCCGTGGGTTTCAAGAGAGACAAAGGAGAGGATTTTGAGTTTTACACCTTTAGGAGTGAGTTAGTATGTGTTGGAAGTATTAAAATAATTCACAAGGACTAGTTACCAACTCCAATTAATGAAAGCAAGATTTTTACTTGATTGGGCATGGTCTAGGTAATGGGGCGTGGGTTTTGGTGAGCAAAAGAAGCAACATTTGATTTTTTTGTAAGATAGTGTATGAGTTGGTTAATTTAGTGTGTAGTTTGGGTGTTATCGGGTACCGAGTTATCTTAAAATAAATACTAACGAAGCGAAATAAAATACGACAAAGTTGTAAATATTGTAAAATGATGTTACTGACATAAATCGGGTGTCGGAACAACTGTCGGGTTAATTTGTCGTAATTTGACGGTATTATAAGCTCTTGACGAAAAATATAACAATTGGTGTAATAACACCGGGTAAAATAATAATATAAACTTTATATTATTAAAAGTAGTTATAAAAGTTTATTAGGATCATTGTCTGGAGTACTGGGCATAATTGTTAATAATACTGACTGAGTGGTAACGTTAATTAATTAAATAACCTTCCGTAAAAATAATTAATGCATAACCGTGCATGAACTAATGTACTGATGATGTTACTGATGATATGCAGACTCCTCTAGTCTACAATGATGTGTCCTGACTGACAATGCATGAATTCACAGCTAAACCGAACTGGTTACGTGAATTAAAGTCATCTGAAAATAGGTTTACGAATAATGGTAAATTGTCGGGGTTAGGAAAATGACCTGAAATTACGGGTTGTGACAGTCGGGTCCCCCTCGAGAATTCCAGCGAACCTTCACGATAGGAATTCGACTCTGCTTCAATTGCTTGACCTCACGGTCCATGATTTCTACAGGTTCTTCCACAAAATTAAGCTTGTCATCTAGTTGAATTTCTTCAAGTGGAATAACGGACGACTCGTCGGAAAGACACTTCTTGAGGTTTGAAACATGAAATGTGTTATGAACGTTGCTGAGTTCTGACGGAAGTTCAAGCTTGTAGGCCACCGGACCAATCCTTTCTATGATCTTGAATGGCCCAATGTATCTCGGGTTTAGCTTCCCGCGTTTCCCAAATCGGATCACGCCCTTCCAAGGCGAGACCTTCAACATGACTTTATCTCCAACTTGAAATTCCAATGGTTTGCGTCGAACATCTGCATAGCTTTTCTGTCGACTTCTAGCTGTTTCGAGCCTTTCTCGAATCTTAACAATCTTCTCGGTTGTATCTCGTACCATCTCCGGTCCAGTACATTGTACATCACCGACTTCGGCCCAACAGACTGGTGAACGACACTTACGACCATAAAGTGCCTCAAATGGTGCGGCTTTGATGCTCGAATGGTAGCTGTTGTTGTAAGAAAATTCGATCAATGGCAAATGGTTAGCCCAACCATTTCCAAAATCAATCACACACGCTCTAAGCATGTCTTCTAGTGTCTGAATCGTCCTTTCACTCTGACCATCAGTCTGAGGATGGTAAGCAGTGCTCATGTCTAACTTGGATCCAAAAGAATCTTGTAACGACTTCCAAAAGTTCGATGTAAAACGGCTATCTCTGTCGGATATGATGGAAACTGGTGCTCCATGTCTTGAGATTATCTCCTTGACATAAAGTCTAGCGAGTTGGTCCATGGAATAAGTCTCTCTAATCGGTATGAAATGGGCTGATTTGGTGAGACGATCTACTATAACCCAAATAGCGTCGAATCCACCTGAAGTCTTAGGAAGTTTAGTAACAAAGTCCATTGTAATACGCTCCCATTTCCATTGAGGAATCTCTGGCTGTTGAAGTAACCCTAACGGTTTCTGATTCTCGGCTTTCACTTTAGCACACGTAAGACATCTGCTAACATACCTCGCTATCTCTGCTTTCATATCGGGCCACCAATAAAGTTGCTTGAGATCCTGATACATCTTATCAGAACCTGGATGAATAGAGTACTTCGACTTGTGTGACTCATGCATAATCAACTCTCGTACTCCACCATAAAGGGGTATCCAACTTCTGTCCTTGAAGCATAACACTCCATCGGACCTCTTTACAAAACCATTCTTGTTCTCGGGCATACCATAAATCTTCTCGTGTGGTCGGTTTTCTTCTTTGAGTGCTTCAATCTGAGCCTCTAAGATCTTTGATGGTAAAGGTGAAATAATTGTCATTCCCAATGACCTGACCCTCAAAGGTTTGGGTCGTTCTTTCCTGCTAAGAGCGTCAGCTACAACATTAGCTTTTCCCGGGTGATATTGGATCTCACAATCGTAGTCACTAAGCAACTCTAGCCAACGACGTTGCCTCATATTGAGTTCCTTCTGATCAAGTATATGCTGTAAGCTCTTGTGATCGGTATATACCACACACTTGGTGCCATAAAGATAGTGCCTCCAAATCTTGAGTGCGAAAACTACAGCAACCAATTCCAAATCGTGTGTAGTGTAATTCTTCTCGTGTTTCTTAAGCTGACGTGACGCATAAGCAATCACTTTCTCGTTCTGCATTAACATGGCTCCAAGCCCTTTGTGTGATGCATCGCAATATACCACAAAATTTTCAATTCCTTCTGGTAGTGCTAAAATCGGCGCGCTACAAAGCTTCTGTTTCAACAACTGAAATGCGGACTCTTGCTTATCTCCCCATTCGTACTTCTGATTCTTCTGTGTCAACTTGGTCAGCGGCTTAGCTATCTTAGAAAACCCTTCAATGAACCTCCTATAATATCCGGCAAGTCCTAAAAATTGGCGAATTTCTGTCGGAGACTTGGGCGTAGCCCAATCTTTAACTGCCTCAATCTTTGCTGGATCAACTTGTAGTCCTTGGCGATCAATGACATGACCAAGAAATTGAACCCTTCGTATCCAAAAATCACACTTAGAAAATTTGGCATACAATTGCTCCTTCTTGAGCAGTTCTAGAATCGTTCTGAGGTGTTCTTCATGCTCTTGCTTACTCTTGGAATAAATTAAGATGTCGTCGATGAATACAATCACAAACTTATCAAGATACGGCTTACACACCCTATTCATGAGGTCCATGAATACCGCAGGTGCGTTAGTTAATCCGAACGGCATCACTTGAAACTCATAGTGTCCATAACGTGTTCTAAATGCGGTCTTCGGGATATCCTCCTCCCGAACTCTAAGCTGATGGTAACCGGATCTCAAATCAATCTTGGAGTAATGACTAGAACCTTGCAACTGGTCGAACAAATCGTCAATCCTAGGGAGTGGATAACGATTCTTCACCGTCAACTTGTTCAGTTCTCGGTAGTCAATGCACATCCTGAAAGATCCATCTTTCTTCTTCACAAACAAAACCGGTGCTCCCCAAGGCGAGGAACTTGGTCTAATGAATCCCTTGTCCAGTAATTCTTGTAATTGGTTCGACAACTCTTGCATTTCGGAAGGCGCTAAACGATACGGTGCTCTTGCAACAGGTGCGGCTCCTGGCACTAAGTCGATCTGAAACTCAACTTGACGCGTAGGTGGTAGTCCAGGTAATTCTTCCGGAAAAACCTCGGGAAAGTCCTTAACAATTGGCACATCCCCAAGTCGTTTCTCATCCGACTTCTTCTCAGTAATGTGAGCCAAAAATGCATAACAACCCTTCTTGATGTACTTCGCGGTCTTGATGCATGATATGATACTAAGTCTAGTTCCGCTTCGCTCTCCACGAACAACTAATGTCTCCCCATCATAAGGAAGATGAACAACCTTCTCATCACAAATAATTTTTGCACGGTGACGGGACAACCAATCCATGCCGATGACAATGTCAAAACTACCAAGTTCTACGGGTATAAGATCTATGTTGAATGGATGATTAAGGAGATTGATGGTGCAATTACGGAGAACTGTATTGGTGCTAACTAAAGACCCATTAGCTAGTTCAACTTGAAATGAAATGTCTAGTGCGGTTGGTGTAGTGTTGAGTAAAGGTGCAAACGTAAGTGAAACGAAACTTCTATCGGCTCCCGAATCAAATAAAATAGAAGCATAACGATTATTGACAAGGAACGTACCCGTGACAACCTTCGGGTCTTCGCGGACATCATCTCCACCCATGACGTAAGCTCTCCCTCGAGCTATTCCGCCTTGATTCCTTACCTTCGGGCAATTGTTCCTAAAGTGTCCCACTTCTCCACAACCATAACACGTTGGCGGTGGATTCTGATTGTTTCCCCCAGGAGCAGACCTACATCCATTAGCTTGATGACCAACTTTCCCACAATTTTGACAAGGCCTAGGGCAATCTCCCGGGTTATGATGCGTTTGGCACTTGTTACACTTTGGTAGAGTACCGGAGTAACCTTTCTTTTCTGTCGGACCTGTAGCATAGGCCTTTGCAGTCTCTTGCCTCTTGGGTGGTGGTTGGTTGGCGTTGTTACCTTGGTTGTTATCCCATTTCCTTTTGTTGTTGTTGTTATGGTTGGTGTTGTTTCGGTTATTGGAGTAGTTGTTGTTGTTCCGGTAATTGTTGGTGTTATTGTTGTTGTTACGGTTTCGGTTGGAGTTATTGTTGTTGTTGTTGTTGTTGGCGGGTGTCACTTTCTTCAGAACTTGAGCTATGAGCTTTTGAGACATCCTGATTGCCTCATCAAGAGTTTGCGGATCAAAAGAAATCACATCACCACGGATGTTTTCGGGCAAGCCACCAATGAAATTCTCAACCAACTTTTCATTATCAGGCACCATAGATGGGCATAGAGCGGCTAACTCTTGGTACCTCCTAATATAAGTCTCGATATCATTCCCCACGGTTACCAGATCATAAAACTCTACCTCTAACTTCTTCACTTTAGTTCGTGGGCAAAACTTCTTAGTCACTAGCTTCTTGAATTCATCCCACGTGATCTTATAAGCATTCTCCATCCCTATGGGCTTCGCGTAAGAGTTCCACCATGATAAGGCTTGATCACGGAGTGTACTAACGGCAAACTTTACCTTGGAATCATCCGGACAGTTGCATAAGATAAACACGGATTCGGTATGTTCGAACCATCGAACCATGGCAGTAGCCCCTTCAGTACCCTTATACAAAGTAGGATCTCCACTCTTGAAATCCTTGTACGTACATTTCTTTCCATTAGTCCCGTTGCTAGCTTCTCCCGATGTCCCTATCTGAGAAGCATTTTCGGCAGCTTTTGCGGCAACAGCGGCTCTTTCAATCTCTAGAGCTTCGGCTATACTATCCCTAACGAGCTTCCTGATAGCAGCTTGAGTCATATCTGGGGTAGCCGTTGCAGCAGCCTTGGCTCTTGTTTTCCTAGGTGCCATAATTCTGGTACATCACAACAGAATACATCAACAACAATCATACTAGAAATGATTATCGCACAAAATATATACAACCACAACCTGTATATATTTTTCCACAACGAGTATAAATATAAACACAACATGTATAAATACAATGAAATCACGATGAGAACAACCACAACATGAAATTTCATAGAATAATCACAACACATGAATATCATACATGAAAATTTCGGCCTACGTGGACCGATATCATAATAGCACAACCAAATCCTACATAGTAGAGTCATACTTGATACATTTGTTTGTACTACAACCAAAAGACAACAAGTTCATAACTATGTCCCACACCCCGGGACTAGGATAATAACAGTACAAGCTACATGATAAAGTCTAACACTAAGCACTCCCTGGTGCTCCACCTGGTCCACCTGGTCCACGCCTCCAAAGTTTGACCACTTTGGACATGGAAATAGCAACCTTCTCCAGCTGCTCCACTCGCAACTGAAGATCGGTCACTCTGCTCTGTGATGCAGTCAAAGCAGCTCTAACTGATGTCAACTCACTAGCCTGGCGGCGTAGCTCCTCCTGAGTCTGTTCGGCTCTGTCCCGAATCTCGGGTAACTCATCCCTCAACTGGTCTATCAACTCCTGATGCGCTAGCTGACGTGTCTCCAGTCCATGATAAGACACATCAATAGAAACTCTACCCTGTACCAAATCCTCTACATCCTCCTCAACCACATCTAGTCGAGGCGCAAGGATCTCATCTACTCGGTAACTCAATCTAGCTAACTGCCCCTGCTGATCAGTCAGTTGGGCATCCAAGGTAAGAGCAGTGGGTACCCTCGCGGCAGCAGCCCGCGAGCTCTCTCCAATGTGGTAATGTGCAGGTGGTGGTAAATCTGAAATCTGAGTAGTGGGTAAGGCTGGGGTAGTGCATCTTGCACGCTTTTTAGGCGGCAAAGATAGAGCAGGTGAAGGAGTAGTAGCAGGTGTAGTAGTGGGTAAATCTGATGATGGTGGTAGTGTAGGAATGTCTGGTGTCCTGAATGTAGTGGTAACACGACGTACACTCTTACGAGCACCAATGATCGTCTTGCGACGAGGAAACATAAGAACAGGTTCGGCGGGAACTGATGAAGTATGGGATGATGACTCTGTGAGAGCATGGGTGACAATAGGTGGTGCAATGGGTGAAATCTGAGGAGTAGGAGCAACCTCATCCTCGTAGAAAGCCTCGGTATCCTGTGCCAAAGGTGGTGAAAGTGGTGCAGGCTGAACAGGTGTAACCATGGGTATAGTGGAAGACATAGCGTCCTCAATGTCCACATCGGAAAGTATGATAATTGGGCGGGAGTTAGAAGACATATCTCTGGGGAAACAATGCAAAATGAAATGAATAACTCATGTAATGAAACTCATAAATAATAAATATGCACTTATGATGAAATGATGAGACGCTACCGTTGGGGTAGTTATAGTCTAGGGTATGAGGACAGCCTAGTTCGCTATAACCATTACTCTGGTACCAATCTGTCACACCCTGAATTTACCTGTTAATGGCAGCGGATATGAATACCTTGGTGTGACTTTCATGGCGTCTCATACAATGGATATATTGAACGACCTAAAGTGCCGTTTTGAAAATACACGTTTGATCATAAATAAAATCAGAGTTTACAAAACATAGGTCCCAAATGATGTTGCAAGTTTATATAACAAAACCATAGTAGATCAAACGTTTACATAAGTGCATGAAAATAAGTGATGCAAGTCGACCCCGCGACTCCAAAATAGCCAAATGCATGCCCACACGCTAGCTAATTACCTGAAAATACATTGCTAAAAACGGTCAACATAAAGTTGGTGAGAGATCATAGGTTTAATAAAATGAAGGTATACGATAGCCACAAGTATAAAGTGTATGACATAAGTCACATAAAAATGGTGTACAATAGACTTAAGCTCATGACCCCGAAACTATGACTGAATCTGTGGTGCCCCTCAGAGTGTTTTGCCAGGCACTCTAATAAAAAGACATGAAATGCATCCGCTATCGGTTGTTGGTCAAAGCCAACACGGATGGAGGCGTCACCCTCGATAGATCTATCCACTCACTCTCGCTTACAAGTAAATTAACGGTTCATGATATAGGGGACTTTCATATGGCAACAAGGTAACTTAATCTATGTACAAGGAATTTGATACTAGGGCTCGCATATAAAAATGGTTGCAATGTATTCTCCCCCGTGGGATTTGAAATGAAAATAATAAATTGAAAAACGGGGCTATGAAAACTCACCTGGTATGATAGCACAATGATAATGATGAGTAGTGATGAAATGGAACTCGGTCTCTAAACAGGACCTATTATGAATGATATGACTCGCATAAGCAATGATGTAACTCAACTAATGCACATACTTATGCTAACGATACCACTTGTGGTTTTAGAAAATATCATTTAACGTCGAAAAATACATTATTGATATCTCATTATGTCATAAACGACTTTTCGTGTAATTACATTAAAATGGTACTCCATGATCCTTATTTGGTATTATATTGTCAAATATAACAGTTTCGTCGCAAAATAATACTTTATACGACTTGTGAAAATATAACCATTTTGGCCGTGTAAAACTAGTCGCGAAAATTATATACTTTGTATACATATTAGTATTCCGACTTGACGTTCTCAAAAACCTTATAACAATATTTCAATATCGTTACTTTTGACATTGAATCAACCGTGCCTCGATCGATTTGGTAAACGGCTATCAATATTTCAAGTTATGAAAATACTAGTTTTTAACACTCTATTTTCTACTAAAAAGGGTGCTGTCAAAATATATACATATCGTCGAGTCTTTAAAAGTCCATATTTTGTTCGTTATAAGCTCGTTTTTAACGTTCTAGGTATCCACGCGTTCGTATAAACCTATACTAACGTATTTTCAATGTCTCGGCTCATCTAGATCATGGTTAACGGCTCGCTTTGCTCCTGAAAACGCGTCCAACAGCATGCTATTTTTCAGCAAAGTGTATATTTCGTCGCGTAACTTAAATATCTCATAACTTCTTCGTTATAAGTCGGTTTTTAGTGATTTAAGCGCCCACGCGTTCCTTATTGAGTGTATTTTCTAAATATTGAAACCAAAATAGTTCACAAAAATCTGAGTTTTCCAGAAAATTCAATTCGTGGCAGTAGGTACTTTAGGTAGAGCAAAAATACATTTTTCTAGTTCATAACTTAATCAAACTTACTCCATTCAACTCCACAAATACCCTTGATCTACCATACACTTCTCAAAGTGTCATGGGGCCCTAAACTTAACTAAATATAGTGTGGTTCATGAGATTGTTAGCAAAAATTATAGATTTAAAGTTTATAAGAGTTTTTAAAAGGAAAAGTGGTATCATAACTAAGTATGTTGCATTATTAACCAATAACACATGAAAATACATAAATATAAAGATCAAATGAAAGTAAAACATGAAAAATTAATAATCTTGAAGTTACTTACAATGTGGGTTAGGATGGAAAGAAATGAGAAGGATTCTTGAGGTTTTTATTTCAAAACCTTAACAAGAACATCAAATGGGACTTGTAGAATACTAGAGCTATGAAAATTTTATGGATTTGCTTGGTTCTTGTGGTTGGCCGTGGGTTTCAAGAGAGACAAAGGAGAGGATTTTGAGTTTTACACCTTTAGGAGTGAGTTAGTATGTGTTGGAAGTATTAAAATAATTCACAAGGACTAGTTACCAACTCCAATTAATGAAAGCAAGATTTTTACTTGATTGGGCATGGTCTAGGTAATGGGGGTGGGTTTTGGTGAGCAAAAGAAGCAACATTTGATTTTTTTGTAAGATAGTGTATGAGTTGGTTAATTTAGTGTGTAGTTTGGGTGTTATCGGGTACCGAGTTATCTTAAAATAAATACTAACGAAGCGAAATAAAATACGACAAAGTTGTAAATATTGTAAAATGATGTTACTGACATAAATCGGGTGTCGGAACAACTGTCGGGTTAATTTGTCGTAATTTGACGGTATTATAAGCTCTTGACGAAAAATATAACAATTGGTGTAATAACACCGGGTAAAATAATAATATAAACTTTATATTATTAAAAGTAGTTATAAAAGTTTATTAGGATCATTGTCTGGAGTACTGGGCATAATTGTTAATAATACTGACTGAGTGGTAACGTTAATTAATTAAATAACCTTCCGTAAAAATAATTAATGCATAACCGTGCATGAACTAATGTACTGATGATGTTACTGATGATATGCAGACTCCTCTAGTCTACAATGATGTGTCCTGACTGACAATGCATGAATTCACAGCTAAACCGAACTGGTTACGTGAATTAAAGTCATCTGAAAATAGGTTTACGAATAATGGTAAATTGTCGGGGTTAGGAAAATGACCTGAAATTACGGGTTGTGACACCTACAACACAGCTTCCATAACTCTGATGATAATTATCATGATCCAGAAAAATGTGAGCATGCGAGTTCAACGGTCACAACATATCACATGAAGACACTATTACAACGGATGAGCTTGGAGATTTATGGTGGCTGATGATCTCAAAGAATGCTCAAAGATCACAACTTCACATGGAGACGATGCTGCAACAAGATGACTTGAAGACATATGTTGGATGATAACCTCAATGAATCTTCAAAGATCATCCAAGACAAAAGATCAGTCATCAAAAGTTCGCTGCTGAATCTACAAAGACTAATGAATTTGAAGAATCAAAGACTACGAGCTATAAAGTCAAATTCATAAGAAAGAATGCTAGAATTCAAAATATTATTTTCGGGGTGACCTCCCTTAGGGGGAGATCGTTAGGAATATAAATATTCATGTGAAGACTCGGTCACCCTGAGTATCTATTTAGCATTTATGTAGCTCGTAGGATTATTAGTATTAATAGTATTAGTTTAGTTATATTAGTATTTGTGGAGTGGGTCGGGTCTTTACCCACTGTCAGCTCACTCCACAGCCCGCTAGGGGCACCTAAACCTTGTAGTATATATATACCCCTTCCCACACATGGGAAGGGTTGGAGCTTCTAATCATTTAACTAATTCTTCCTTCACTTTCTCTCTCTAGAATTCCCATTCTCTCTCACTCTCTCTCTCTAGATTCAAGCCATCTTTAATCTTGTGTTTGTGTTATGAATTATAGTTCCCTACAATGGATGCCATGACTTTGCACTACTTTTATGTACTTACACACGCGAGTTTTGATTTTCTGAAAATAAAGACTTTGACCTTTGATAAAAATTTAAGGCAACCAATCCTAGCATAGTATGGTCCTACCTGAATTATACATAGGTGATCAGGCTTTGTATAATTAAGTTCCGATGATGCAATGCTAGGTTTAGTTAAAAAGAAAAAATATTGGTTATTCTATTTATGAGATGGTGGCATAAAATACTTTCCAAGGGAGTAAATAGTTTACAGGGTGATAGCAGAATAGTTTGTAAGGCGTTCTGCAAAATTGTCTTTTAGGGTAATAAAAAAATAATTTATTATTTGCAAGGTATAGCAAAGTTGTAACTTATAATAGCAAAATAGTTCATAGTGTGGGAGCAAAACGATAATAGAGTGGTTTATTAGATGGTAGTAAAATAAGTAGTGCAATGGCGATGATTGATGCATCTAGTCTATATGAGATTGCAGATAGTCGTGAGTCAAATAAGCTCACAACTCAAGATAAACATACACCAATCCATATAATACGACAAGGTTTACAGAAAGGTACTAATAAAGTCTTATAGGAATACATCTTATGAGAGTCTAAACTTAGGTCTCGTTATACAGGGCAGTCGACCTTTTGACATCATGTTCAAGTCCTTTTTTCCTCCTGCTCCAAGGTTTCTTGGTACTTTGGTTCCTTGCACTCATTTCTATAGTGCCCTTTCTTTCCACAACCATAACAGGTTACCTCTGCCTTTCGATTATTCTCTGGTGCTGTCTGTGCTCTTGCAAGGGTTTTAGACCTACAGACTTTGGCCATGTGTCTAATCTTTTGACAGTTGTGGCACTTCCCAGCACACTTCCCGTTGTGGTGGTAGTTACAACGGTTACACAAGGGTAACTTCCCTGCATAAACCTTCTTCTCTCCTGACCCAGCAGTATAGACCTTGGCGATCTCTTGTCGCTTGTTCTAGTTGTTGTTGTTTCCGGAGTGATCATCCCATTTCCTTTTGTTATCTACCACTTCCTCGGCGGTATCCTCAATTACTTGGTCCATTAGCTTGTTGGCCACTTCCATAGTCTTATGGAGATCAGCAGCCTTGAAGGTAGTGACATTACCCTTGATGGATGGGGGTAATCCTCCAATGTATCTCTCCAATAATCGAGCTTCAGTTTGGACCATAGCGGGGCACAGTAAAGCCAACTCTTGAAAGCGTTGGTTGTATGCAGCAATGTTGGTACCCTGCGCCTTGAAGTTACAAAACTCTACCTCTAACTTTTTAACTTCGTTGTGAGGGCAATACTTTTTGAGCACCATTTCCTTGAAATTTTCCCATGGCATTGCGTAAGCGGCATCAATGCCTGCAGACTTCAGATAGTTGTTCCACCAGGTTAGAGCAGCATCCGTGAAGGTGAACGATGCATACTTAACCCTGTCTTCATCCGCACAACTACATATTCGAAACATAGTCTCCAGCCTTTCAACCCATCTAACCAAAACAACAGCTCCTTAGGTTCCTCCAAAACCTCCAGTCATGGTCTTTCTTAAGTCCTGATAGGTGCAGCCGCGGTTGTTGTTTTTTGTAGGTCTTGAGGTCCCGACATCAGTAGTTGAGTTGTTTACTGATGAAGCGAAAAGTGTACCGCTTTTAAGGGGTCATTTAAGCCCTAAATCGTATTTATTTCATCAAATATTGCCCTAAATCGTTCCTTTTGTCATTTTAGGTACTTTGGAGAAGAAATCTGGAAAAGGAAGCATTTTGGACGTTTTTGGAGCATAAAAGTGAAGAAAACGACAAAGTCCCAAAATCGGCTGAAAAGTACCCTGGACGGCGTCGGAAATTACCCTGGACGGTGTCATGGCTTGGCAAGAAAAAGGTGGATATGAAAATTACTCATGATAAGCCAGTGAAATTTGCATGGGAATTCTGACGGCGTCACCCTTTGGAGTGATCAAGGTCGTCACGGCTTAATTTAAAGAGGGACGGCGTCACGCCTAATTCCGACGGCGTCAAGCCTTGATAAGCCAGAACGGATTTTGGTAAGCTAAAGAGGGACGGCGTCAAGAAGGCCATCCGGGAACCCTAAAAGCGGCGAGGTGACGGCGTCACACTCCATAACGTGACGCCGTCAGATCTGAAAGTCTATATATAGTTTTGCAATTTTTTGTCATTAGTGTGGAACTTATTGGGGAACTTTGTGTGTGAAAACCCTAAGACGATTTTAGCAGCTTTTTCAAGGCTTTTTGCCTTGAGATCTTCCATGTTACATTGAAGATAAGTTATCAATTAATCATTCAATATGTCTATGTGTTGTTTGATTCTATCTTGTTCTTGTCTTTTGTTTAACATGTTAGGCTAGATTTATCTTGTGTTTGCTTAGATCTAATGAAACCTAGCTATTGATAATTGGTTATTAGTGTGTTATTAGTTGTATTGGATGATTGTTCATCTATGTTAGGCTTAAGAAAACTGGCTAACTTCCTATTCGGTAACTTGCTTGAACGTCTTAAGAAACATGAACCAATGCGTACTAAGGGTTTTTATGGTTGTATTTAATGCACAAGCGAATTCTAGTGATCCCATGTTAGGAGCTTCCTAGCCGGCTCGACATAGGAGTGAAGTAGGAGCTTGTAGAGTTGGGGAAGTACGTACGCCACCCCACGATTGGTATTAAGGAATACACCCGTCATCCACGCAATTAATACACACTAATCAACCGGTAAAAGATAGTTAGGGAGTAAGGAAATCTAAGTAAACACATTTCTCTCTACATAAGTTTTACCACCTTTTAATTTTCTGTTATTTTATTTTATTTGCATTCGTAGTTATTTGGGTTAGTTGACTAGCAACTAATTCCGCCCACTCTTTCAAACCCGAGATTTTACTTGCTTTCAAAAAAAAATATAAAAACAAAAAAGGAATCTTCTCTCACCTTTAGACCTATTAGAGTAGTTTTTCATACCTAACGAACACTATTCCCTGTGGAGAACGATCAATCCCCCGTACTTACCACTACACTATACTACATCGGTCATGTACACTGCCTGGTGGGGTTGTAAGCCTCTTGAGATCCCTCGAGAGGTAAAACCTGTTGTAAGGTTGCAAAACCACGCATCAAGTTTTTGGCGCCGCTGCCGGGGAATAGTTATTGTTTAGGTTGAATTTTTATTTTATAGGTCTACTCACTAGATTCCTTTCTAGTGAGATTTTTATTTTATTTTTTCTAGGTTTTCTTTAGTCTATCTATTTTCTTCGTTTCTTTGTTCGTAACCATTACCATCCGACATCATGGAAGGTGGTAATATCCTCAACCCACCACAACAACCACCACCTCCTAGAGCCCGTACTTTAGGAGAGTACTCCCGTCCTAGCCACCATGGCTATCGAAACACCATTGAGCTCACTCAAGGAGCCAATGTCACACCCTTGCGATCCGACACCATCCGGTTGGTGCAAAGCGGATGCGCATTCCATGGACTTCGTTCTGAAGATCCTAATCAACATCTCAAGGACTTTCTCAAAATCGTTGATTCTATAGACCTTGATGTTGCCACTCGAGAGACGACCCGACTACGTCTCTTTCAATTCTCTTTGCGGGACCAAGCTAGTCAATGGCTAGAGCGTCAACCCGCAGGATCCATCACCTCTTGGGATGATCTCACCACTCGTTTCCTTGCTCAGTTTTTCCCACCAGGAAGAACTACCAAGCTAAGGAATGATATCTTGATGTTCCAACAACGTCAAGGCGAAACCCTCTACGAGGCATGGACTCGATTCAAGGACTTACTCCAAAAAGTCCCTCACCATGGCATAGAACTTTGGCTCCAAGTCCAAATCTTCTATGACCATATCAATCTCTCCACAAGGCAAATCATTGACCAATCGGCCGGTGGTAAGCTACGTGATCTAAGTGCGGAACAATCATGGGCTCTCCTAGAAGATCTTGCTCTTTATGACAACGAAAGTTGGAGTGACCCCCGTGATTTGAATAAAACGGTCAAGGCAATATCTTTGCCTTCGAACAATTCAAGCACTTCCGACCGTAGGATCATAGAACTTGAAGACCAAGTCAAGTTTCTCATGAAATCCTACGAGGCTCCTAAACCTTCAAGCCAAGTGAACAAAATCACTTCTTCATGTGAATTATGTAGTGGTCCCCACGACACTCGTGATTGCATGGAACTCCCCGAACAAGCTTTTGTGGACTACGCATCCTCGCGTACCGACGGAGCGGGAGACAAGTGGTACACTTTCAAACCCGGGCCAAACCACTACGGTGATTCATACAACCCCTCATGGAAAAATCACCCAAACCTTAGGTGGAAGCAAACCCAAAACGCACAACAAACCAATTCTTCCAACCCACCTAATCGTTTCCAATCAAGCGGTTCCAACTCGAACCGTACTTTCAACAACAATCCTTCCGGCAATGGTAGTACCAATAACTTTGAAGGATTGATGTCCCAATTTATAGCATCTCAAGAAGCTCGTTTAGCCAAGTTTGAATCCGAATTCAATCAACAACAAACGGAGATGACCAATAAAATTGACAACTTGTTGAAAGCCCTCAATAACCAAGTGTTATCACCTCCACATAAGGACGCTAGGAACACAAATAGCGGACCCCAAGTAAAAGACCCCTCTTCATCCAAACACGTCCACTTCGTCAATGTTGTCACTATCAAACCAATTGATAGGAATGAAGATAATAGTGAACCTGAGGATGAGGTTAAGAAAGTCGAGGTTGATAAAGAAGTTAGGAAAAGTGAGATTGAAGAAGTAGATGATGATGAGGACCACTTCAATAGGCTACCCACTAAGGAAGAGCGCGCATATCATACAGACTTATTCGATGACCCCGAGACACCATACTTCCTAGGTAGACCAATTATAAAAATAGGCGACCCTTCTAATCTAAACATACCATGCAACATCGGACATTTACATGTGTGGAAAGCCTACATCGACCTTAGATCACCCATAAACATCATGACTAGAGCCCACTACAACTTGATAATGAAAAATCAACTTGGGTATAGGATGTTCCCTGACAAGGGTTGGATGAGTAACTTCACGGGAAGAGTTAAGGGATTACCGGTTTATGTAGGAAACTTCACCTATGTCACCGACTTTGTAATTGTTGAAGATATCCGCCCAATAGTCGATGCATCCTTAACTCAAGTGGTTTTTGGAAAACCATTTGTTGAGGTCTCTAGAATGACTTATGAACCTTCCTTAGGGATAGTTAGATTTAAGGATGAGACCGATGAGGTAAACTACCAAATGCCATATAAGATAGAACAATTCCAACATTTGTCAAATGTTGAGAAGGAGCTTAAGCAAGCGGTCTACTATAGGAAGGATGAGGATAGAAATAAAGGAATAGACTATGTTATGGAAAGGAT
The DNA here is from genome assembly GCA_021014915.2 of Artemisia tridentata subsp. tridentata. Lineage (NCBI taxonomy): Eukaryota > Viridiplantae > Streptophyta > Magnoliopsida > Asterales > Asteraceae > Artemisia > Artemisia tridentata. The sequence goes on from CP139502.1 coordinate 262,041,185, forward strand.
ATCCGGTTTCTACAAGGATTGTTTGAAATTAGGACCGGAATATAAAACCGGGAATGAAAATGGCCTAGGAACCGCGACCAATGATGGAATCACGTAATGTACGTGACTTTGAGTCTAGCTACAAGACTCGTTAATAAAGAAAAGCGCTTCTTGGGAGGCAACCCAAGTTTTATTTGCTTTGTGTGTTTACTTTAATTGTTTGTTTGTTTTTATTTATTTCCGTATGTGTGTTTAATTTTTATTATTATTGATTTATGTTAAAAACTAAGTTGTGAAAATGCTTTATTTTGTTTTTAACTTCTTCTTAACTACATATAAAGGTATTTTGCAAAAGTTAAGTGTAAGGGAAATCCAAATCGGTTTATTAGAACACAAATGAACATGAATCATAATAATAATAAATTAACATACATATTAGTATTTGTTTGAGTCAAATGCTTGTATCGAGTCATAATGATGTTTTGCAGGATTCCCAGGAAGTAAGGTATAGGTTTTTCCAAAATTTTTCCGGAAACTTAACATGAGAATTCTGTCAGATCATTTCTGACGGCGTCAGGCTTTACAACCTGACGGCGTCAGGTTTAATTTTCTGGAAATTTTTGAAAGTTTTGTTTTCATAAAAAGTTTTTATTAAATCTCTAACTTATAATCTCCAGGAATCTGCAAAATTATCATTCCACAAGCATTATATCCTTACATATAGAGTTTATCCCGCCGATGTTATGCAGGTTTTCGTGTTTGTTTTCTCAGGTTTAACAGGTTATTTTGGACAAGGAAGTGTTTGTTGGATCAAGCTTATGGCGATGCATTAGTCATGGAGCTTCAACATTACTTTGGAAGAAGATCTAACCATGTTATTTCATTATCCACCGAGCGAATCAGGGGAGTATTTGATTTCATTCTTTTACTTTTTTTTTTACTTTTACATTTGTTATTTGAACATTGGGGACAATGTTCATCTTAAGTGTAAGGGGGGGGGGGTAAAAGTACGATTAGAGAATGCTATTGCACTTGATTTTTGTTTGTTTAATAGTAGATGTGTAATAAAACTGAGATAAATACCTGTTAGGGCAATTTTAGTGCCAAATTTAAATTTTTTTACAACACTTAGGAGTGAAACTTTGGTCTTAATGAGCGTCTCACGGATAGGAGTTATATGACTAGCACAAAAACCGTACCACTAAAAAATTTTCCACCCCCAAATATGTGAGGTTCGCCCCTAGAATTGGTAGGAAAAGCATTTTGCTATGATGTGTGTACCGGTAGCACTTAGATTCTAGAGCTTGCGTTAGGACCATTCCAAGGCCACAAGTGAGACTACATTCGTGCAGTTAGATTTACTACATGATAAGAGGCATTAGGATTAACCCATTGTTTTACACCTGTGTTTTTGTTATAATTACATTGGCTACATTGGTCAAGTAATTCTCCCACACCCTTTGCGTTGTACTCATTTTTAGTACACGATACCCCTAGTACACCCCTCAGAGCCTATCTTTTCGTTTCGACCTTTAAGCATTTTACTTAAAGGAAGAATTTGTTACACCCCACTAAAATGTACACCCAAATCACCTTAGCCTACCTTGTATGCACTCATCTTTAGTGCATTATTGTGACAACATTTGTTTAAACCCAAGTTAATTATCTAATTGATTACATGGTTGCTAAGTCGAGTCATATCCTTGTACATATTGTTTTGGGACGATTGGGACTCATGGGTAAAGTACTAGTGTAATGGAGTAATGGGGAAGAACATCATTTATTACCCCCATATGTGCTAAATATTTTAAAAGTACTTCAAGTTTTTTAGTTATCTTAATTCGAGTCATTAGAATAGTTATTTGTAAAGTTATGTAAAAATTCAAGTGTAAGGGGAATGCAACGCCCCTATGATGTATTATTTTGGATGGTAGGGCAAAAGTGTATGCAAAAAAAAAAAAAAAAAAAAAAAAATCGAAAAAATCAAGAAAAATACAAAAAAAATGAGAAAAAGAAAAAAATAGAAAAAACATACGGACTACCATCCCGTTTCATTTTATGTTTTTTGTTATTTTTTTTTTTTAGCTTAAGATTGAGTCGAGTCTTGGCTTAGCAACATTGTATAGTACATGTAATTAATCAAGATCTTTAACTCGCCACCAGTAAAATATCCTTTATCCAACAAAACCGTGTTTTCCTTTTCCCTACACCTAACATTTTAACCCATGTAAAAGCAATCTTTGATAGTTTATCTTAGGTGCTTACGCCTAGTGGAGGAGGTTTTCGATCCTTTCCCAAGCCTATGGTAATCTATTTGCTATGACAGGTAGTGAGAGATATTATCCTTTTTCATTTATGAGATTTATTTTTATGACACTTGAGAGATGTGAGTATCTAAACACTACTTGTGAGGTGCTAGTTTGTAATCTCCGTGCTTATTATGATTAAAGTGGAACGAATATTTGTTGTAATTACTTTTATGTTAGCATTAAATGACCCCTAACATGTATTTTGATTAGAATAAAAGCGCATTTGCTTGAGGACAAGCAAATCTCAAGTGTAAGGGTATTTGATGAAGCGAAAAGTGTACAGCTTTTAAGGGGTCATTTAAGCCCTAAATCGTATTTATTTGATCAAATATTGCCCTAAATCGTTCCTTTTGTCATTTTAGGTACTTTGGAGAAGAAATCTGGAAAAGGAAGCATTTTGGACGTTTTTGGAGCATAAAAGTGAAGAAAACGACAAAGTCCAAAAATCGGCTGAAAAGTACCCTGGACGGCGTCGGAAATTACCCTGGACGGCGTCATGGCTTGGCAAGAAAAAGGTGGATATGAAAATTACTCATGATAAGCTAGTGAAATTTGCATGGGAATTCTGACGGCGTCACCCTTTGGAGTGATCAAGGTCGTCACGGCTTAATTTAAAGAGGGACGGCGTCACGCCTAATTCCGACGGCGTCAAGCCTTGATAAGCCAGAACGGATTTTGGTAAGCTAAAGAGGGACGGCGTCAAGAAGGCCATCCGGGAACCCTAAAAGCGGCGAGGTGACGGCGTCACACTCCATAACGTGACGCCGTCAGATCTGAAAGTCTATATATAGTTTTGCAATTTTTTGTCATTAGTGTGGAACTTATTGGGGAACTTTGTGTGTGAAAACCCTAAGACGATTTTAGCAGCTTTTTCAAGGCTTTTTGCCTTGAGATCTTCCATGTTACATTGAAGATAAGTTATCAATTAATCATTCAATATGTCTATGTGTTGTTTGATTCTATCTTGTTCATGTCTTTTGTTTAACATGTTAGGCTAGATTTATCTTGTGTTTGCTTAGATCTAATGAAACCTAGCTATTGATAATTGGTTATTAGTGTGTTATTAGTTGTATTGGATGATTGTTCATCTATATTAGGCTTAAGAAAACTGGCTAACTTCCTATTTGGTAACTTGCTTGAACGTCTTAAGAAACATGAACCAATGCGTACTAAGGGTTTTTATGGTTGTATTTAATGCACAAGCGAATTCTAGTGATCCCATGTTAGGAGCTTCCTAGCCGGCTCGACATAGGAGTGAAGTAGGAGCTTGTAGAGTTGGGGAAGTACGTACGCCACCCCACGATTGGTATTAAGGAATACACCCGTCATCCACGCAATTAATACACACTAATCAACCGGTAAAAGATAGTTAGAGAGTAAGGAAATCTAAGTAAACACATTTCTCTCTACATAAGTTTTACCAACTTTTAATTTTCTGTTATTTTATTTTATTTGCATTCGTAGTTATTTGGGTTAGTTGACTAGCAACTAATTCCGCCCACTCTTTCAAACCCGAGATTTTACTTGCTTTCATAAAAAAATATAAAAACAAAAAAGGGATCTTCTCTCACCCTTAGACCTATTAGAGTAGTTTTTCATACCTAACGAACACTATTCCCTGTGGAGAACGATCAATCCCCCGTACTTACCACTACACTATACTACATCGGTCAGGTACACTGCCTGGTGGGGTTGTAAGCCTCTTGAGATCCCTCGAGAGGTAAAACCTGTTGTAAGGTTGCAAAACCACGCATCAAGTTTTTGGCGCCGCTGCCGGGGAATAGTTATTGTTTAGGTTGAATTTTTATTTTATAGGTCTACTCACTAGATTCCTTTCTAGTGAGATTTTTATTTTATTTTTTCTAGGTTTTCTTTAGTCTATCTATTTTCTTCGTTTCTTTGTTCGTAACCATTACCATCCGACATCATGGAAGGTGGTAATATCCTCAACCCACCACAACAACCACCACCTCCTAGAGCCCGTACTTTAGGAGAGTACTCACGTCCTAGCCACCATGGCTATCGAAACACCATTGAGCTCACTCAAGGAGCCAATGTCACACCCTTGCGATCCGACACCATCCGGTTGGTGCAAAGCGGATGCGCATTCCATGGACTTCGTTCTGAAGATCCTAATCAACTTCTCAAGGACTTTCTCAAAATCGTTGATTCTATAGACCTTGATGTTGCCACTCGAGAGACGACCCGACTACGTCTCTTTCAATTCTCTTTGCGGGACCAAGCTAGTCAATGGCTAGAGCGTCAACCCGCAGGATCCATCACCTCTTGGGATGATCTCACCACTCGTTTCCTTGCTCAGTTTTTCCCACCGGGAAGAACTACCAAGCTAAGGAATGATATCTTGATGTTCCAACAACGTCAAGGCGAAACCCTCTACGAGGCATGGACTCGATTCAAGGACTTACTCCAAAAAGTCCCTCACCATGGCATAGAACTTTGGCTCCAAGTCCAAATCTTCTATGACCATATCAATCTCTCCACAAGGCAAATCATTGACCAATCGGCCGGTGGTAAGCTACGTGATCTAAGTGCGGAACAATCATGGGCTCTCCTAGAAGATCTTGCTCTTTATGACAACGAAAGTTGGAGTGACCCCCGTGATTTGAATAAAACGGTCAAGGCAATATCTTTGCCTTTGAACAATTCAAGCACTTCCGACCGTAGGATCATAGAACTTGAAGACCAAGTCAAGTTTCTCATGAAATCCTACGAGGCTCCTAAACCTTCAAGCCAAGTGAACAAAATCACTTCTTCATGTGAATTATGTAGTGGTCCCCACGACACTCGTGATTGCATGGAACTCCCCGAACAAGCTTTTGTGGACTACGCATCCTCGCGTACCGACGGAGCGGGAGACAAGTGGTACACTTTCAAACCCGAGCCAAACCACTACGGTGATTCATACAACCCCTCATGGAAAAATCACCCAAACCTTAGGTGGAAGCAAACCCAAAACGCACAACAAACCAATTCTTCCAACCCACCTAATCGTTTCCAATCAAGCGGTTCCAACTCGAACCGTACTTTCAACAACAATCCTTCCGGCAATGGTAGTACCAATAACTTTGAAGGATTGATGTCCCAATTTATAGCATCTCAAGAAGCTCGTTTAGCCAAGTTTGAATCCGAATTCAATCAACAACAAACGGAGATGACCAATAAAATTGACAACTTGTTGAAAGCCCTCAATAACCAAGTGTTATCACCTCCACATAAGGACGCTAGGAACACAAATAGCGGACCCCAAGTAAAAGACCCCTCTTCATCCAAACACGTCCACTTCGTCAATGTTGTCACTATCAAACCAATTGATAGGAATGAAGATAATAGTGAACCTGAGGATGAGGTTAAGAAAGTCGAGGTTGATAAAGAAGTTAGGAAAAGTGAGATTGAAGAAGTAGATGATGATGAGGACCACTTCAATAGGCTACCCACTAAGGAAGAGCGCGCATATCATACAGACTTATTCGATGACCCCGAGACACCATACTTCCTAGGTAGACCAATTATAAAAATAGGCGACCCTTCTAATCTAAACATACCATGCAACATCGGACATTTACATGTGTGGAAAGCCTACATCGACCTTAGATCACCCATAAACATCATGACTAGAGCCCACTACAACTTGATAATGAAAAATCAACTTGGGTATAGGATGTTCCCTGACAAGGGTTGGATGAGTAACTTCACGGGAAGAGTTAAGGGATTACCGGTTTATGTAGGAAACTTCACCTATGTCACCGACTTTGTAATTGTTGAAGATATCCGCCCAATAGTCGATGCATCCTTAACTCAAGTGGTTTTTGGAAAACCATTTGTTGAGGTCTCTAGAATGACTTATGAACCTTCCTTAGGGATAGTTAGATTTAAGGATGAGACCGATGAGGTAAACTACCAAATGCCATATAAGATAGAACAATTCCAACATTTGTCAAATGTTGAGAAGGAGCTTAAGCAAGCGGTCTACTATAGGAATGATGAGGATAGAAATAAAGGAATAGACTATGTTATGGAAAGGATATCCGGTTTCTACAAGGATTGTTTGAAATTAGGACCGGAATATAAAACCGGGAATGAAAATGGCCTAGGAACCGCGACCAATGATGGAATCACGTAATGTACGTGACTTTGAGTCTAGCTACAAGACTCGTTAATAAAGAAAAGCGCTTCTTGGGAGGCAACCCAAGTTTTATTTGCTTTGTGTGTTTACTTTAATTGTTTGTTTGTTTTTATTTATTTCCGTATGTGTGTTTAATTTTTATTATTATTGATTCATGTTAAAAACTAAGTTGTGAAAATGCTTTATTTTGTTTTTAACTTCTTCTTAACTACATATAAAGGTATTTTGCAAAAGTTAAGTGTAAGGGAAATCCAAATCGGTTTATTAGAACACAAATGAACATGAATCATAATAATAATAAATTAACATACATATTAGTATTTGTTTGAGTCAAATGCTTGTATCGAGTCATAATGATGTTTTGCAGGATTCCCAGGAAGTAAGGTATAGGTTTTTCCAAAATTTTTCCGGAAACTTAACATGAGAATTCTGTCAGATCATTTCTGACGGCGTCAGGCTTTACAACCTGACGGCGTCAGGTTTAATTTTCTGGAAATTTTTGAAAGTTTTGTTTTCATAAAAAGTTTTTATTAAATCTCTAACTTATAATCTCCAGGAATCTGCAAAATTATCATTCCACAAGCATTATATCCTTACATATAGAGTTTATCCCGCCGATGTTATGCAGGTTTTCGTGTTTGTTTTCTCAGGTTTAACAGGTTATTTTGGACAAGGAAGTGTTTGTTGGATCAAGCTTATGGCGATGCATTAGTCATGGAGCTTCAACATTACTTTGGAAGAAGATCTAACCATGTTATTTCATTATCCACCGAGCGAATCAGGGGAGTATTTGATTTCATTCTTTTACTTTTTTTTTTACTTTTACATTTGTTATTTGAACATTGGGGACAATGTTCATCTTAAGTGTAAGGGGGGGGGGGGTAAAAGTACGATTAGAGAATGCTATTGCACTTGATTTTTGTTTGTTTAATAGTAGATGTGTAATAAAACTGAGATAAATACCTGTTAGGGCAATTTTAGTGCCAAATTTAAAATTTTTTACAACACTTAGGAGTGAAACTTTGGTCTTAATGAGCGTCTCACGGATAGGAGTTATATGACTAGCACAAAAACCGTACCACTAAAAAATTTTCCACCCCCAAATATGTGAGGTTCGCCCCTAGAATTGGTAGGAAAAGCATTTTGCTATGATGTGTGTACCGGTAGCACTTAGATTCTAGAACTTGCGTTAGGACCATTCCAAGGCCACAAGTGAGACTACATTCGTGCAGTTAGATTTACTACATGATAAGAGGCATTAGGATTAACCCATTGTTTTACACCTGTGTTTTTGTTATAATTACATTGGCTACATTGGTCAAGTAATTCTCCCACACCCTTTGCGTTGTACTCATTTTTAGTACACGATACCCCTAGTACACCCCTCAGAGCATATCTTTTCGTTTCGACCTTTAAGCATTTTACTTAAAGGAAGAATTTGTTACACCCCACTAAAATGTACACCCAAATCGCCTTAGCCTACCTTGTATGCACTCATCTTTAGTGCATTATTGTGACAACATTTGTTTAAACCCAAGTTAATTATCTAATTGATTACATGGTTGCTAAGTCGAGTCATATCCTTGTACATATTGTTTTGGGACGATTGGGACTCATGGGTAAAGTACTAGTGTAATGGAGTAATGGGGAAGAACATCATTTATTACCCCCATATGTGCTAAATATTTTAAAAGTACTTCAAGTTTTTTAGTTATCTTAATTCGAGTCATTAGAATAGTTATTTGTAAAGTTATGTAAAAATTCAAGTGTAAGGGGAATGCAACGCCCCTATGATGTATTATTTTGGATGGTAGGGCAAAAGTGTATGCAAAAAAAAAAAAAAAAAAAAAAATCGAAAAAGTCAAGAAAAATACAAAAAAAATGAGAAAAAGAAAAAAATAGAAAAAACATACGGACTACCATCCCGTTTCATTTTATGTTTTTTGTTATTTTATTTTTTTTAGCTTAAGATTGAGTCGAGTCTTGGCTTAGCAACATTGTATAGTACATGTAATTAATCAAGATCTTTAACTCGCCACCAGTAAAATATCCTTTATCCAACAAAACCGTGTTTTCCTTTTCCCTACACCTAACGTTATAACCCATGTAAAAGCCCTCTTTGATAGTTTATCTTAGGTGCTTACGCCTAGTGGAGGAGGTTTTTGATCCTTTCCCAAGCCTATGGTAATCTATTTGCTATGACAGGTAGTGAGAGATATTATCCGTTTTCATTTATGAGATTTATTTTTATGACACTTGAGAGATGTGAGTATCTAAACACTACTTGTGAGGTGCTAGATTGTAATCTCCGTACTTATTATGATTAAAGTGGAACGAATATTTGTTGTAATTACTTTTATGTTAGCATTAAATGACCCCTAACTTGTATTTTGATTAGAATAAAAGCGCATTTGCTTGAGGACAAGCAAATCTCAAGTGTAAGGGTATTTGATGAAGCGAAAAGTGTACCGCTTTTAAGGGGTCATTTAAGCCCTAAATCGTATTTATTTGATCAAATATTGCCCTAAATCGTTCCTTTTGTCATTTTAGGTACTTTGGAGAAGAAATCTGGAAAAGGAAGCATTTTGGACGTTTTTGGAGCATAAAAGTGAAGAAAACGACAAAGTCCCAAAATTGGCTGAAAAGTACCCTGGACGGCGTCAGAAATTACCCTGGACGGCGTCATGGCTTGGCAAGAAAAAGGTGGATATGAAAATTACTCATGATAAGCCAGTGAAATTTGCATGGGAATTCTGACGGCGTCACCCTTTGGAGTGATCAAGGTCGTTACGGCTTAATTTAAAGAGGGACGGCGTCACGCCTAATTCCGACGGCGTCAAGCCTTGATAAGCCAGAACGGATTTCGGTAAGCTAAAGAGGGACGGCGTCAAGAAGGCCATCCGGGAACCCTAAAAGCGGCGAGGTGACGGCGTCACACTCCATAACGTGACGCCGTCAGATCTGAAAGTCTATATATAGTTTTGCAATTTTTTGTCATTAGTGTGGAACTTATTGGGGAACTTTGTGTGTGAAAACCCTAAGACGATTTTAGCAGCTTTTTCAAGGCTTTTTGCCTTGAGATCTTCCATGTTACATTGAAGATAAGTTATCAATTAATCATTCAATATGTCTATGTGTTGTTTGATTCTATCTTGTTCTTGTCTTTTGTTTAACATGTTAGGCTAGATTTATCTTGTGTTTGCTTAGATCTAATGAAACCTAGCTATTGATTATTGGTTATTAGTGTGTTATTAGTTGTATTGGATGATTGTTCATCTATGTTAGGCTTAAGAAAACTGGCTAACTTCCTATTCGGTAACTTGCTTGAACGTCTTAAGAAACATGAACCAATGCGTACTAAGGGTTTTTATGGTTGTATTTAATTCACAAGCGAATTCTAGTGATCCCATGTTAGGAGCTTCCTAGCCGGCTCGACATAGGAGTGAAGTAGGAGCTTGTAGAGTTGGGGAAGTACGTACGCCACCCCACGATTGGTATTAAGGAATACACCCGTCATCCACGCAATTAATACACACTAATCAACCGGTAAAAGATAGTTAGGGAGTAAGGAAATCTAAGTAAACACATTTCTCTCTACATAAGTTTTACCACCTTTTAATTTTCTGTTATTTTATTTTATTTGCATTCGTAGTTATTTGGGTTAGTTGACTAGCAACTAATTCCGCCCACTCTTTCAAACCCGAGATTTTACTTGCTTTCATAAAAAAATATAAAAACAAAAAAGGAATCTTCTCTCACCCTTAGACCTATTAGAGTAGTTTTTCATACCTAACGAACACTATTCCCTGTGGAGAACGATCAATCCCCCGTACTTACCACTACACTATACTACATCGGTCAGGTACACTGCCTGGTGGGGTTGTAAGCCTCTTGAGATCCCTCGAGAGGTAAAACCTGTTGTAAGGTTGCAAAACCACGCATCATTTACGTTCGCTACAGCCAGTGCTGCTGCCACACGGTCATTAACCAACTAATCTAGCATGGCTTGATTCACAATTAGCGGGTTTCCTCCTTTCCCAGTTGGAAGAGTGGTAGCAGGTCGACCACGTGTGGTCTTGGTTGTCCTTCTTATAGGAGCCATTTATCTACATCATAAAAGATGACGGCGAATGAGGTTTCAAATAAAAAGAACGGTGTCACACGAGGGTACAATCATCACAGGAAGAATACGAGGGCAAATTCAACCATGAAAGAAGAGACACAATTGAATAGATAATCACACTTGTCATAGATTAATAGTCATCACATGGTTGCGGAGACTAGGTCTTCTTTCCTAAACGACATGTCCCTTCAAAATAATGAAGGAGGAGTAAGACCTAATAGTGATGTGTCCTAAGAGTGGATGTCTCGAGGAAACATGTTTTAAGGCGATAGGTTGAGGTCGTGACCAAATGGATTGATGGATTTCTAGATGGTGGTAAATTAGGTGTTTCAAAATAATTGGGCGAGCGTTCGAACTCTGATTCGGGTTGTAAAATTGTGTAGGGGAAGGTAAGTTGTGACAAGTACGGTATGTATATGTAAAAAAAAAATACTTTTGGTATATAGTGTAAGTCAAGTATGATATAAATCATCAAATGGTATAACATATCATATAGTTGTGTCAAGTAAAATAGTAATTAAGGCAACAGGCTTGGCAGGCTAGTGGTGGTCACTGGGACTTGTTTTTGTAAAAGCGGTTATAGTTTAGGGTTTATATGTACGTAGTTCTCTATAAACTGGCTCTGATACCAATGTATAACACGCCCAAAATCTGGTATTGCGGAAGCATTCAGGGCCTGGGGGGATACTGAATTGAAAATCATAACACAAGGTAATACATAACGGAATCCATACTCCGTTAAAATAAATTCAGTTGAATTAAATCAAGTTTACATCAGAGTTTTAAATTTAACAGATAAGCCCAAAAGTTTAATGGTCCCATAAAAACAAGTCATGAAAATGTGTGAAAACACTTCGGTAAATAGTTTATGACCATCGTCTTGCCACGCCTTGCCAATAATGAGTTGCTTAAACACTTGAGAAAAACATGCTAAAAGTCAGCAAAAATCTGGTGAGTTCATAGGTTTAAATATAAAGCAGTAGTTGGACCACAAGCAAAGTAGATGAATATAATGTCACTCAAAAGTGGAGTCTATTACACCAGCACTAAGTTCATGCAATCGAAGCTTGACAACGTGCATGCTCTAGAAGCACGTTAAATAAAGCCCTTGTAAGTGTCTATCCTGTGACACTCGTGTTTTGACATGTTATACGCTCGCATTTGGTCAACCTGACCAAACCAAACGGGGGTGTCAACCCCAATAGATCAATTTATAGCATTCGCGTTTCCCCGCAGGGATTGACGGTTCATGAGTTTGGGCATGTGGGATTTAGTGTCTTAGGCTAATTATACATAATAGTTTGATTAAAGCATGAGTGCAGTTCAGGTCCAAATAAAAGTTTTGCATGTTTCTCACCCCAAGGTTTAATAAACAAGTAATGAGAGTAAAAGAGGGGCTATAAACTCACCTCGACAAATAGCAGTCAGATAATACAATAGTTCAGATAGTGTTCAGTACCAACAAGCGACCTAGATTAGTAAGGTTTGTTTTAGTTCACTGACTAAGTTTAAGAATTTACGAAATTTAGTTAAATTCAAAAGTTTTAAAGAGTTTATGTTATTGTTGCTGGTGTGGCAGCATTTAAGTTTAAAACAATTTTCTTTGCATTTGAAGGTATTGTGTAACACCTCAACCCGAAAAGGGCCAAAGTGTAACATTATGGTGTCAATCAGAATATATAAACGCAAACGGAAGACTTCATATTAAACACTAAATCAAGAATTAAAAGGACTTATGAAATACAATCCAAACAATAATCTAAATACAATACATATCCAAAGCATAATGTCTATAATCATAACTCCAATAATGGAATCTAATCAAGGGAGGGTCCTCTATCTTCTACTCTCAACACTCATGCCCAGCATCCCGCTTATAACATGCCATAGAGAAAAGAAAATGAGGCTGAGCTAACGCTCAGTGAACAGATATAAACAAATGAAAAGTAATAAGCGTATCCGAAATGAATAAGTGAATAAATCCAAGAGAACCTGCTAAAGAAGATGTCAAACAGAATATGGAACATATGAAAGGAATCAAAGCATAATAATGAACATAAAGTAGATATCAATATCAAAGGAAATTCCCAACAAATCATATAACAAATTGTACATGGAGTAGCTAGCTCAATGTACCAAATAGTAAAATGGGGTGTATTGCACACACTCAAGTCCATTCATAAGTATATATATCTAAACTGAACTAAGTACCTAGGATGCATCCATACGCTCCCTTCAAAACAGAGATACATATGCCAGTTCTAGACTAAACATACATATAATAAACACGGGCCAGATGCGCTATATATATAGCTATATAAACAAATGGGAATGTTGAGGACAAAAACCCACCTCCACAGATAGTGTCAATACCATTGGTGCATCAATGGCAAGGCCATGGACTCCCCATGACTGGCTACAAATACGGGCAACATAATAGGCAAGGAACATACAATATAATGATGAGGGACAATTATAAATTGTCCAACTAAGATAATAGCTATATGAAATGAATATAGCATGAAACGGATAATCAAACGAATAACTAAACAAATATGTATCAAAGCATAACAAATATCAGGAAATCAATGAGTCATGAGAATCCTTAGGGATAGAGTACAACCAGATTATGTAATTGTGAAAATCATTTAAATGTTGTTTTCATGAAAGTATTCTTTAAAAAAAACCGTTTTCGTAAGAGTCATTAAGCCTTCATATAAATAGTGGTGTTACCTCGTAGTCGTAGAAATCATTTTAAAATAAATAGTATTTCCCAAAACCATCATCAAGATATATATTCAAAAAAGTTTTTCATACAAGTCATAATATCTAATGCATTATAAAGTATCAAAGGATTCAAATGCGAATATTGAAGTCACGAACGAATCAAACCATATCATAATGAAATGAGTCATGAGGAAATCCTTACTGATAATGGATAGAATATCTGTACCTTATGAAACGTAAGCAAAAGGGCAAACGAACACAAGAAAGAGGATCACTCCGACTTCACCGGATCTACATGAATTATAATCATATATTACTTTTACGCTCATTTAATACCATAACATATTTTTAATGCTTGTTATCAATCACATCTTCATATTTAAGGTTTACTTAAGTTAAGTGATTAATACATAGGTTTAAGGTTTCATAATTAAGGCATAACTTAATTAGGTTATAATTGTAATATCAAATGTTAGGAATTAAACCAACAGTTAGTATTGCCAGGCTCAAAGTTTCAACTGGTGCATGTTAACACTAGCAGTACTAACTGCCAGTACAAATACTTTGTACTGCTTATGTGATGAAGACAGAAGTGTGAAGATAAATATAGAATAGATATTGTGTATATCTTCTAGATATAGATTGATACGAATATTAGTTTACATGTACAGGACTCCTTGTGTTATAAAAGGATATCCTAGGTTAGGTTTTGATATAATGAATAGATTCAAGGTTTTGTAACCCTAGTGATAAGTTAAGATCACTCGTATTATAATCAATAATATTGAATCTTTTGGTGATAATCATAGTCTTCATTGTTCATACACATTACTGTTCCATTCATACATACAATATCTTCTAAGTATTAACTAGTAAATTCCGCGTGCTAGTTAGTATTGTATCAAAGTATCTCTAACACAAGGCGTGTGTTTAGATCCTCTCAAGTGGTATCAGAGCCAGGTTTGATACTTTTGAAATTTAGAAGAAACAATGGACATGGAGACTTCTACAACTAATGTGACCGCAAAGTTGCCAATACTTAAGCCCAATGAATTCAACATGTGGAGGTTAAGGATTAAGCAATACTTCCAGGTGCAAGATTATGCACTCTGGGAAATCATAGAAAAAGGGAATTCTTTCAAGCCCACAACCACTACATCTACTGTTGTTGGTAAGGTTGAGACAACTGTGCAGACAAAGCCAGTGACTGCAGAGGAGATGATTCAGATGAAGAATGACCTCAAGGCTAGAAGCATGCTGCTAATGACTATCCCTAATGATCAACTCTTGAACTTCAGCAAGTTCAAGTGTCCCAAGATACTATTTGAGGCCATTGTTGCCAGGTATGGTGGGAATGAAGCCACCAAAAAGACAAGAAGACACTCTGACAGGATCTAAACACACTCCTTGTGTTGAAGATACTTTAAGTATATGCTAAGTAGCACGCGGAATTTACTACAAAGCACTTAGAAGATTATGTGTATGGTGATGTATGTTATTGTATGAATGTAACAGTGAAAGTATGAACACAATGTTTAACAAACCAAATAGCTTCAATATTGATCTACAATATCACCAGGGTTTTACAACCTTGAAGCTTTCATATAACTTTCACAACTAATTCGATATAGAAACCCTAACCTAGAATCTCTTTTTATAACATAAAGAGTCCTTTACAAGTAAACTAACATCCGTATAATTCTAACTTAATAAGATATACACAATATCTATTCTATATATATCTTCATACGTCTTCTTTATCTTTGTCTTCATCTTATAATCAGTACTAACCATCTGTGCTAATAGTACTAACTGACTTAGTACTGTTAGTGTAATCTTCAGCAGTTGTAACTTCATGCTTGACAATACTAACTATATGCTTGGCTGTACTAACTGTTGGTTTAATTCCCAACAATCCTCCCCTAAACTTATGATTTCTCTGCAATTCATAAGTTTCTCGAATTAAACTCCAACATAGTTGATGAGGGGGGGGGGATTTCTTTCAAACACTTATCTTCAATCTTGAATTACTTCAGTATTTTCTTCACATCTAAGATTTGAAGAAATTATAACAGCAAGTACTCCAGCACTTCATCTTTGAATCTTGTCTTGTCTGAATTCTGTTCTTGATTCTCTTATGACAAATTCTTCATCAAGAACAATGTTTTCCTCCCCTGAGTTTCATATTTATTTTGATGCAACAAATCTGAGCTATAAACAATCTTCAGCACTGATCATAAAGGTATTAAGCATAATAGTGAAATCCCTAGATGAGGTCTAAACAACCTCGAGCTAAACGATCTTAACATGTGGTATCCTCCCCTAAACTTATGATTTCTCTGCAATTCATAAGTTTCTCGAATTAAACTCCAACATAGATAATGGGGGGGAATTCTTTCGAACACTTATCTTCAATCTTGAATTACTTCAGTATTTTCTTCACATCTAAGCTTTGAAGAAATTATAACAGCAAGTACTCCAGCCCTTCATCTTTGAATCTTCTCTTGTATGAATTCTTTTCTTGATTCTCTTATGAAAAATTATTCATCAAGAACAATGTTTTCCTCCCCTGAGTTTCATACTTATTTTGAAGCAACAAATCTGAGCTATAAACAATCTTCAGCACTGATCATAAAGGTATTAAGCATATCCTCCCCTGTTTGGAAGAATTCTCACCATCTCTTTAATTTGAACTTTGAATTGTAACTCTGTGAAGAACTAAAACTCAGCAGCCAATATTTTCAGACAATTTGTACAAGTTTCCATCAATTCTTAGTAGTTTCAAACTGCTCTCATCACTTCCAGATGTGTAACCTTCTGATAGAGGTGAATCATAAAGCATAAACACATTTCAAAGCTAGTTTAAACTAGCAGTACAAACTGTTTAGTAAAAAATTTCAAGAACAGTATAAACTCAATGTGGACTTGAAAACATTTTTGCCCACTTATAGTTTTTAGCAAACTATTATCTATCAAGGGATTTGATGTATCTTTACCAATAGCCGTTTGCTTTGGACTAGCCAACTTTTCACTGTGAGATATGGTGAGTTGATAACCATATAGTTTTTAGTAAACTATCAACCATGAACGGATTTGAAAAGTCTTTACCAAAAACCTTTTGCTCTGGACTAGTTGGTTCTTGATGTGGGTTAGACATGGTGAACCAATTACCATTTGTTGTGTACAAAGACCACACACTTTAAACTCCAAAGCACCATACTTAATTCACATATTCTAATCCATTTGCTTATGTAACCTGCAAATGTTAGTCCAAAACCAAAGAAAACACAATACCAAGTATTTCCTTTTTGACAGTTATCAAAATTGACTAACATATTTATATAAGCAGTACCAAAATTGAACAAATAGTACAAATTATACATAGCAGTTTTTATCAGACACAATTAGCACAACTAGCAGTAGAAAATCCTTTTTATCACAAAAACACTTAGACATTGAATCTTTCAAGGATTAAGCATTCCAATACCTGTTACCAATTACTGAAACCTTGTAACATCAAAACCTTTTGTTAATAAGTCATCAAAGTTGCCATCAGTATGAATTTTGACAACTTGAACTAACTTCTTTTCATTACAATCTCTTATAAAGTGATGTCTAATTTTAATGTGTTTAGTTTTTGAATATTGAACTGGATTTTTAATTATACACATTGTACTGCTATTGTCTATGAAAATAATTGTGTTTAAGAAATTGTACCTATAATCAAGTAACTGATTCTGAATCCAAAGAACTTGAGCACAACAACTAGCAGCAGCCACATATTCAGCTTTTGTTGTAGAAGTGGCCACCACAGTTTGCTTTTTGCACTGCCATGAGATAAGTCTGCATCACAGAAACTGACAACCACCAGTTGTAGACTTTCTATCCATACTAGCACCAGCATAATCACTGTCTGAATATGCTACCAAATCAAATGGAGAGTCTTTAGGATACCACAGACCTAAGTTTGGTTGTCCTTTGAGATACCTAAATATCCTCTTCATTGCAGTCAAATGAGACACCTTGGGATTCACTTGAAATCTTGCACAAGCACATACTGCAAACATAATATCAGGCCTAGATGAGGTGAGATACATCAAAGATCCAATCATAGATCTGTATGTATGCACATCCACAACTTCACCACTTTGATCTTTCAAAGGCAAATGTGTCTCCTTATCAATAGGTGTACTAGCAGCTTTAACATCTGTAAATTGAAACTTCCTCAATATTTCAGCTACATATTTATCTTGAGAGATAATGTCACAACTCGTAATTTTAGGTCATTTTCCAAACCTCGACAATTTACTATTTATGAGTTACTATTCATCAATCACTATTCACCGATCACTATTCATCATTTCACTATTCATCATTTTTGAAGTCAGTTTGAGACTTTGAGAAGTCGTCAAAATTTTTACTATTCACGTGAGACTATTCATTCCCGAAGAGAAATCACTATTCATGGGCATCATTCATCATGTCGTAAACTAGGTTTACGAGTATTCAAATGCGCGTAACCAGTTAGGTTTAGCTGCGTATTCATGCATCATCAGTAAAGACATGTCATACGGACTAGGGTAGTCTGCATATTATCAGTAACATCATTTCCATATCAGTTCATGCATGTGTTTGTGTGATTTTCATTAACGTATGCTTAATTGTTTAATTAACATTACCACTCAGTCATTTCTACTAACAGTAAACCCAATACTCCCGACAATGATCCTAATACATTTTCAAGCTAATTATAATGATATAGAAATTATATTATTACTTTACCCGGTGTTTTTAAACCAATCGCTACATTTTTCATTTGACGCTTATAACTCCGTCAGTTTACGAAATTTCAATCCGATTATCATTCTAACACCCGATTCTTGCAAGGAACATGATTTTACAATTTTTACAACTTCGTCGTATCTCATTTCACCTCATCACGAGTTATTTCTAGTTAACTCGGTACCCGATAACACTCAGTGTATACACTAAACTAGCCAACTTCTAATTAAATGGGGAAGAGTATCTTAATTAGCCATCATATCTCTTCCAATAACCCCATGTGTGCCGCCCCCTACCCCCCATTTAGCTTAACATACTTCCAAATCTCATTAATGAATTACCTTGATTTAATTTCACTTCCACTAACTCAAACACATACTTACATAACCATGTAGCTAACAAAAGATCAAAACCCTCTCCACTTCATCCACCCCAATCGGTCAACCCAAGAACACCACCCAAAATCCATAGATTTTTCAAGAACAAAGCATAATCTTACACCATTTGCCTACCTAGTTATGGATTTGTGATCAAACCTCAAGTTTATTACTCATTTCTTATCAAAACTCATCCAATCATCAAGTAAGTTTTCAAGAACATGTTTTGATCATTTATTACTTTTATTTGATATATATGTTCATGTATTTTCAAGCTATATTAATCATCCATGCAAGATACTTATGTTTTACATACCACATTTGAACATAAACTCTTTAAATCACTAGATCTACAGGTTTCACTAATGATCTCATGAAATCCACCAAGGTTGGTGATGTTTAGGACCCCATGACACCCTAAGAAGGTGTATGGTAGGATTTGCGAACTTTTGGAGTTGATTTGAGTTAGTATGATCAAGTTTAAAACCAAGAAAGTGAGTTTTTAACAATCTAAAATAGGTTCTGTCCAAAAACGTGTAAACTTGAAAACTCAGTAACTTTTGGCATATTTTGGCCTTCATATTCAGAAATTTCTTTCAAAAACGAAACCGTGGCCGCAAGAATCACTAAAAACCGACTTATAACGAAGGAGATAAGATTTTTCGAAGTTAGGCGACGAAAACTAATTTTCTGAAAATAAGCGTGTTGTTAGCCGAACTTTAAAGGACCAAACGAGGCGTTAGACATGATCTAGGAGAGCCGAGCTACTGAGATTATGTTTGCTCATGTTGTGACGAATCCGTGGATATAAAGAACGTAGAAAACGAGCTTGTAACGGCCGAGTTATTCATGTTTAAAGCCGACGAACTTTAGTTTATTTTGACAGCCACTATTAGAAAGTGTTTTAAATATTAAAACTAGTGTTTTTGCGAAACATAACGTTGTTAGCCGATTTTTTAATTGATCAAGGCGTGTACAACCGGAAGTTAAAGGAAACGACATTTATACATGGTTACAAGATTTTCAAAAACGTCGAGTTTGATCAACTAACACGTAACGTGCAATATTTCACGACTAGTTTCACGAAGCCGTTTTGGACATATTTTCACAAGTTATGAAAAGTGTTGTTTTACGACGAAAACATTATACTTGCAAATAGAACACCAAACAAGGATCGTGGAGTACCGTTTCAACGTGTTTACGCGAAAATTAGTTTATAACTTAGCGAGACGTCAAAGGTGTATTTTTCGTCAATAAAAGCTATTTTCAAAACTAACAAGTGGTATCGTTAACATACGTATTTGCATGTGTTGCCTTGTATCATTGCTTACATTGGATCACATCATTCAAAATAGGTCGTGGTTAGAGACCGAGCTTTGTTTCATCATATCCATTGTGATCATTGTTGCTTTATCATATCAGGTGAGTTTTCATAGCCCCGTTTTAAATTGTTTATTGATTCTAAACTCTCGGTGGAGAATACATTGCACCATTTTTATATGCGGACCAAAGTATACAAACCCATTTACATTGCTTAAGTTACATCATTGCCAATTTAAAGTCCCCTTTTATTTATCATGGACCGTTAATTGTGAGCAAGCGAAGGTGAGTGGATAGATCTATTGAGGGTGACGCCTCCGTTCGGGTTGGTAGCACCAACTGGTCAAACGAACGCATTTCATTTCATACATTCAGAGTGTTTGGCAAAGCACTCCCTTTTGGGGCATTTATATCAGTCTAGCTTCGGGGTCATGAGCTTAAGAGCTAATGTAATATTTTTATGTGACATTTTGTCATACAATTTATACTTGTGGTTTCCGTAGAAGCATTTCATTTACATAAACCTATGAACTCACCAACATTTTTCTTGACCATTTTTAGCAATGTATTTTCAGGTAATTAAGGTATCGCATGTTGGCTTGCATATGGACACATCATGGAGTCGCGGAGTCGACGCGTCTCACTTTATATTTTATGCACTTATCCATCGTTTGAATTGTATGAACTTGTTTTATGAAAACTTGTTTCACCTTTTGGGACCTAGCTTTGAAACTCTGAATGTTTTTAAATAATCAAACGATGTATTTTCTAAACGACACTTTAGGTCGTTCAATATAACTGCAACTTTGGTGCTATGACCAGTCGTGCCCCTGAATGACTTATTCCGCTACAAGTCACGAAATTTGGGGGTGTGACAGATTGGTACCAGAGCAAAGGTTATAGCGAACTAGGTTGTATCATTGACCCTAGTCTATAACTACATCATCATAGCATCTCACCATTTACTCAGAATTGCATATTCACTATACATGCGGTTTCATACATACATCATTTCATCATAACTCGCATATTGTGAGGAGTTATTTACTTTTATTTCACATCAGTTGTCACACAGATGTCTTCACCCAACCACCCTATTATCATCCTAGCAAACTCGGATATCAAGGACGCTTCTTCATCCACTCGTACACCTACTTCACCACACTCACCATTGTTGGATGATAATTTCCACCTAGTTGAGGTAGTAGCACTACCTGAGTCAGACTTAGAAAATGCTATCAGGTATGACACCGAGACTTTCGAGATTCGGGGGACTGCCCTTGCCTTCCCATCGCCACCGATGTCATTTCCTTTTCCCATTCCCGCATATCAGGAATTAGATGACACCTTGTGGATAATACCAAGATCACCGACTCAACAGGAACATCAGCAGATTCCTCAAGAATGGTTTGGAATCTACACTATCTCGGATATTATCGATGCACTACTCCAGACCCCACATCAGGACTCATCCCGACTCCAAGATGCCACAACCCTGGATTCACTCAGAGGAGCACTAGGGAATCCCTAGACTAGACCTATATCTTTACTAGCTTTTACTATCATCCTAGCCACAGGATGTGTGGTATGGTTCAAAGAAACTTGTAGTATTTTGATTGTTGTACAATGAAATCACCAAGTATTGACTTACTATATGGGTATGGTTGTGCTATCTATGATATCGGTCCATGTAAGACCAAAATTTTCATTTTTGACATCCACATGTGTTATGGTTACAAATATGACACTTCACGATTTCATCTTGTCATGATTTCAGTCCACTTATACATGTCATGGTTGCGTATATGTGAGTATGATGATCTTTATCACCTATAAATTCTCATGGTCTCTTATGATGTTGAAGCAGTTATGTTAAAGCAAGCCACTCCAGACATGACACAAGCCACATCCTTCGCCAAAAATCTTACCCATGAGGAATTTATGGATTGCAACCCCCACACCTTTAGCGGAACTGAAGGAGCGAAGGAAGTTTACAAATGGTTCGAAGAAGTAGAAACGATATTTCGGTGTGGCGACTGCCGCAAGGAAGACAAGGTCAACTTCGCCACTTGCACTTTTCGGGATCATGCCCAGGAATGGTGGACTAAACATGTTCAGATAGTAGGGGTCGACGCTGCTTACTCAATCTATTGGGAGAAATTAAAAAGGATGATGACTTAAGAATATTGTTCAAGAAGCGAACTACAAGCACAAAAACAGGAAATCCTCAACTTTACCATGGTAGGAGATGATGTTGTCAAGTACACTACTCAGTTTTACGAACTAGCACGACTAGGCCCAACAATGGATGAACCGGAAAGCAAGAAACTTGAGAGGTACATCGGGGGACTCTCCCCTGAAATTCGTATGTTGGTTGCCTCACTAGAACTCGATACCATACTTAAAGCTAACCATATGGCGATCGAGGAAAAGGAACACATAGCTCACACCCAGGCCGTAGGAAACAATATGGACAACAGACGAAAAGGGAACAACAACAACAAGAGAAAGTGGGACAACAATCAGGGTGACAATGCTACCCCGCAACCACCTAAGATACAAGAAGTAGTGGAAGCTTGTGCTGTTAGGCCAAGTAAAAAGAAAGGATATGCAGGAACCCTACCCAAGTGCATTAGATACCGGTTTCACCACAATGGACTTTGCCCCACTCAATGTGGAAACTGCCAAAAGATCGGACACAAAGCCAAGGATTGCAAGACTCCCACCCGCGTGATGAGCCAGAAAGTCACGATGACCTGCCATGAGTGTGGAATAATTGGACACTTCAAGAGCGAATGCCCAGAGCTGAGAAACCAGAATAAGGGAAGAGCTTGTTGAAATGTGAAGCTCATCAAGGCAACAACAACAATGGCAATGGATAAGAACAAGGAACTTATGCCTTAATAATAAACCATGGATGGAGCCAGCTAGGGTTGTATTTCTTTAAGTAGTCTATCTTAAGTACTTGCTCGTAACCTCGTTGTATCATGTACTTTTCTATCTAATGTAATCCCTGTCTTCTATCATTTCCACCATGAGCACAATCTTCGTTTATTTCATATCCCATCCCATCTTGTCCAGCTTTCGACCATTTCGCAACAACGAATGATGCGTGGTTTTGTAACCTTACAACAGGTTTTACCTCTCGAGGGATCTCAAGAGGCTTACAACCCCACCAGGCAGTGTACCTGACCGATGTAGTATAGTGTAGTGGTAAGTACGGGGGATTGATCGTTCTCCACAGGGAATAGTGTTCGTTAGGTGTGAAAGACTACTCTAATTAGGTCTAAGGGTTGAGGAAGATTCTTTTTATGTTTTTATAATTTTTTATGAAAGCAAGTAAAATCTCGGTTTTGAAGGAGTGGGCGGAATTAGTTGCTAGTCAACTAACCCAAATAACTACAAATGCAAATAAAATAAATAACTGAAAATAAAATGTTGGTGAGAAACTTATGTGTAGAGAAATGTGTTTACTTAGATTTCCTTACTCCCTAACTATCTTTTACCGGTTGATTAGTGTGTATTAGTCGCGTGGATGACGGGTGTATTCCTTAATACCAATTGTGGGGTGGCGTACGTACTTCCCCAACTCTACAAGCTCCTACTTCACTCCTATGTCGAGCCGGCTAGGAAGCTCCTAACATGGGATCACTAGAATTCGCTTGTGCATTAAATACAACCATAAAAACCTTTAGTACGCCTTTGGTTCATGTTTCTTAAGACGTTCAAGCAAGTTACCCAATAGGAAGTTAGCCAGTTTTCTTAAGCCTAACATAGATAAACAATCATCCAATACAACTAACAACACACTAATAACCAATAATCAATAGCTAGGTTTCATTAGATCTAAGCAAACACAAGATAAATCTAGCCTAACATGTTAAACAAAAGACAAGAATAAGATAGAATCAAACAACACATAGACATATTGAATGATTAATTGATAACTTATCTTTCAATGTAACATGGAAGATCTCAAGGCAAAAAGCCTTGAAAAAGAAGCTAAATTCGTTTTAGGGTTTTCTCCCAAAATTCCACACACTAAGCTCTCCACTAATGACAAAAAATTAGAAAACTATATATAGATTTTTGGATCTGACGGCGTCACGTTATGGAGTGTGACGCCGTCACCTCACCGCTTTTAGGGTTCCCGGATGACCTTCTTGACGCCGTCCCTCTTTAGCTCTTCAAAAATCCATTCTGGCTTATCAAGGCTTGACGCCGTCGAACCTTGAACGTGACGCCGTCCCTCTTTGATTTAAGCCGTAACGCCCTTGATCAAGTTAAAGCGTGACGCCGTCAGAATTCACATGCTATTTTCACTGGCTTATCATGAGTAAATTTCACGTCCACTTTTTCTTGCCAAGGCATGACGCCGTCTGGGGTTAAATGTGACGCCGTCAAAGGTAACTTTCAGCCGATTTTTGAGACTTTGTCGTTTTCTTCACTTTTATGCTCCAAAAACGTCCAAAATGCCTCCTTTTCCAGATTTCTCCTCAAAAGTACCTAAAATGACAAAAGGAACGATTTAGGGCAATATTTGATCAAATAAATACGATTTAGGGCTTAAATGACCCCTTAAAAGCGGTACACTTTTTGCTTCATCAAATACCCTTACACTTGAGATTTGCTTGTCCTCAAGCAAATGCGCTTTTATTCTAATCAAAATACAAGTTAGGGGTCATTTAACGCAAACATAAAAGTAATTACAACAAATATTCGTTCCACTTCAATCATAATAAGCACGGAGATTACATACTAGCACCTCACAAGTAGTGTTTAGATACTCACATCTCTCAAGTGTCATCAAAATAAATCTCATAAATGAAAACGGATAATATCTCTCACTACCTGTCATAGCAAATAGATTACCATAGGCTTGGGAAAGGATCGAAAACCTCCTCCACTAGGCGTAAGCACCAAAGATAAACTATCAAAGAGGGCTTTTAAATGGGTTATAACGTTAGGTGTAGGGAAAAGGAAAACACGGTTTTGTTGGATAAGGGATATTTTACTGGTGGCGAGTTAAAAATCTTGATCAATTACATGTACTATACAATGTTGCTAAGCCAAGACTAGACTCGATCTTAAGCTAATGAAAGAAAATAACAAAAACATAAAATAAACATAAAATAAAACGGGATGGTAGTCCGTATGTTTTTTCTATTTCTCATTTTCTCTTTTTTTTTTTTTTTTTTTTTTTTTTTTTTTTTTTGCATACACTTTTGCCCTACCATCCAAAATAATACATCATAGGGGCATTGCATTCCCCTTACACTTGAATTTTTACATAACTTTACAAATAACTATTCTAATGACTCGAATTAAGATAATTGAAAAACTTGGAGTACTTTTAAAACATTTAGCACATATGGGGGTAATAAATGATGTTCATCCCCATTACTCCATTATACTAGTACTTTACCCATGAGTCCCAATCGTCCCAAAACAATATGTACATGGATATGACTCGACTTAGCAACCATGTAATCAACTAGATAATTAACTTGGGTTTTAAACAAATGTTGTCACAATAATGCACTAAAAATGAGTGCATACAAGGTAGGCTAAGGCGATTTGGGTGTACATTTAAGTGGGGTGTAACAAATTCTTCCTTTAAGTAAAATGATTAAAGGTCGAAACGAAAAGATAGGCTCTGAGGGGTGTACTAGGGGTATCGTGTACTAAAAATGAGTACAACGCAAAGGGTGTGGGAGAATTACTTGACCAATGTAGCCAATGTAATTATAACAAAAACACAGGTGTAAAACAACGGGTTAATCCTAATGCCTCTTATCATGTAGTAAATCTAACTACACGAATGTAGTCTCACTTGTGGCCTTGGAATGGTCCTAACGCAAGTTCTAGAATCTAAGTGCTACCGGTACACACATCATAGCATAAATGCTTTTCCTACCAATTCTAGGGGCGAACCTCACATATTTGGGGGGTGGAAAATTTTTTAGTGGTACGGTTTTTGTGCTAGTCATATAACTCCTATCCGTGAGACGCTCATTAAGACCCAAGTTTCACTCCTATATGTTGTAAAAAATTTTAAATTTGGCACTAAAATTACCTTAACAAGTATTTCTCTCAGTTTTATTACACATCTACTATTAAACAAACAAAAATCAAGCGTAATAGTATTCTCTAATCGTACTTTTACCCTCCCCTTACACTTAATATGAACATTGTCCCCAATGTTCAAATAACAAGATGTAAAAGAATAAAGTAAAAGAATGAAATCAAATACTCCCCTGATTCGCTCGGTGGATAATGAAATTACACGGTTAAATCTTCCTCCAAGGAGAATGTTGAAGCTCCATGACTAATGCATCGCCACAAGCTTGATTCAAAACATTTTCTTGTCCAAAATAACCTGTTAAACCTGAGAAAACAAACACGAAAACCTGCATAACATCGGCGGGAAAAATCTATATATAAGGATATAATGCTTGTGGAATGATAACTTTGCAGATTCCTGGAGATTATAAGTTGGAGATTTTAATAAAAACTTTTTTTAAAAAACAAAACTTTCAAAAATTTCTGAAAATTAAATCTGACGCCGTCAGGTTATAAACCCTGACGCCGTCAGAAATGACCTGACAAAAATTTTCATTTTAAGTTTCCGGAAAATTTCTGGAAAAACCTTTACCTTACTTCCTGGAAATCCTGCAAAACATCATTATGACTCGATACAAGCATTTGATTCAAACAAATACGAATATGTATGTTAATTTATTATTATTACGATTCATGTTCATTTGTGTTCTAACAAACCGATTTGACTTTCCCTTACACTTATCTTTTGCAAAATACCTTTATATGTAGTTAAGACGAAGTTAAAAACAAAATAAAGCATTTTCACAATTTTAGTTTTGAACATGAATCAATAATAATAAAAATTAAACATACATACGGAAGCAAATAAAATCAAACAAACAAATAAATAAACACACAAAGCAAATAAAGCTTGGGTTGCCTCCCAAGAAGCGCTTGTTTTTGTTCGAGTCACGAGCCTGACTCTACCCTTATTTAACAAAAATAGGGGAGGTTTTCCCTACACTTAGGATTAAGTGCGGGTGAAAGTAGCGATACACACCCTTAGGGTGTGAATATGCCACGTGAGGTGAAGGGGGTGAGTGAATGGCTTCCTTCATCCTAAAACTACCCGGATAATATTGGTTGATGGGTGGGTCGGTTCCTCTTTTTTCTCCTAGATGTAAATCTAAGGATGAAAAGTTGTGTAAAGGTTGAGGTTCTAATTCATCAACACTAGGAAATTCCCTAGAACTATGAGTAAGGTCATCACTAAAAGTGTGCAAACCTATATCCTCTAGTTGTGCTTGGTCCAAGGGTTCTACCTCCATCGGGATTCCTAAAGTCTCTTCTACTTCTTCCGGGTAAGTCACGGGCGGTGCGGGTGCCTCAAATGATGGTTGAGTATTTTGTGGGCTTATGGTGTTTACCTCATTATGCCACGTGTCAAGGTCACCTATATCCTCGTCAATTGTTTTCTTAGGTAGTGATAATAACAAACCTAGTGCTTCATCCAACTTATGATTTATTGATACGGCTCTATCCAGAATTCCTTGGCAAACTAGGTCGCTTTTCCTATTAGCCTCACTAAAACAAGATCCTAAACATGGAGGTTGTTCATAAGAATCTATCGTAGGTGAAGGCTCATATGATTCATAAGTTTCTCTAAATGAGGTATTTTGAACTTCTTGGTGTTCTAGCCACTCAACCATATCTTGCAATCTTAGAAATCTAAGTGAAAAGTCCATTTGAAGCAAATTACAAACAAAATCACAAAGAAAAGATAGACTACGAGAAAGCTACAAAATAAAAAGAAAATATCTCACTTGATAGGAATCTTGTGAGTAGACCTAATAAAAATAAAATTTCAACCTAAGCAATAACTACTCCCCGGCAGCGGCGCCAAAAACATGATGCGTGGTTTTGTAACCTTACAACAGGTTTTACCTCTCGAGGGATCTCAAGAGGCTTACAACCCCACCAGGCAGTGTACCTGACCGATGTAGTATAGTGTAGTGGTAAGTACGGGGGATTGATCGTTCTCCACAGGGAATAGTGTTCGTTAGGTGTGAAAGACTACTCTAATTAGGTCTAAGGGTTGAGGAAGATTCTTTTTATGTTTTTATAATTTTTTATGAAAGCAAGTAAAATCTCGGTTTTGAAGGAGTGGGCGGAATTAGTTGCTAGTCAACTAACCCAAATAACTACAAATGCAAATAAAATAAATAACTGAAAATAAAATGTTGGTGAGAAACTTATGTGTAGAGAAATGTGTTTACTTAGATTTCCTTACTCCCTAACTATCTTTTACCGGTTGATTAGTGTGTATTAGTCGCGTGGATGACGGGTGTATTCCTTAATACCAATTGTGGGGTGGCGTACGTACTTCCCCAACTCTACAAGCTCCTACTTCACTCCTATGTCGAGCCGGCTAGGAAGCTCCTAACATGGGATCACTAGAATACGCTTGTGCATTAAATACAACCATAAAAACCTTTAGTACGCCTTTGGTTCATGTTTCTTAAGACGTTCAAGCAAGTTACCGAATAGGAAGTTAGCCAGTTTTCTTAAGCCTAACATAGATAAACAATCATCCAATACAACTAACAACACACTAATAACCAATAATCAATAGCTAGGTTTCATTAGATCTAAGCAAACACAAGATAAATCTAGCCTAACATGTTAAACAAAAGACAAGAATAAGATAGAATCAAACAACACATAGACATATTGAATGATTAATTGATAACTTATCTTTCAATGTAACATGGAAGATCTCAAGGCAAAAAGCTTTGAAAAAGAAGCTAAATTCGTCTTAGGGTTTTCTCCCAAAATTCCACACACTAAGCTCTCCACTAATGACAAAAAATTAGAAAACTATATATAGATTTTTGGATCTGACGGCGTCACGT
This sequence comes from Artemisia tridentata subsp. tridentata, assembly GCA_021014915.2. Classification (NCBI taxonomy): domain Eukaryota; kingdom Viridiplantae; phylum Streptophyta; class Magnoliopsida; order Asterales; family Asteraceae; genus Artemisia; species Artemisia tridentata. The sequence goes on from CP139502.1 coordinate 262,069,900, forward strand.
TATGGAGTGTGACGCCGTCACCTCGCCGCTTTTAGGGTTCCCGGATGGCCTTCTTGACGCCGTCCCTCTTTAGCTCTTCAAAAATCCATTCTGGCTTATCAAGGCTTAACGCCGTCGAACCTTGAACGTGACGCCGTCCCTCTTTGATTTAAGCCGTGACGCCCTTGATCAAGTTAAAGCGTGACGCCGTCAGAATTCACATGCTATTTTCACTGGCTTATCATGAGTAAATTTCACGTCCACTTTTTCTTGCCAAGGCATGACGCCGTCTGGGGTTAAATGTGACGCCGTCAAAGGTAACTTTCAGCTGATTTTTGAGACTTTGTCGTTTTCTTCACTTTTATGCTCCAAAAACGTCCAAAATGCCTCCTTTTCCAGATTTCTCCTCAAAAGTACCTAAAATGACAAAAGGAACGATTTAGGGCAATATTTGATCAAATAAATACGATTTAGGGCTTAAATGACCCCTTAAAAGCGGTACACTTTTCGCTTCATCAACGAACCACTATCCTAGAAGAGGGTTAAGTAAGGAGTCGTCTCCAACTATAGGCTATTACCATTCCGTAAGGTGTTCCACACGTTCCATAAACCGTTCAACATATTTTATTGCAAGATATTTTAATACCGCTTATTAAAAACAGTCTCACCTAACCCTACCTTAAGCTATTTTACTAGCATCTCAGGGAGTTATTTCACAACATTTCCAAGACAAGTTATGTTACTATAGCCTTATAAATTGGCTTTCTGCCATCCTACCAACTATTTACTACCATTTTACCAAACAACACGTTGAGCACCATCTAAAACTTTTGGGAAACACAAGGCTATTTTGACCAAACCAAGCATCGCATTACTTGCCCTCAATTATACATAGCCTGATCACCTATGTCTAATTCAGGGAAGATTATGCCATGAAGGAAACAATTATCTTTTCAAGATTTCTAACAACAATTTTCATTCAAAACATCCCAAGAAAGAAAAGCTTTGTAAACAAGTAAACTCTTCATAAACATCCTTATCGGCTAACTCTCTCTGAGTACCTACACCACATATCACTCACTTATCAGTTAAGTTGGAATTTGCCATTGACATTTCTAGGAAAGATTTTCTATTTCCAAGGAGAATTTCACGACATAAGAAACCAACGAAAGGGGTTTTGGAACCACAAACAAGGACTAGAAATATACAGCCAGTTGACTCGTATCGTAACGGAAAACATAAGATCTCATGAGGCAATCCAAATCACTATCTCTGGCATAGTCACCAAATTCTATCAATTCAGAAGTACTAGTTAGACCAGGTAAGACAACGGACCTAAGTCATGACCCAGTTTAGAAAGGATCAAGTAAGTTGAATACGCATACCCAAAAGTCTTACCCAAGATTGACCGATAGGCATTATTCAACCCCAGAGACGAAATGCAAGACATTTACACATTCAGGCAGACATAACTACCCTACTACTTTAGCATGTTTGATGCTTCCAATTCAAAGGAATTCCCTTTAAAGAGCGTTTATACAACTCATATACCTTGTAGGAAAGTAATTATCTGATATGTCTGTCTTGACAAATAAATACTTTATGGTCAGCCTTTAACAAAACTACTGAGCACTAAGAAAAGTATAACACCAAACTTTGCTAAAACATTCCTACCCACATCATGTCAAAAACTTAGCCATAAAATCTTGGGTCGTATTTGAAAACCAACCACCATACTACGACACTTCATGCAATTAGGATCTTGTGATTGACAAACAATAGCATGGGAAATTTTGACAAAAAAGACCAAGCAACTTAGGTGAAGAGAGGCTCATATCTTGACATCAGTTATAACAAGACACAAGAATCAGAAACCGTTACCGTAGCTTTGTTCTTCGATAACCCATTTCCGACAAACCTACCGTTGTAGGAGTAGTCACGAGACACGTTGTACAAATTTCAAAGGCTCCTGATAAAGGATAGACTATGCACCTTTAACTTCAGAAAATTCCCTTAAGATATTTTCTTTCCAATCAGATATACACACGCTCTACCATCTTTAGACCAATGGGCAATTAAGAAAGCTAATGTTGGGGCAGATGCTCTTAGCCGGAAGGAAAGACTCAAGCCTTTGAGAGTCAGACCATTGAGAATGACAATCATTTCACATTTACCCTCACGAATTCTCGAGGCTCAAGCCGAGGCACACAAGGAATAAAACTGACAGAATGAAAAACCCCAAAGTATGCCAAAGGATGCAAATGGTTTAGTAAAGAGGTCAGACGGATTATTATGCTCGGATTGCACAAGTCGAAGTAATCCATTCACCCAGGTTCTGATAAGATGTGTCAGGATCTCAAGAGACTTTATTGGTGGCCGAATATGAAGGCAGAAATAGCTACGTATGTTAGCAAGTTTCTTACTTGTGCTAAAGTAAAAGCTGAATACTAGAAACCATCAGGATTGTTTCAACAACCAGAAATTCCCTAGTGAGAGTGGGAACGCATTACAATGGACTTTGTCACCAAGCTACCTAAAACTTCAGGAGGTTTCAGTGCTACTTGGATAATCATTGATTGACTCCCTAAATCAGCCTATTTCTTCCCAATCAGAGAAACTTATTATATGGACCAACTAATCAGACTTTATGTCAAGGAAATAGTCTCAAAGCACGGTGCACCAATTTCTATCATTCTGACTGAGATAGTCGCTTTACTTCAAACTTTTAGCAGTCATTACAAGATTCATTTGGGAGCAAATTAGACATGAGCACTGCCTATCATCCTCGAACCGATGGTCAGAGCGAGAGAACGATTCAGACATTAGAAGACATGCTCAGAGCATGTGTGATTTACCTTGGAAATGGTCGGGCTAACCATTTGCCATTAATCGAGCTCTTTTACCACAATAGTTATCACACGAACACTTAACTGCACCTTTTAAGGCACCCTATGGTCGAAGTACCAAATACATAGTGACAGACAGAAATCGGACGGTCAAGTTCACTGATCTAGAACGCAATTGTGAAGCAACAAAGGAAATGGTACAAGTCAAGAATCAATTACAAGTAACAAGAGAACAATAGAAAAGTTAGGTCAGTTCAGGATGCAAAATCATGGGGACTAGGTATCCCTAAGTAGTAAACCATTGGGATTCAAGTTGTAGAACAAGCTATGTTGAAAGCCTTGCCTTGGAAAGGCATGATACAATTTTGGAAACTCGGGAAACCGAACCCTGGGTATATTGAACCATTTAAGGTTCTAGCTAGAATCGGCCGACTGGCATACAAACTTGAGCTTCCGTCAGAGCTCAGCAACATGCACTACCCATTTCATATTTCAAACCTCAAGAAGTGCCTTCCAAACGAATCACTCGTAGCATATTTCATTTCATTCCATTAGAAGAAATTCAGATCGACGATGAGCTTAACTTTGTGGAAGAACCAGCAGAAATTAAGGACCGAAAGGTCAACTAGTTGAAGCAAAGTCGAATTCCTATTGTCAAATTTCACTGGAATTCTCGCAGAGGTCCTGAGTTTACTTGGGAACGGGAAGACCAGATGAGACTCGAATACCCACATCTTTTCACCGAGACCACTCCAGAGACCAACATCAACTGAATTCAGGGATTGAATTCCTTTTAGGGTGGAAGACTGTCACAACTCGTAATTTCAGGTCGTTTTCCAAACCTCGACAATTTACTATTCATGAGTTACTATTTATCAATCACTATTCACCGATCACTATTCATCATTTTTGAAGTCAGTTTGAGACTTTGAGAAGTCGTCAAAAATTTTACTATTCACGTGACACTATTCATTCCCGGAGGGAAATCACTATTCATGGGCATCATTTATCATGTCGTAAACTAGGTTTACGAGTATTCAATTGCGCGTAACCAGTTAGGTTTAGCTGCGTATTCATGCATCATCAGTAAAGACACGTCATACGGACTAGGGTAGTCTGCATATTATCAGTAACATCATTTCCATATCAGTTCATGCATGTGTTTGTGTGATTTTCATTAACGTATGCTTAATTGTTTAATTAACGTTACCACTCAGTCATTTCTACTAACAGTAAACCCAATACTCCCGACAATGATCCTAATACATTTTCAAGCTAATTATAATGATATAGAAATTATATTATACTTTACCCGGTGTTTTTAAACCAATCGCTACATTTTTCATTTGACGCTTATAACTCCGTCGGTTTACGAAATTTCAATCCGATTATCATTCTAACACCAGATTCTTGCAAGGAACATGATTTTACAATTTTTACAACTTCGTCGTATCTCATTTCATCTCGTCACGAGTTATTTCTAGTTAACTCGGTACCCGATAACACTCAGTGTATACACTAAACTAGCCAACTTCTAATTAAATGGGGACAAGTATCTTAATTAGCCATCATATCTCGTCCAATAACCCCATGTGTGCCGCCCCCTACCCCCCATTTAGCTTAACATACTTCCAAATCTCATTAATGAATTACCTTGATTTAATTTCACTTCCACTAACTCAAACACATACTTACATAACCATGTAGCTAACAAAAGATCAAAACTCTCTCCACTTCATCCACCCCAATCAGCCAACCCAAGAACACCACCCAAAATCCATAGATTTTTCAAGAACAAAGCATAATCTTACACCATTTGCCTACCTAGTTATGGATTTGTGATCAAACCTCAAGTTTATTACTCATTTCTTATAAAAACTCATCCAATCATCAAGTAAGTTTTCAAAAACATGTTTTGATCATTTATTACTTTCATTTGATATATATGTTCATGTATTTTCAAGCTATATTAATCATCCATGCAAGATACTTATGTTTTACATACCACATTTGAACATAAACTCTTTAAATCACTAGATCTATAGGTTTCACTAATGATCTCATGAAATCCACCAAGGTTGGTGATGTTTAGGACCCCATGACACCCTAAGAAGGTGTATGGTAAGATTTGCGAACTTGTGGAGTTGATTTGAGTTAGTATGATCAAGTTTAGAACCAAGAAAGTGAGTTTTTAACAATCTAAAATAGGTTCTGTCCAAAAACGTGTAAACTGGAAAACTCAGTAACTTTTGGCATACTTTGGCCTTCATATTCAGAAATTTCTTTCAAAAACGAAACCGTGGCCGCAAGAATCACTAAAAACCGACTTATAACGAAGGAGATATGATTTTTCGAAGTTAGGCGACGAAAACTAATTTTCTGAAAATAAGCGTGCTGTTAGCCGAACTTTAAAGGACCAAACAAGGTGTTAGACATGATCTAGGAGAGCCGAGCTACTGAGATTATGTTAGGTCATGTTGTGATGAATCCGTGGATATAAAGAACGTAGAAAACGAGCTTGTAACGGCCGAGTTATTCACGTTTAAAGCCGACGAACTTTAGTTTATTTTGACAGCCACTATTAGAAAGTGTTTTAAATATTAAAACTAGTGTTTTTGCGAAACATAACGTTGTTAGCCGATTTTCTAATTGATCGAGGCGTGTACAACCGGAAGTTAAAGGAAACGACATTTATGGTTACAAGATTTTCAAAAACGTCGAGTTTGATCAACTAACACGTAACGTGCAATATTTCACGACTAGTTTCACGAAGCCGTTTTGGACATATTTTCACAAGTTATGAAAAGTGTTGTTTTACGACGAAAACATTATATTTGCTAATAGAACACCAAACAAGGATCGTGGAGTACCGTTTCAACGTGTTTACGCAAAAATTAGTTTATAACTTAGCGAGACGTCAAAGGTGTATTTTTCGTCGATAAAAGCTATTTTCAAAACTAATAAGTGGTATCGTTAACGTACGTATTTGCATGTGTTGCATTGTATCATTGCTTACATTGGATCACATCATTCATAATAGGTCGTGGTTAGAGACCGAGCTTTGTTTCATCATATCCATTGTGATCATTGTTGCTTTATCATATCAGGTGAGTTTTCATAGCCCCGTTTTAAATTGTTTATTGATTCTAAACTCTCGGGGGAGAATACATTGCACCATTTTTATATGCGGACCAAAGTATACAAACCCATTTACATTGCTTAAGTTACATCATTGCCAATTTAAAGTCCCCTTTTATTTATCATGGACCGTTAATTGTGAGGAAGCGAAGGTGAGTGGATAGATCTATTGAGGGTGACGCCTCCGTTCGGGTTGCTAGCACCAACTGGTCAAACGAACGCATTTCATTTCATACATTCAGAGTGTTTGGCAAAGCACTCCCTTTTGGGGCATTTATATCAGTCTAGCTTCGGGGTCATGAGCTTAAGAGCTAATGTAATATTTTTATGTGACATTTTGTCATACAATTTATACTTGTGGTTTCCGTAGAAGCATTTCATTTACATAAACCTATGAACTCACCAACATTTTTGTTGACCATTTTTAGCAATGTATTTTCAGGTAATTAAGGTATCGCATGTTGGCTTGCATATGGACACATCATGGAGTCACGGAGTCGACGCGTCTCACTTTATATTTTATGCACTTATCCATCGTTTGAATTGTATGAAATTGTTTTATGAAAACTTGTTTCACCTTTGGGACCTAGCTTTGAAACTCTGAATGTTTTTAAATAATCAAACGATGTATTTTCTAAACGACACTTTAGGTCGTTCAATATAACTGCAACTTTGGTGCTATGACCAGTTGTGCCCCTGAATGACTTATTCCGCTGCAAGTCACGAAATTTGGGGGTGTGACAGATAAATATTCCTTCTAGTTTCTGATGTACTTTTAGTCCCAAAAAGAAAGTAAGCTCACCCGTAGAGCTCATCTGAAACTGATCTTTCATTAGCTTTTCAAACTCTTTGCACATTTCCTTCTTGGTAGAACCAAAGATGATATCATCTACATATACTTGAACCAATAGTATATCACCCTTGTTCTTCTTGATAAAAAGAGTCTGATCAATCTTTCCCCTATAGAACCCATTCTTCAACAGATATGTAGCCAGAGTTCCATACCAAGCTCTTGGTGCTTTATGTAAGCCATAGAGAGCTTTCATCACCTTGTAAACTTTGTTAGGATGATCTGGGTCTATGAAACCTGGAGGTTGAGAAACATATACCTCTTCATCAATTATACCATATAAAAAAGCAGTCTTCACATCCATCTGGTAGACCATGAATCCCATAAATGAAGCATAAGCTAGAAAAAGCCTTATTGCTTCAATCCTGGCAACAGGAGCAAAAACCTCCTCATAATCAGTCCCTTCTTCCTGAGTATAGCCTTGAGCTACAAGTCTTGCTTTGTTCTTTATCACTATACCTCTTTCACCCTTCTTGTTCCTGAACACCCACTTAGTACCAATCACTCTCATGCCTTTTAGCAAATCAACCAGAACCCAAACTTTCTGAATCTTGAATTGAAGCAGTTCTTCTTGGATTGCTTCAACCCAACTTGAGTCCTCTAATGCCTTGAGCACATTCTTTGGTTCTATCTGTTATAGGAAGCATACAAACAAACATTCATTCTCATCTTCATGGTGTTTTTCTTCATACACAACACTTAGAAAACCATGATGATCTGGATCTTGTGTTTGTCTTCTAGTCTTCACACCAGATTGTACATCTCCAATCACATTAGTAAGTGGATGATTCTTGTGAACTGTAGTATGGGGAGTAGAAGGAACTTCATAATTCATTGGCATGTTGTGCAGACCAGCTCCAAATAAATCAAAATCATCAACTTGTGGAGCAGTATTAGAACTTGAACCAGCAGTAGGATTTTCTGGCTCAGTAGTACTAACTCCATTTGGCTTAGCAGTACTAACTCCATTTTTACTGCTTTCAGGAACTTCTGTTTCTTGACCATCTGTTCCATTGTTTACACCAGCATTCTTCTCTTTATTAGCATCACATGATGATGGAACATCATCATTCTTTGAAGAAGAATCATACAATGGATTATCTTCCAAAATAGGCATCAAGACATGATCTTCATCAGAATCCTCTGAACCTGCATTATCATTAGTATTTGTACCTGTAACAGGCACATAATTCATAGATTCTGAAAGCATATCAAGATCAAACAACCAATCTAGACCACCACCTGCAACATTTGGTATATTCTCTTGAAACTCAATGTGCAGATTTTCCTCTACATGTCTAATGCTCTTATTATACACCCTAAAAGCTTTACTATGCAAAGAATAACCAACAAAGAAACCCTCTTCAGATTTCCCATCAAACTTTCCTAATTGATCTATGGTATTAAGAATAGTGACATGGCAACCAAAAGGTCTCATAAAACTTAAGGCAGGGGTTCTACCTCTGAAAAGTTCATAAGCAGTCTTATTATGAGGTTGCACTACTAAAACCTTATTCTGAACATAACAAGCAGTACTAACTGCTTCAGCACAAAATGAAATAGGTAACTTAGAGTCAGCTAACATTGTCCTAACAGCCTCTATTAAAGTCATATTCTTTCTTTCAGCTACTTCATTTTGCGGTGGGGTTCTAGCTACACTAAATTCCCTTTTAATACCCTTTTCTTTGCAAAACTCATCCATAACCCTGTTCTTAAACTCTGTCTCATTATCACATCTGATTATTTTTACCTTCTTATCAGCTAGGTTTTCTACCTCAATTATGAATGACTTAAGGATCTCACTAGTTTCATCCTTAGTTCTCAAAAAGAAAACCCAGGTAAACCTAGAATTAGCATCACTAATGACAAGACAATATCTTTTATGATTCAAGCTATTAACAGAAGTAGGACCAAACAAGTCCATATGAAGCATGTATAAAGCTTGAGAATTAGAGTTATGAACCTTGGGCTTACAAGAGGCTCTGTGTTGCTTACCCTTAAGGCAAGAAACACATGTTTGGTCATTCTGAAAAATTTTATTAGGTAAACATCTTACCAAACCATATTTAGCAATGTTATTAATGGTTTTGAAATTGACATGACCAAGCCTTCTATGCCACAACATTGACTCATCCAATGTGGCTTTTGCAACAAGGCAAGTAAGACCTTCTTTGGGAACAAGTTTATTCATCTCAACACTGTATGTGTTACCCTTTCTGGGGATTCTAAGCAATACTTGACTTTCATCTGGTAGCTTAAAGTCAGGAGAAAGAATAAGACAATCAGTATCAGTGAATAATACCTTGTTCTACTTATCATAAATTTGTGATACACTAAAAAGGTTGTACTTAAGCTCTGGTACAAAATACACATTTTCAAAGTCAAGATTACCAGTTTTAATAATACCTTTACCAGTAATCTTGCCACCAACACCACCACCAAAGATAACAGGTCCTCCATCTAGAGGTGTAAATTCTGAAAGGTATGACATGTTACCAGTCATGAGCCTTGAACATCCACTATCTGAGTATTCTCTATCTTCTCCATCATTTGTAGGATGTTCCTGCACACAAAATAAAGGATTTAGTTCCTTTTGGGGACCCAAGCCATCACTGACTTAGATCTGCCTCGTGCATCAATATAATTATATCTATTAAAAGTCATTGATGCACCATTGGGTTTGGTAGGTTTCCATACACAACATGCTGAGGCCTTCACAGTATTGCCCCATTGACTATTAACATTCATATGCCTAGCAGTTTGAATTACTGGCCTAACAGTAGAAACTGCTGGCCTAGCAGTTGGAACTACTGGTTTAACTTTAGGCACCTATTTTTGATTAGTCAAAGCTGTTTTCTAGTAAAAGGGTCTTTTAACAGTTTGTGCATGATATGAAAATGGTTTTGCACTTGAAACAGTTTGTTTGTTATTAAACCACTTGTTTTGTCTAGCAGTACAAACTGATTTTATGCCAGATTTCAACATGACTGTTCTGGGTGTCATCTTATGATTTACATTAGGGTTAGTCAATCTAGTAGGACTGTTTTGATTTACCCTAGCATTGGTATTCCCATACACACTTGAATTCCCAAAAACCTTCTTTTTCCGTTGGTTTGAGTAACAATAAGCAGCCAAATGATCAAAATTACCACACACAAAACAAACTTTATTCTGCATAACAGAATCATCACCAAGTTGTTGAGAATTTAAGTTATTCCAGTTCCTTTGATTTCCTCTAGGAACTGAAGATCTATGTATAGACCTATACATCTCAGCATATCTAACATTTTTCCTAACTGGTTTTATGTTTTCATTTTTGACCACTTTAGGAACATGTTTTACTTCTGACTCAACAACATCAGGTTTAACCTTAACATGATCATCCTCATCTTCAGATGTCCAATCCTCTATGGTTGGTGCATCTGAGTCCCTACCTGAGGACACCTTATCCTCAGAAAGTGATGTATCACTTGCACTCACAAAAGAATCCTCAGCCTTAACAAATTTAGTAGGACTCTCATTTGTTTTAGGACCATATCTAGGAAACTCAATATCCTTAAACTCTTCTAAACCTGTATGAGCTAAGTCAATTCCTGAAGGTACAAACATTCCTCTATTGGGGGGTACAACAGACTTATATCCTAAACCAGATTTGGCTTTATTAAGTACTTGACTCTCTATTATTTTTTGAACTCCTTTTGATGTATGTTCAAGAGTGCCAACACTTAACTGTATGTTTTCCTTTTCTTTCTTTAGCTTTTCTAGTTCATAAATAAGCCCACTCATCTTATCATCTTTCAGTTGCAAATCTCTTTTTAGAACAACTATATCATCATTAAAGTTTGATTCATTCTTTCTATAAAAAACAAGTTGTTCTTCTAAAACAGCTATTCCTCTTTTATGATTAGAAAGACTAAAGTTTACTTCATTAAAATCTGTCCTAAGGTTATCATACTGTAAATTAAGAGATTCATAATCTTTCAAAGCTTGACAAGTATTAGAACACTGTTGATCCCAGATGAGCTTAACGATCTTGTTAATTACTTTAGATATAAACCTAAAGCAATAGGTATAGAAACTGTTCTTGAATAATCTATTAATTACTATGCGAAAACTAGTAATTAATCTTAAGAAGAATTAATAATCAAACACAAAAGAATTCTCAAACAACACTTCAATATATTTAATACGGCTGCTTAAAAGCAACAGGGTTACAAGATAACCTTGAAGTGATCGAATTACAAAAGATGCGTATGCTAAACAATCGTATCCTAACCCTAACCCTAGATCCTCCTTTTATACTCTAAGGAGTCCTAGTCGGTTACAAAACTTTCTATACAAGAACAATATCTATTCGTATCTTTACTATAATTATCTTAACAAAACTATACATATCTGATAAGCAGCAGAATCATCTTAGGCTAGCAGCAGTTTGATACTTAGCTTATTTCACTACTCATCAGATATCATCAGCAGCAGAATAAATATACTAGCAGTAGAATGATTATGCCTAGCAGCAGAATCATACTTAGTATATTTCTATTAACACCATGAGCAGCAGAATAAAATACTTAGCAGCAGTATCTTTAAAACCCAACAATCCTCCCCTAAACTTGATATTTTCCTCTAAAATATACAAGTTTCTTCTAAGCATAGATATACACAAAGAGGATGCTTCCAAACACTTACTGCTTTGAAGTCTTTGATTTCAGAATCTTTTTATACTTATCTACTAACTCATAAGCTTGATGATCTGACAGAAATGCTCTCTGTAACCTCAACTTACCATGTTGTAACATCTGAGTAAGAATAGCAGTATTTCTGGTAAATGGGTAGTCTTTTTCCACCCGCATATATACACCTACACCTCTACCAACCAACTCATGTACTCCACATGATTGATATAAATACCATTTATGAATCTTGGTTAAACTTAACAAATCCATCCATTCAATATCCCTCTCATCTGGCTCAAACATATTCCTCAAATAATAATAGTGTAGCCTTTCATAAATCACCTCTGGTCTTCTATCACCATAATTTTCCTTTTATAACCTCAAGAGTTGTACTATATCATCTCTATCCATGTAATGTAGCATCTGTGAAAATCTAATAAACCTCTGACATAAGCCATTTGATCTCTTGATTTCCCACCATGCTTCACTACCATCTTGAATATCATGTGTATAAGAAATGATTGGGTACTTTGATTCCAAGGGAACTGCATTAGCTACTTTAGGTTCTTCTTGTGGTTTATGAACTGTAACATCCATAATCCTCTTCATGTCATCTGCAGTTACATCTTCAGTTCCATACACATAAGCATTTGATTCATTCACACCTTTAGAATTACTTTCTGAATCACTCATTACAACAGATTTAGCTCTTTTCTTCTTCCTTCCAATAGACTTTAACCTTCTTTTTCCTGTTCTTTTGACACCAGTAAGTGATTCAGGTTTTGTCTCTTCAACATTCTGCTACCCAACAACTTCTTTTTCCTTCTCAGCTTCACCTACAACCTCTTTCTCTTTCACTATCTTTTCTTGCACAACTTCAGTTACTTCTTTAGGCTTTGTAACTTGAGGTTCTGGATTAAGATAATCCCTTGGTTCCACTCATCTTGTAAGCTTCTTAATCTCAGCATCTGTTAAAGGTTCAATTGGTCTGTTGAGTCTTGTATGAGTCTCATAGTAAGACTTTGCAACAGCAGCTCTACTCATCCTTCTAAATGCACTAGGCCTCCAATAAGCATGGTTTCTCAGATACATCTTCATATAGTTGTACTCATCAGTTTTTGAAGGTTTCTTCTTCTTGTACTCTCCCTTTTTTGATTTTGCTTCTTTCTAAATGCTCCAAGCATATCAACTATAGCATCTTGTTGTTCCTCAGGAGTGTACTTCTCTCTTTCCTCCTTCTGAGTTTTCATTGCCACTTCCCAATCCTCCTGTAATTGCCTCTGTCTTTCCATTTCAAAATTTGCATTCCATTGTGCTTCCATTTCTCTTGCACTGTCTGCATCAGACTTACTTTGTTGTTCCTTTGCATCAGCATCCAAAAATTTGAACTTCTTCTTAGGTTCTTCCACTAGGATAACTTTTCCTTTTTCATTCGATGAAATGGTTAGTTGGACAGGTATGGGTGATTGTGCAGGTTCTCTTATTACAACTCCTTTGACTTTTGGTTTTGAAGGTGTTGGTTGTTTCATTGTAGCAGCAGGTTTAGGTTTTTGTGGTGATTGTTGTTGTTGTTGTGTTGTTTTAAGATTCAGCATGACTTGGGTTATAGGAATGGTATCATCATCTGATTCAGCAGTAGAACCCTTTTCTGTACCAACAGTAGTATCCTTCAGCCCAGCAGCAGAATGTCCTGCACCAGCAGCAGAATCATTTTGTGTCTTCTTCACACCAACATCAGCAGCAACATCACTTCTAACATCTTTTTCAATAGTTTCAAGTACCACCTCATTCCTTGACCTATCCTTGACCACAAAGTTATCCTTACCAGAACCAACATCCATATGCACATTACCTTCATTCTCAGCAATACGACCAACATTTTCATCTTTTTCCATGTCAACATCCCCTTGACCCTTGTTTTCCTCCTCTTCATTCCTCCCCTGTTTGGGAGCATCCTCCCCTGTTGGTCCACAAATTGTATATGGATCACTAAGTAGTCTTGAATACCTAGTAGATGGTTAGGATAAATCCGAACCAATCTAAGTGAGAAACCCTAAGTGATTGTTATTGTTAATGCGGAATCTTAACAAGAACAATTAAGAACACAAGCAGGGATATCACTAACTTCGTATATTGATATTCTCTATAATGAATTCGTACAACTCACACACGAACTAACAATCTTTAGGGATCCTTTTATAACACAAGGAAACCCTAGCCGACTCAGAAGATATACACAAATCTTCTATAAAGATACATACACGCATTGTATCTTTTCCTAACATAACTCTAACAGACTTTCCTATTTTTACGACCAGACTTAACTTTATAAGTCAACCAGACTTAAATATGCTACCAGACTTAACATTACATTACCAGACCTAATAACACAAACAGACCTAACTTAGATAAACTACCAGACCTAAGTTGTCTGCTCTTGATTCGTATCATAATTCCCAACAATCCTCCCCTAACTTGATCTTCATGCTCCATGAACTTCAAGTTCTTCTGATTAAGCTTTCTGAGGATTGAATCTTGAACACTTTGAACTGTATTTAGGTCTTGTTCCTTTCTAGCAGCTTGAATCTTGATAAGCTCTTCTGATATGGTCTTTGCAGCAACATTGACTATATGTACATCAATTCATATTAAGTTTCATATCTATTCTCATCACTTCCAGGTGTGTTAAATCCTGTGAGAGGTGAATCATTGAAATTTAATGGATTTGATGTCTCTTTACCAATAGCCATCACTACTGGAGTAGCCAAATGTTTTGGTGTGTAAGACCATGGTACACTGATAACCATATGATTTTTAGCAAATCATCAGCTTATCAACGGATTTGTTAAGTCTTTACCAAAAGCCGTTTGCTTCTGGACTAGTCAATTCTTTGATGGAAAAGCACCTCATCATGGTGAATTGATTACCATTTATGGTTTTCCACAGCCTTTACCACAAGCCATAACCTTGTGGGCTAGCCAACTCTTCACTTATCTTAGATATGGTGAGTTGAATACCATACAATTTTTGGCAAATTGTCAGCCATAAACGGATTTGAGCAATCTTTACCTGTTAGCCGTTTGCTCAGGATTAGCTAGTCCTTATGTTGATGAGACAAGGTGGACTGATAACCTTTTGATGTGTTAGTGCAAAGCACCTCCACCAAGTGAGAAATTCCAATAGTCTCACTCAACAACTTGTGAAAATATACTTAATCCAGCATTGCCTATAAAAGAAATAAAAGACATAGATAAAACAAACCAAATTTTTTTTATTTATTTATTTATTTATTTTTTTTATTTTTATTTATTTATTTTTTTTTTTATCACTAACAGAACTAAAATCAAAACTACAAGACTTAAAGGTAACCTAAATGCTGGTAAGTATTCATACTTTACATACTTCACAATTTGACCACCCCTTAGGCCAAACCTCGCCTTAACTCAAACTAGGGGTTCATCATACCAATGTTAACTACCAGATAATTGAATCTAGGACCATCAAATGCCTTAGTTAACAGGTCAGCAACATTAAAATCTGTATGTATTTTCTCCACTCTAATCAACTTCTTTTCAAAGCAATCCCTAATGAAGTGATGCCTTATTTCTATATGCTTAGTTTTAAAGTGATATACTGGATTTTTAACAATACAGATAGTACTCTTATTATCTATGTGGATAACAGTATTCATAAAATTCAAACCATAGTCCAGCATCTGATTCTGAATCCACAAAACTTGTCCACAGCAATGAGCAGCTGCTACATACTCAGCCTCAGTAGTTGAATTAGCCACAATCGTCTGCTTCTTGCATTGCCAAGATATTAACCTCCTTCCAAGGAACTGACAACCTCCTGTTGTTGATTTCCTATCCAGACTTGCACCAGCATAGTCACTGTCTGAATAAGCTGTCAGGTCAAAAGTTGACTCCTTAGGATACCAAAGGCCCAAATTTGATTTGCCCTTTAAGTACCTGAAGATTCTCTTCACAGGATGAAGATGTGAAGTCTTTGGTTGAACCTGAAAGCGTGAACAAACACAAACTGCATACATAATATCAGGTCTAGAAGCAGTAAGATACATGAGGGAACCTATCATGGATCTGTAAAGATGCACATTCACATCAGCAGCATCTTCATCCTTTGTTAAAGGCACTTTG
Organism: Artemisia tridentata subsp. tridentata; assembly: GCA_021014915.2. Classification (NCBI taxonomy): domain Eukaryota; kingdom Viridiplantae; phylum Streptophyta; class Magnoliopsida; order Asterales; family Asteraceae; genus Artemisia; species Artemisia tridentata. The sequence goes on from CP139502.1 coordinate 262,085,546, forward strand.
TTCTCCATGGGAGTGACTGCTGCCTTCACATTTGAGAACTCAAACTTTTTCAAAATTTCTGCAACATACTTGTCTTGAGAAATAAAAAGTCCATCATCCTTTTGCTTAACTTGCAATCCCAAGAAAAATGTAAGTTCTCCCATTGAGCTCATTTCAAACCTGCTCTTCATTAAACCTTCAAATTCATCACACCAAGACTTTCTGTGGATCCAAAAATGATATCATCCACATAAATTTGGATAAGAATAATATCCTTCTGATCTCTCTTAATGAATAAAGTCTTGTCAATTACACCCCTGATGTATCCATGTTCTTCAAGAAACTGTGAAAGAGTTTCATACCAAGCTCTAGGAGCCTGATGAAGACCATATAGAGCTTTAATAACCTTATACACTTGATTGGGGTTAGCAGGATCCTCAAAGCCAGGAGGTTGATGTACATACACATCTTCTTCAATAGTGCCATAAAGGAAAGCACTTTTGACATCCATCTGATATACCTTGAATCCCATGTATGATGCATAGGCCAAAAATAACCTGATAGCTTCAATCCTTGCTATAGGAGCAAAGACCTCATCATAATCTATGCCTTCCTCCTGTTTGTTTCCTTGAGCTACCAACCTTGCTTTGTTCCTTACAACTACCCCTCTTTCATCCCTTTTATTCCTGAAGACCCATTTAGTACCAATAACTTTAGCTCCATTAGGTAGGTCTACAAGAACCCATACTTTCTGTAGCTTGAACTGCAACAACTCTTCTTGCATGGCTTCTACCCAACTTTCCTCCCCTAAAGCTTCAGAAACTGTAGTGGGTTCACTTTGAGAAAGAAAGCAAGCAAATAAGCAATGTTGCTGGTCCTTATGGTTGACCCTTTGTTGTTGCTTAATCAGGCTAATGAGTGCAAGAGAATCAGGCTGATGTTGCACTTTACTTCTTGTTTGTACAGCAGACTTGGGGTTACCAATTATTTGGCTCTTGGGATGAATGGTGTGGATCCTGAGAGTGGGGGTTGGACTTACCTCCACTTCAGTGGGTAAGTTGTTGAAATCAGTAATAATGCCTCCTTCATCATAGGAAGCCCCATCAAAGACACCTTCATTAGGATTAGGAAATACTTCAAGTTCTGGCATCTCAGAATCAGCACAGGCAGTACTTGAAGAAAGGTCGGGTAGAACACCACTACCAGACTTAAAATGTGAAGTACTGGTAATGTTAGGGGATATAACTTTGCCAGACTTAACTTCAGAATCTCTTTTCTGAGTGGAAGAATCCTTGATTACTGCTTCAGCTGCATCAGACTTGTTCTCTGTAGATGGAATTACAATAAGCTCAGCCACATCATCAATGTTCTCTGAATTTGAAGAATCTTTGGTACCTGCAATGTTAGTAACTTCTTGGGTACCTGCAATAGGGTTAATTTGATTCTCCTTGGAGACAGGAATATAATTCATAGAGTCAGTCAAATAATCAATATCAAACATCCACCTATGACCAATTCCCTTGACATTGGGTTTTTCCTCAAGAAAGTTTACATGCAGATTTTCTTCTACTTTCTTGGATACTAGATTGTAAACCCTAAAGGCTTTACTGTTTAATGCATACCCAAGTAAAAACCCTTCATCAGACTTTCCTTCAAATTTTCCAAGAACACTTAAAGTATCAAGAATGGTAACATGACACCCAAAAGGTCTTATATGGCTAACAACTGGTTTATGGCCAAACATAAGCTCATAAGGCGTTTTATTTTAAGGCTTGGTCACTCTAACCCTATTAAAGATGTAGCAGGCATTGCTGACTGCTTCAGCCCAAAATGTAGTAGGTAAAAGTGAATCTGCTAGCATAGTCCTAGCTGCCTCAATAAGTGTCCTGTTCATTCTCTCTGCAACTCCATTTTGCTGAGGAGTTCTTGCATTACTGAATTGTTGCTTAATTCCTTTATTACCACAAAAATCTAGCATGCTCTTGTTTTTAAATTCAGTGCCATTATCACTCCTAATGATTTTAACTCGTTTATCAATAAGGTTTTCAATCTGTCTAATGAAATTTTGAATCAAAGGGGTAGCTTCATCCTTCCTAGACATAAAGAACACCCAACAATATCTAGTACAATCATCTGTAATGACAAGGCAATAGCATGCATGATTAATACTGTGGACAGATGTAGGGCCAAAAAGATCCATATGTAAGGTATGTAAAGGTTCAGTGATTAATCTTTCTAATTTAACCTTACAGGATGCCCTATGTTGTTTTCCCTTGTTGCAAGCCACACAAGTATGATCATTTTTAAACAATTTTGAAGGCAAACCTCTCACAAGGTTATTCTTCACAAGTTTATTCATGTTTTTGAAATTCACATGGCCTAACCTTCTGTGCCACAACTTAGATTCATCCAATGTAGTTTTTGCAATTAAACAGGTAGCACCTTTTGCAGGATTAGATGCTTTCATATCAAAACTATACATTTTGTGTTGTCTGGGAACTTTAAGAAGAATCTGATGTTCTTCAGGCATCTTAAAGTCTGGAGTCAACATAAGACAATCAGTTTCAGTAAAAAGCACCTTATGCTGAGTATCACAAATTTTTGATATTGAGAAAAGGTTGAACTGCCCAAGTTCTTTCACAAAAGATACATTGTCAAATTCTATGTTGCCCACAATAATTCTTCCTTTACCAGTTATCTGTCCCTTGCTTCCTCCAAAAGTAACAGAACCTCCTTCGAATTCATGAAAATCATTAAGATAGTTCTTGTTACCAGTCATGTGCCCAGAGCATCCACTGTCAAGTATTCCTCTATCTTCCATATAGCAAAGTGGACGATCCTGCACAGAAAGAAGAGAAATTAGTTTCTCTTAGGAACCCAGGCCTGAGTAGGCTTGGGTCCGCCTTGTGGATCAATATGCTTAAATTTCTTAATTGAACCTGATCCACTGTTGTTTTGGGATTTATATTTAGATTTATTTTTGTTTGAATCCCAAGACATACATGCTGAGGTCTTAACAGCAGAACCCCCATTTCCCTTTAAAGATTTTGCTGTTTGCTTTCCAACTTGTGTTCTCACAGGCGAATGAGTTTTATAAAAACTATTTCTTTGAAAATTTTCATTCACCTGAGGTTTTTGAAAAGGTTGCTTGGGTCTTACAAAACCAGTGTTCATATTAGGTCTCACAGAATTAACATAACCAGTATTCACTTTAGGCCTCATAAAGTTAACATTTTGCCTATTCACATTAAAGTTTCTGTAGCCAGACCCAAAATTTGGTCTACCAGAATTAACAAAAGAGTTAGGTCTGGTAGTGTTATTTAGTTGAACAGATCTGGGAACAAACTGGTTAGCATGATTAACTCTACTAGCATTATTCCAAACTGGTTTATTTGAACCATGAACCTTATTAACATTCATTCTCTTTTGCTCAGCCTCTCTTTTCATTTTCTTTTCATGGAAGTCACAATCTCTTATTAAATGACTCAAACTTCCACACACAAAGCATCTTTTAGGAGCATAAGTATAACTACTCCTTCTTTCTCTGTGAACACTATTGCTTCTAGGTGACTCATTCAATTTAACAGATTCCCTAGGAGTTTTTATGTGATTGACACAACTAGGTTTAACTGTCTCAGCCTTTTGTTCAGTCACTACAGGTTTAGTAACAACAGGTTCACACTTCTCAACAACCTTAGGTTTAGGATTCTCTTTTTCCTCATTGTTTGACTCAGACTTAGAGTGATCAGAGGAACCATCAATAGATCCTTCAGAGTCATTGGATTGACAAGAAGAATATCTACTGGATTTGTCCTCTGAAGTAGTTGGTTCAGGCACTTGAGGACCTTTCTTACCATACACAAAGAGTGAATCATCCAACTCTTCTTTTTCAAGAGGAGTATAGTCATCACTCAAAGGTGGTGGTACTCCCTTAAAGTCACCAGTCTTAACAAACCTATTATACAAAGGCTTATCAGCATAGTCCTCTTCTCTATTCTTAAATATAGCCCTATTCTCATTTTCCTCATATCCTAAGCCACATTTTTTATTTGACTTAATTTGAGAATCCCAACACTTAAACAGGTTATTGTTTGAACTGTTCCATTGATCTACCCTTTTTCTCAGCTCATCCCTTTCCTTCTGAATTTTAAGCCCTAATTGTCTATACCTTTTAAGCTTTTCATCTTGTTCGTATATCTTATTAGCTTGAAAGTGTAGTTTTTCATTTAAAGCAGCATGTTGGTTTTGAAGGGTGACCTTTTGTGCCTTTAAAGTTTTTACAGCATTTTTATGTGCTAATAAATTTACTTCTAGATCACCTATTTGTTCTTGCTGCTCATCACACAAAGCCTTAACATGATTATATGAGTCAGTACATAATTTAGAGCATAATGATACCTCATTACCAATGGCCATGAGAGCATGATCAGACTCATCATTTACTCTTGGATGCTCACCCCAATTGACTCCTCCAGCTTCCATTGTCAGCAGGCTCATCTGATTCTTTTCCATCTTCTCATCATCATCTCTTCTTCCATCAACAGGCTTCTTCTCTGGACAATCTCTTGAAAAATGTCCATGCTTGTGACAGTTGTAGCATTCAACAGTCCTCTTTGTGTATCCCACTGGTGATTTATTGTTGAAGTTGATAGTCCTACCATATTGCTTCTGAAATCGTTTGACCCTTAAAGCAACCATGGCAATGTGCCATTTTATGTCCATCTCCTCAACTTCAGCATCATTAATCTGTTCAAGGTCTTCACTAATAAAGCTTTCATCTTCCGTTTGATTGGCAAAGAAAGAATGTATCACCTCATCAGTAAAACTTGAAGCAGACCTTTCACTTGAAGGAGTTTCATAGTTACCAGACCTAACACCACCAGATCTAACCTTGTAAGTACTGCTTTTGTTTTGAGACACAAAAGCAACATTTGATGAACTGGTTGAGCCTGAGTGTTGTTACTGATGTCCCTTTCAAACATCCTGAGATTATTGTATAGGTCATCAGGTGTCATAGAATCTACTTCCTCCTTAATCCTCATCGCCACAGATACATTGCCCCATTCTGATGGTAAAGATCTAAGGAATTTGTGATTTGCATCCTCATTTGAGACTGCTGCACCATGAACTTCCAGTTGTGTTAACAGATGTTGAAATCTGTCATATCCCTTCTCCAAACCTTCAGTCTTTGAAACACTGAATGTTTCAAATTGCTGTTTAAGAACAACCTTTTGCATCTTTTTGGAGTTAGCATTACCTCCAAATCGTTTCTTGATAGCTTCCCACATCTCCTTTGCATCAAGAATGCCATGAAACCTTTGTAGATGCTCCTTAGGAATAGCCATAAGAAGCAAGGTTCTGGCCTTCTTTTCCTTCTCCACAGCCCTAATCTCCTCAGCAGATACTGGTGGCATTATTCTGAGCTGCCCATCATTCCCTTGTGAAATTCTCTTTTTAGAATTTCCCTTTTGAATCACCTTCCATACATCACTATCAATGTATTCCAGATAATGTTCCATCTCCATGGCCCATATATCATACTCTTCTCTCTTCAGTAATGGAAGTTTTATGTTTGAGATTGTGGTTGTGGAAGGGATGGGTTGTTGTTGTGATTGGGAGTTACTGGTATCGGTTTTTCCTTCATCTTCATGGTTTGATTTCTCATCCTCACTGTTATGGATTGAGAAAGTTTCAGTGAAAACAGGCTTATCGAATTCAGACATTTTGTAGGGTGATTTGAGTGAGAATTAGGTTTTTGAGATTTAGTGTTCTTCGAATTCAGAGTCTCTCCATTGCTCTGATACCACTTGTTGGTCCACAAATTGTATATGGATCACTAAGTAGTCTTGAATACCTAGTAGATGGTTAGGATAAATCCGAACCAATCTAAGTGAGAAACCCTAAGTGATTGTTATTGTTAATGCGGAATCTTAACAAGAACAATTAAGAACACAAGCAGGGATATCACTAACTTCGTATATTGATATTCTCTATAATGAATTCGTACAACTCACACACGAACTAACAATCTTTAGGGATCCTTTTATAATACAAGGAAACCCTAGCCGACTCAGAAGATATACACAAATCTTCTATAAAGATACATACACGCATTGTATCTTTTCCTAACATAACTCTAACAGACTTTCCTATTTTTACGACCAGACTTAACTTTATAAGTCAACCAGACTTAAATATGCTACCAGACTTAACATTACATTACCAGACCTAATAACACAAACAGACCTAACTTAGATAAACTACCAGACCTAAGTTGTCTGCTCTTGATTCGTATCATAATTCCCAACATCCCCCAAACCAGGTTTGGATTTATGTGAGTGTGAAGTTCTTGATCTTTTCATCCCATCAAGTTGTTTAACCCTTTGCCTCAACCTTCTGATCTGAGCACCTTGAGAAGATTTCACCATGTGTAGTTGCCTTCTGAGACCAAGAACTTGTTTTGACAATTTTGTACAAGTGACCGTCAATTCATTTAAAAGTTTAAGAATGTATTCACCACTTCGGTCTGTGTTACCTGACCCGAGAGGTGGATCACTAGACTTGACATTTTGTACATTTTCCATCAAAGTCTCAGGTTCAGTTTCAAGTCTAGCCTCAACACTTCGACCTGTGTTACCTGGTCCGAGAGGTGTATCATAGGCAATGTCATGTTGTACAAATTGATCCATCAATTCCTCATTAGTTTCATGTCTGTCCTCATCACTTCGGGATGTGTTAACTTCCCAGAGAGGTGAATCTTTGGACTGAAACTCAGTCTCAATCCTAGATTGAGCAGCTGAGCCCCCCTTTTTAGCCATTTGGCTGCATCTTGTGCATCAGGTTCATGAGAACCCTCAGCAGTAGATGTTGCCAAGGTTGGGGTCTTACCTATGTTGACACTGTCCTGTTCAACTTCTAAGTTGGAAACAGTAGTGTCAGCCCCTTCCATCATCCCACCTACCACACCTATGGGAGCCTCATCTGCTTCCATACTAGCACTAGTCTGAGGTAACTCAGTGCTCTTTTCTTGTGAATGCCTAGGTGTTTGGGTCTTTTGGGGTTCATTTTGAGATGATTCACTTGTATTTTCAGGAGTGGGTGTGTGATGGGAAGCTGTGGGGTTTTCAGCTTCTTCACCCTGAGCAACAGCAGCAGCAATGTTTAAAATATGTTGGGACAAAGGTGTGATAGTTCCAGAAAATCCAGTCCCATTCTTTCTCAAGTGTTTAAACATTTTGGTTACAAGCACAGAACTTTTATAAGGCTTTTCATGTTCAAAAGGTTCTTGTAATTGACTATCAATGATTAATTACAAAAACCTTGGATAAATATAAAAATTTCCTGAAATATTCTTTTTCAACCCTTCAAAAATCATAGCCGAAAAGTTAAATGGTTGTCCTGTAGCCAGACAAATCAAGGCTGATGCTTGAGTTGTACTGAACTCATTCCACCCAGTTGTTTTAGGGCTAAGACAATGTAGAATGGTATGAATAAGAAATTTCCATTGTGGGCAGAGGAGACGTTTGAAATTTTTTAATTTAGTGTTTGGTCTCTCATACCCAATTTTGTCAAGTTCCTCAAAAATAGTAGACGTAGGAAGGCAAGTTGTTGCTTCATCAACTGCAAGATGAAGAATTCGTCTTACAGATGTTTCAGTAACAACTATTCTTTCTTCATCTACTGTGGCAATTAACATTTGTTCCCCATTTTGAGTTTCAGCCGTAGCAGTCGACCAAAACTGTCTCATGTGGGATCTATATATAGTTGGATTAACTGTTAATGCATACCTAATTGAAGTAGCATTAAGAAAGTCAATGACTTCAGTAAATCCATCTGCCTCTGGGACCTTCTGAAGAAAAGCTATTTGATTGTGTTTGGCGGAGCAAGTGCGTCTTGACATTGTGAATTAGGGTTTTGATTTTGGGGGTTTTTGATCGAATGATGAAAAGAAGTGTTAGGGTTTGAATTAGGTTTAATTTTGGGCACACAAAGTTATTGGTGAGATCGAATTGGGTTTTTATGCCGTTTAGATCCACTTAGGGCTTTATTCGCGCCAATTTGCAAAATAGTCCCTTCACTTTCAAACCAAGCAGCAGAATCCAATAGTTTAACTTTGAGCAGCATAACCTTTAGCAGCAAAATGGATTCTTTCAAACACTTATACAATTACCCAAAATAAATACCCAACTTTTTGGTCAACCCAACAAAAATTACCATGATTAAATTTTATTCCAGCAAGGAATTAATTCTTAATACCAACCCGATGAATTAATTCCTAAAACCAACCCTGCATTTTGTAACACCCCAACCCGATAAGGGTAGAAGTATCACGTTAAGGTGACATATCAAAGCAAACAAAAGCATATGACTAAATAATACAAAATGAATTTCAAAGGTTACAAAGAGAAAATCTGAAACTACAAGGGTTACAAATGAATTACAATAATTACTAAGTCTAAATATCGTCTCTTCTAGTCATCTCAAATCCGGAATGGCTTCTAAGTCAAAGACACTCTTCACTCATACCCAGCTTCCTACTAAAACCTGCCGCAGGAAAAGAAATGCGGCTGAGCTTAAAAAGCCCAGTGAACAGATATATACAAAGCATAACATAATGGTAAAATAAGCATAAGCAACGAAGGAAAAAGAATACGAAACGAAAAGCAAAATCATGAAATCAATACGAATTTTCAAATAGAACTAAGACTCAAGAGTGCATGAGAACTGAATCAAAAATGAAACAAGAATGGAATCAAATAATGAGAAGGGTCATATAAGGATGTGCCATAAGAACTCCAAATCAAAATCCGTCAAATCATACACATATCATATCATATCATAAGTATACGAAGAGGGGAGACCTCTAAGTAATAATCAAAAGTGTGAGAAGGAGTACAAGGCACACACCACCTGGTCACTAAATCATACACATACAAAAGTCCTAGGATGCATCCATACGCTCCCTAACAAAAATATGTATGTCAGTTCTTGATTGATCACACATATGGGGTTGGCCAATAATGCGCACACAAATCATATCAAAAAGGGGAACGCCGTAGATCTATCACACCTCTACGGAAGTGTCATGCCTAGGGTGCCATCCTAAACATGGTCCTAGTACCTCTAGAACTAGGTAAGCTCAGGCACGGATTTATCAAAGCATACATAATCATAATCTAATAAGCATGGCAAACATAATCATAGCATAGCATAGCAGAGACATTTAAACAAATGTCAGAATGGATCAAATAGAATGATGATCATACAATGAAAGTCATGAATCAAATAAGGGGAAACATATCAGGCATCGGATCGAATAGAAATATCCCTACTGAAAAGGGAAAGAATATCTGTACCTTAACAATATGCGCAACAAAAGCAAATGAAACGAAAAGCAAACAGGAGATCACTCCCTCTTCACCCGATCTACAAATAATCATAATCGTACTAATAAGTTTCATAGAATCATAAGATTCCATTTTAATTGTCTTTCCATTTTAGGTATCTTTCCAAAATAGCAAGTTCCATATTTAGTAACTTTGATTATTAAAATTCCCGTATGTCAATTTAAGTATTAAAGATGATCATATTCATAGCTTAGGGTTCATAATGTCCTTTACGTAAGTTTAGGGTTCATAAGTAGTTTTCATAAGTTTTAGGGTTTATTATGTAATTATCATAAGTTTAGGGATTAATATGCAATTCTCATAAATTTAGGGTGTAAAGTGTAATTACTATAAAGTTACAGGTTTTCGCAAGTTAGGTCCTTTAGTTTTAAAAGAATGACAATTTAACCCTTAAGTTTTAGAAAATAACACATAACACCACTTTAATAACTTTTAAACCTTAACAGCCCTTTACACTTACGAATTTAACACGTTTCCAATAATTTATGAATCATAATAATACTTCGAAATAAAATCTATAAAAATTGACACTCGTTTTAAAATGTCTTAAATATTTTATGGAATTTTTCCAGATTTTATTAAGTTGTATAGGTATGTATTAAAAATCCATTTTCTCAACATGATCCAAAATCGTATCTGATGGAACACCCGACAAGTTTATACCTTTTTATCCCTTCAGATAAATTCAAAAAAATCTATAAAAATTTCAGCTATTATTAGACATATTGAATATGACTCAGTTCAAAGGACACCTTCTAACTCGAAACGGTTTGAAAATTAAAAATCATAAACCCGGACTAATTTTCCAGACATACAAATCCGATCCGACACTTAATTTTCCAAAAATCAAAAAGTAACCTTCCAAGCCTCCAAAAATTAAAAACTTAATTTTCACAGGTTTCTATTTCATTGAACTTAGTTTTAGACTCTGAAAACACCCAAAAACACGTTCACATCATTTAGTTACATTCGATTGAAGTTGGACCTTTTTCCAGATCAGTAGCAGTTTTTATCATATCATGTGGTTCTTAGGGTTTTTGTCATTCCAATCATTAATTCATGAAACACGGCGATTATAGGTTAGTTCATAACATATTTAGGTCGATCTATATCAAGTCTTAACATAATCAAAATAATTAAAACCATCGTACACAACTGGATCGATTTATATATTAGATTTTTTAGAGTTTTTAGCTCATGATTTTATGTGACAATATTCTCTTATGATCATACATCAACTAGAACACAAGAACTACGAATAAGGATTGAATCAAAGATGAGTGATATGAATACCCTTAAAGACAAGACGAAGAACACGAACAACACCAAGATCAAACACCAAAAATTTCTCCTTCTTCTCTCTTTTTGGATTCAAACAGCAGGAAAACAAGAAAAACACAATACATGGCTCGATTAGGGTTTAGGAAACAATTCGAATGGATCAATGGGAACAAGAACAAGATTACCTTGACTAGTATGAGCAAAGATTACAAACAAGATGCTTCCTTTGGCTGCAACTTTTGGATCGAATTGGATGGACAAAAAGAATGCCGAACTTTTGGTGATGGGAGGGATTTAGGGTTTTGGATTTTCGGTATTATGGGATAAATGGGAACCGTATATGTGATTTGGGTATTAAGGGAATGGATCAAGCTCCAAAATGGGCCAAATTAATATGGATTAATGCTTACTTATCTCTTCTTGTTTCTATTTCTTTTGGGCCGAAAATTATGAATGTATGAGCACAAAATGTCGACTAGTATAGGGCTTAGATGTATGATTAAATTTATTTTGTACATATTATTTACATAATGTAATGTTTGAATTAATTTACTTATTAGGTAACTTAAGTTAAGTTCAAATGATGTTACTTATTTAATTATCATAAGTTCTCAAAATTTTAAACTTGAGGGTATTTTTGTCATCTCATATTATGTTAAGATTTCGGGTTTTACAACTCTTCCCCTCTTAAAAAGAAATTTTCGTCCTCGAAAATTGAAATGCGAAGTCGAAATGAAAATACGAAATCGAAAGTAATATCGAAATGAATACGTACCAAGTCAAAAAGAGAAATGCGGATAATCGGATCGTATCGACTCTTCGGTTTCCCAAGTAGCCTCGCTCTCAGGATGGTTCTTCCAAAGAATCTTTACGAATGGAATGGTTTTAGTTTTCATGACTCTTTCCTGATGCTCCAAAACAGCCTCAGGTTCTTTACTATACGAAAGATTTTCCCGAATCTAATCGAATGGGCAAAACACAACATGGAGCGGATAATAATCATACTCACGAAGAAGTGATACATGGAATACATCTTATATGTGGAATAACTGGGAAGGTAACGCCAAGCGATGAGATACCTCGCCAACCTGATCAAAATCATCGAAAAGCCCTAGGCTTTCACAAAACATAACTCACGACAGATCGCTCCAACAAATATGAAACAAAATACGTAGCAGATGACGGTTGAGATTTCACGAAGAGATACATGAAACATTCGTGCTTGGAAGCAAATACGAAGGTAGTACTAAAGAGTAAAATCTCATCAACTCAGTCCAGATTCTTAACGATAGGGAACTAGTGCACCATTATAGAAGAACTCATCAATTTCAAACAGATACTGGTCGAACTAAGGAACATACCACCGGTCCATGAAGCACGTGGCGAATCATCAAACGTATCAAGAGTTTTATAAAAGATAGATAGTATAGTTGTACTGATGATCAATCGAGTACAACTCGAAATATCAACTTGTATTGAAACGCATAATGAGATGTTTAGCATATTTGTACCGACGATCAATAGAGCATAAATCGGAGTATCGAAACGCATCAGAAAACAAAACAAAATAGGTCGAATAATCATACGGATAAAACACATCAAAGAGCTAACGTAGTCGTACAGACGATAAACTAAGCACATAACGGAATAGGTCGGATAATCGTATGGAAAACAACAACTCAAAGGATTAACGCATCGTGAACCAGATCTTCTTCATATGCCCAAAACGTCTAACTCTCCACAACGGGGACATCGTACGAAACATACAACTTCATAGTACACCATTCAAGGTTTTTCTTCCACAAGGATTACTAATCCACCAATCACAGTAATCAACCCCGAACCTTAAACCAGCAAATCTCCAACTTAATCAAATCCAAAAGGTGTTCTACATCTCCGTAGGCAAACTCAATTATGCCAATACACTTGTCAACTCTCCGTCCCTTACATCTTCAATTCCTACATAGTTGCTCTGTCCGTCCATCCATCTGAAGGTGAGTAGTCGCCATAAATCTCGAGCCGGTCTTGAAGGTCTTCTGCATTTCTTCTGGAAGTGTGAAACAAAACTCGATTTTTCTGACACGATCATTGCAGGTGCGCCAAGGAGCTTGAATAATCTTCTGTTGAGCTAATCTTCCAAGTGAGTTACCAAGTTGAACGATTCACTACAACCCACATCGTTTTGTCCTTCCCAACGTGCGCGTAAATCCCATTACAAAGTTGCTGACAGCTTTAATCTCACTTCTACATAGATCATAATTCCACCACCTTGCTCCTGAGCTTCTTCACATCCGTCATAACCAATCTCCAGTCGTGCGTCTGATAGTTCGCCTCCCACGGTTTATCTGCATAGATGCATCCCTAGCAATCTTTCCGTATAACCTAAAGACATAGCTAGCCTTCTCCTCAAGACATTCTATGACTCCAATAAGTTCAAGGTATATGATGTAACTATTATCACGCTGGCCAGACGTCATAATACTTGCATCATATACACATTCCTTTATTGCAATCATAGTCTACCTCAAGTCGGGACAAAACACATTCTAATAAACGGATCGAAACAATTACATTCAAGAGGAAATCTTGGTAGTCCATCAAAGAATACATCGCAAAATTCAACATCGAAAACTCTCGAGCGAGTTACATCAATTGGGATATCTTCACAGACGCGAGGGATTAATATACGGAATTTCAAAGCAAAGGTGATCGTAATAGTATGCCAGGTAGGAAACCTGGGCACGGAGTTTAAGATTCATAAGTCGTCAGAGATGACAAAATCATAACTGTTGTTAGCATCTCAATGCTCAATCAACAACTACATGACCAGAATGAAATTGAACATTCCCAAGGAAATCAGATTAGCAGAATGAAATTGATCTTCAAACATCCTCAACCAACGACGAAAATCTACACTCGTAATGGATAGTCATAAGATTCTCATAGAGATAGAATTAGGAGTAACAATTTAATAATGCAGAGGGGACTTAATGTGCTTAGTAAAATCAATCGACACCACAGGATATGTCGTTCTCGTATCAAATAAAACCACGCAACACGATCGCATAAGTAAGGAATAACCGAAATGGTACTTGATGTGTCAGCAGCCTGGTCCTTGGTCAGAGCGAACACTCGACCCTCGGCAGATTGCTATAAATCATTCTCATTCTTATGGTTGTTACCATTCACTTCGGACACTCTTTCGTCCGACGTCCAATCACACTACAACTGAAATCGGCATCCAACGTCTTATAACACGATCACCCAGATGAAACTTCTCATAGTCAACACATAGAGGAGATGGAACCTGGTCCCACAACTTCTTCTACTCAGACGAATCCGAACATAGGGATTCAAAATGAACAATGAAGACAAAGTAAGCGTCAGGACCAAAATACGAAGGAGGAGATTGTGTCAAACGAGAAGCCTAATGTCCACCCAATATCCTCACAGGTCATACTAAGGGAGGAAACAAATCATCCTATATTCGTGGTTAATAATTATCATAGTTCTCATAGGATTAGCAATAGATTATGCAGACTCAAGTAGTATCGGATGATACCTTCTATATCCAGCATAAGTAATGAATTCACAGAATGTGTCAAACACGTTACGGTTGAATGACCTTCGGAATGGTCGGAAAGATATCAAACTGTTTATCACCAACTCGGAGATGGAGGTCAAAATCAGGAAGTGAAACCTAAATGGTGTAAGGTATTCATGCAGTTCTTAAGGCATTCTAATCCTACTTGGATACTAAGCTTAGGTTGCAAAACTTTCTAGCTTCTGAAACAAATGTTCTTACAAGGCATATCTAAAGGCATAGGCACGAATCAGAGTGATGCGGAAGCAATGCTACTTATATAGATGTCCTAGTCTACCCATTCCTCACCGGTTATCACTTATGTTCCTATGGGGAGATCCTAAAGCAATTTTCTCAAAGGTTGTCTTATGAGCGCCTACAGTGGAAACTTAGTGGTCCAAACTTCACAGGTCAAGGGTAAATGCATTACAAGTCGCAACCTGTCTCTGATACCATAATTGTAACACCCCAACCCGATAAGGGTAGAAGTATCACGTTATGGTGACATATCAAAGCAAACAAAAGCATATGACTAAATAATACAAAATGAATTTCAAAGGTTACAAAGAGAAAATCTGAAACTACAAGGGTTATAAATGAATTACAATAATTACTAAGTCTAAATATCGTCTCTTCTAGTCATCTCAAATCCGGTGTAACACCCCAACCCGACAAGGGTAAAGATGTCACGCAAATGGTTTCATATCAGATATAACAAGCATACCTTCATAAGTAATACAAAGATTCTCAAAGGTTACAAATGAAATACTGGAATTACAAGGTTACAAAAGCGAATACAATTTCTAACAATAGAATACTTTCTAATCATCTCTAGGCCGAAACTATCAAGTCTTCTAAGTCCAAAAGTCTCTTCACTCGTACCCATCTTCCAACTAAAACCTGCCGCACACAAAAAGAAAACGTGCGGCTGAGCTTAAAAAGCCCAGTGAACAGATACATAATACAAGTAAAGATAACGAAACGGTAATATAATGAAGTACTGAAAATGTCATAAGGTATAATCAAAGCGAAAGAGAAATAAGGAAATATAGGATAGTCATCTACCACGAGCCCATAACTCAAAGTCATAATCTCAAAGTCAACATCTCAAAATCATAGTCTCACAATCAGAGGGGATACCTCTCAGGCAACCAGATAATATGAGGGGTGTCCTCATGTATCAACAGGGGTGGAGTAGCTAGCTCCCATAAATGTGAAAGGCGTGTATTGCACACAAGCACCAGTCACCTCAAAGTCATACTCAAAGTCATAGTTAAATCCACTAAACAAAAACATGCCTAGGATTGCAATCCATACGCCCCCACTCAAAGTCAATCTCAAAGTCATACTCAAAATCATAGTAGCCATGGCAGATAATCATAAAAGGGGACGGCGTGAGAAATCACTCCCCCACACAGGAGTCATGCCAGTGGTGCATCACAGACATGGCCAGGTTACCTTCCTGGCTAGGAAACAGAAAGGTGGCTCGGGTATCAAACTAAGAGTCAGGTCTCAATGTCATGCAAACGGGTTCATCTCAAATTCATATCAAAGCATATCTCAAATCATGTCAAAAGTGAGTCTCAAAGTCATATGAAAAGGTTCATATAAAAAGGTTCATAGCAAAAGGGTCATAGCAAAGGTTCATAACAAAAGTTCATAGCTCAACATCGAAGCATAGGTGATAAGACACCCTTTCTTAAAAGGGTAGAGTATCCGTACCTTATGACGAAAGCACAAACAGAAACAAAGCACAGAAAAGTAGAGAACAGCTCAAAGTCACTCCTTCTTCACACCTAAAGGGGTAGAAGAGAATTACAATCTTTCCCATTTAAGTAACTTTCCATTTATAGCAGGTGTCCATCTTTAGTAAGTTTCCATTTTGAGAAAGTTTCCTTATATAGAAAGTTTCCATATTTAGAAGTATAGGGTAGCATAACTTAGTTAAATCATTATTAAATGAAATAAGGTCTCTTTGATAAGATTTACACATTTAGTCCTTAGGGTTTCATAATTTACACTTTACACCCCTTTCATTACATAAGTTACACTTTAAACCTTCAAATATTCATAGTTACACATTAAACCCTTATTTTATCAATTTTACACAATGAGTACTTATTGTAGTGAGTTATACAAATGAACCCTTAATTATTCATAATTTACACATTAAGTCCCTCAAGTTATCAAAGTTACATATTTAGTCCTTTAATTTACAATTTCAACCTTTAATTATCAATAATTACATATTAAGCCATTAAATTACCAAAATAGCACTTAACCCCCTGAATATAATTAATTACTCAAATCAACCTTAAGTTTCCAGAAATTACATATTTAGTCCCTCTATTTTAATTATTTTCAAAATCGATTTATACTTTATCAAATAAACATTTTAACCCCTTTAAAATAAAAATTACACATGGGACCCTCAACTTATATTTTATTCGAAATGTTCACAGCCCAAAATAAGTTCCAAACATACCCCTTGAGTTTTAAAAGTTACAAAACCTACCCTAAACATTTTAAAACAAATCGTTAATCCTTTTAAAATCATGAAACCAAACCCTAATCTTTCCAAACCATTTTTAATAATCACTATATCATTAAACACTAATTATCATCATACAAACAAGCCCTAATTCTCAGATTCTCAATCGAATTCCATTTCTTCCATTTTTCTCTTATTAGCCGATTTTAACTTAATTCAAAAATAATTGTTCTTGGCCTTAATAATTCGAAGTATCATTTTTCCAGGTCTAATATGATTGTATAGAGTCCAAATAAAATAAATATGAAGCCTCAAAATTCCGAATTTAATTATTTAGGGTTTATGCATGTTTTAAAGATTTAATTCACAAATATTGTATAAAGCATGCATGGATCGACTTATACATTTTATTTGGTGTTCATATGATGTTAGGGATCTGATAAAATTACCAAACCAAAGATCGAACATGTAGAATGGGTTGGACGAATTCTTTGATGCGCGTATGAACAAAACGAACCAATATTCCAAAACGACTCCAAAAGCTTCTCCACAACCTTTCCATCATTTTTCCCAGAGTATACACGATATAAGGATTGTGAGAAAAATCATGAAGGAATTTTATAGAGCTTGATCGAATTTATTTATAGAATACCTTAAAAATAGGCTCGATAAACCCAATAATTCACAAAACGCGATTCCGGCCAAAAACAGCTCCAAATCTATTTTTCATGGATCAAATATGATACAAGGAACATGAGAAAAATGAAAAACGAATTTTTAGAAGGTCGCAATATTTATTTCGATTCATACCTTTTTTTGTTCTAGCGATAAAGAAAGAATTCACCAAGATCGGACCAAGCTTCAAATAATTCGAATGGTATTTTTCCTAGCTTCTTTGGATGATGATTAATCACAGAAAAATGGTATAGGGATTTTAGAGTGTCGATTTGGGGCAATAAAAATTGTGTGTGTGGTTTTTGTTCTAATCGGCAATTTAGGGTTAAGAAGAAAAAGATATGGATTGATTTTAAATAGGAAAATGAGTCAAATGGGGAGGAATAACCAGGAATTTTGTGATTATAGGTGGCACATTCATTGGATTGATTATTTCCTCAATTATCATATTTTATATCATTTATATAACATCATAATAATTATTAATATTACATTCGGCTCCTATAGGGGTATTATGGTAATTTCATAGCTTGTATAAATGTTAAATGAAGTTCTTAAAATTATTTGGGATCATAACTTGTGCATTGCCAGAAGTTTGGAATTTATTTGATACTTTATAAGCCTTTAATTAAATTTTTAACTTGTAGGGGCAGTTTGGTCATTTTACAAGCTCGACGGATTTTAGGTGTTACATCCGGAATGGCTTCTAAGTCAAAGACACT
Source organism: Artemisia tridentata subsp. tridentata (assembly GCA_021014915.2). Classification (NCBI taxonomy): domain Eukaryota; kingdom Viridiplantae; phylum Streptophyta; class Magnoliopsida; order Asterales; family Asteraceae; genus Artemisia; species Artemisia tridentata. The sequence continues at coordinate 262,103,684 of CP139502.1, forward strand.
CTTCACTCATACCCAGCTTCCTACTAAAACCTGCCGCAGGAAAAGAAATGCGGCTGAGCATAAAAAGCCCAGTGAACAGATATATACAAAGCATAACATAATGGTAAAATAAGCATAAGCAACGAAGGAAAAAGAATACGAAACGAAAAGCAAAATCATGAAATCAATACAAATTTTCAAATAGAACTAAGAGTCAAGAGTGCATGAGAACTGAATCAAAAATGAAACAAGAATGGAATCAAATAATGAGAAGGGTCATATAAGGATGTGCCATAAGAACTCCAAATCAAAATCCGTCAAATCATACACATATCATATCATATCATAAGTATACGAAGAGGGGAGACCTCTAAGTAATAATCAAAAGTGTGAGAAGGAGTGCAAGGCACACACCACCTGGTCACCAAATCATACACATACAAAAGTCCTAGGATGCATCCATACGCTCCCTAACAAAAATATGTATGTCAGTTCTTGACTGATCACACATATGGGGTTGGCCAATAATGCGCATACAAATCATATCAAAAGGGGGAACGCCGTAGATCTATCACACCTCTACGGAAGTGTCATACCTAGGGTGCCATCCTAAACATGGTCCTAGTACCTCTAGAACTAGGTAAGCTCAGGCACGAATTTATCAAAGCATACATAATCATAATATAATAAGCATGGCAAACATAATCATAGCATAGCCTAGCAGAGACATTTAAACAAATGTCAGAATGGATCAAATAGAATGACGATCATACAATGAAAGTTATTAATCAAATAAGGGGAAACATATCAGGCATCGGATCGAATAGAAATATCCCTACTGAAAAGGGAAAGAATATCTGTACCTTAATAATATGCGCAATAAAAGCAAATGAAACGAAAAGCAAACAGGAGATCACTCCCTCTTCACCCGATCTACAAATAATCATAATCATACTAATAAGTTTCATAGAATCATAAGGTTCCATTTTAATTGTCTTTCCATTTTAGGTAACTTTCCAAAATAGCAAGTTCCATATTTAGTAACTTTGATTATTAACATTCCCTTATGTCAATTTAAGTATTAAAGATGATCATATTCATAGCTTAGGGTTCATAATGTCCTTTACGTAAGTTTAGGGTTCATAAGTAGTTTTCATAAGTTTTAGGGTTTATTATGTAATTATCATAAGTTTAGGGATTAATATGCAATTCTCATAAATTTAGGGTGTAAAGTGTAATTACTATAAAGTTACAGGTTTTCACAAGTTAGGTCCTTTAGTTTTAAAAGAATGACAATTTAACCCTTAAGTTTTAGTAAATAACACATAACACCACTTTAATAACTTTTAAACCTTAACAGCCCCTTACACTTACGAATTTAACACGTTTCCAATAATTTATGAATCACATTAATACTTCGAAATAAAATCTATAAAAATTCACACACGTTTTAAAATGTCTTAAATATTTTATCTAATTTTTCCAGATTTTATTAAGTTGTATAGGTACGTATTAAAAATCTATTTTCTCAACATGATCCAAAATCATATCTGATGGAACACCCGACAAGTTTATACCTTTTTACCCCTTCAGATAAATTCACAAAAATCTATAAAAATCCCAACTATTATTAGACATGTTGAATATGACTCAGTTCAAAGGAAACCTTCTAACTCGACACGGTTTGAAAATTAAAAATCATAAACCCGGACTAATTTTCCAGACATACAAATCCGATCCGACACATAATTTTCCAAAAATAAAAAAGTAACCTTCCAAGCCTCCAAAAATTACAAACTTAATTTTCCCAGGTTTCTATTTCATTGAACTTAGTTTTAGACTCTGACAACACCCAAAAACACGTTCACATCATTTAGTTACATTCGATTGAAGTTGGACCTTTTTCCAGATCAGTAGCAGTTTTTATCATATCATGTGGTTCTTAGGGTTTTTGTCATTCCAATCATTAATTCATGACACACAACGATTATAGGTTAGTTCATAACATATTTAGGTCGATCTATATCAATTCTTAACATAATCAAAATAATTAAAACCATCGTACACAACTGGATCGATTTATATATTAGATTTTTTACGGTTTTTAGCTCATGATTTTATGTGACAAAATTCTCTTATGATAATACATCAACTAGAACACAAGAACTACGAATAAGGATTGAATCAAAGATGAGTGATGCGAATACCCTTGAAGACAAGACGAAGAACACGAACAACACCAAGATCAAACACCACGAATTTCTCCTTCTTCTCTCTTTTTGGATTCGAACAGCAGCAAAACAAGAAAAACACAATACATGGCTCGATTAGGGTTTAGGAAACAATTCAAATGGATCAATGGGAACAAGAACAAGATTACCTTGACTAGTATGAGCAAAGATTACAAACAAGATGCTTCCTTTGGCTGCAACTTCTGGATCGAATTGGATGGACAAAAAGAATGCCGAACTTTTGGTGATGGGAGGGATTTAGGGTTTTGGATTTTTGGTATTATGGGATAAATGGGAACCGTATATGTGATTTGGGTATTAAGGGAATGGATCAAGCTCCAAAATGGGCTAAATTAATATGGATTAATGCTTGCTTATCTCTTCTTGTTTCTATTTCTTTTGGGCCGAAAATTATGAATGTATGAGCACAAAATGTCGACTAGTATAGGGCTTAGATGTATGATTAAATTTATTTTGTACATATTATTTACATAATGTAATGTTTGAATTAATTTACTTATTAGGTAACTTAAGTTAAGCTCAAATGATGTTACTTATTTAATTATCATAAGTTCTCAAAATTTTAAACTTGAGGGTATTTTTGTCATCTCATATTATGTTAAGATTTCGGTTCTTACAATTTAATGACTTTAATGCACCATTGGTTCTATAAAAGACCTCAAATTATCAACACCAACTCCATCACATACCATAAAACAATTTTCCAACACAATGAATCCTTCCCCATCAAACATTGTGGAGATTTCATCCGATTCGTTTTCAGACTCAGTTTTCGGAGGATGGAAAGGGTATTTTCCACCAAACTACACCTGAAGCTCAATGAACAAAACTTCAAAGAAAAAGGTTGAAACAACCTCCTCTGATGAAATTTCAACAGATGAACTACCAACTTCCCCATCCTATGTGAATGATTCATCCTCCTCTTCAGACTCATCTGATGATGATGATCTCCAAGTGCTATCAGTCTTACTAACAAGTGAGATTGAAAAGGCTGCATCATCAATGAGTATGATCCCTGTGCCTGTGAAGAAGCAAAATCCAAAGCCAAGAACACAAGTGCTAGGACTCCCTTGCCTGAAGGTGGCTGATGCCATTGGTGGTAGAGGATTCCACAGAACCATGCCTGACGTTAAAGGAAAAGGGAAGAAGAAGCTAGTGTAGTGGTTGTGTGTTTGGTTTGTTTAGATTTGTTTAGGTTTGAATGTTGATAGTAAGCTTGATCGTTGGTTATGTTGGTTTTGAGTCCAGGATGATGATGAAACCTCTGCTTATGTAATGAATGAACCACTTAATGAATAAACTTTTATGATCTTTTTGTTGATAAACATTCACTCTTATCTCTGATTCTGAATTAATATCCTCCCCTGAATTTCATAATCATCTTTTTCTCATCAATTAACCATTCTCTTGTGACTTATCCTACAAAAGATTAGTCCAAAAACCACAAAAACGCAAACAAGAGCATCTCACAATAATCACAAGACAATCAACAGAATAACCAACTTAGCAGTAGACAACATACAGACATAGCAAAGACTAGAAACAACTTATTTGATTAATAACAGCACAAATCCTCAAAAACTTTTTACAAATCATACAGAGATAAGATTTTAAAGATTGATCATACCTATACTAGCAACTAAAAATTGAAACCTACTTACATCAAAACTTTTTGTAAGTGGATCAGCAACATTATTGTCAGTATGTATTTTAACCACTTGAATTAACTTTTTCTCATAACATTCTCTAATAAAATGATGTCTTATCTCTATATGCTTTGTTTTAGAGTGAAAAACAGGATTTCTTATTATACACATTGTGCTGTTATTATCAATATAAATTTTGGTGTTCATGAAATTGTACCCATAATCCAAGAGTTGATTCTGAATCCAGAGTACTTTTCCACAGCAACTAGAAGCAGCTACATAATCAGCTTCAGTTGTTGAATTAGCCACCGCAGTCTGTTTCTTGCATTGCCATGAGATTAACCTATGTCCAAGGTATTGACATCCTCCAGTGGTTGACTTTCTATCCAAACTTGCTCCAGCATAATCATTGTCTGAGTATGCTACCAAATCAAATGATAAACTATTAGGATACCAAAGGCCTAATTTTGGTTGACCCTTTAGATACCTAAAAATTCTTTTGACAGCATTCAAGTGTGAAGTTTTTGGGGACACTTGAAATCTGGCACAAGCACACACAGCAAACATGATGTCTGGCCTTGAAGCAGTCAGATACATCAATGAACTAATCATTGATCTATAAAGATGTACATCAACCTCTTCCCCATCTTCATCCTTGAGCAAAGGTTTGTTGTTGTCCATTGGTGTCTTAGCTGCCTTTACATCATTAAAACCAAATTTCTTTAACATATCAGCTACATACTTGTCTTGACTGATAAAGATCCCATCTGCTGTCTGCTTAACCTGAAGCCCCAGAAAGAAAGTGAGTTCTCCCGTAGAACTCATTTGAAATATGTTATGCATGAGCTTCTCAAATTCTTCACAGAACACCTTGTTTGTAGACCCAAAAATGATATCATCTACATAAACCTGAACTAGTAGGATATCCTTTTTGTCTTTCTTGATGAACAAAGTTTTATCAATGGTTCCCCTTGTGAACCCATTAGATAACAAAAACTTGGACAAGGTGTCATACCAAGCTCTAGGAGCTTGATGTAATCCATACAGTGCTTTCTCCACTTTATATACTCTGTCAGGAAAGTCAGGATCTTCAAAACCAGGAGGTTGCATCACATAAACCTCTTCATCAATCTTTCCATACAGGAAAGCACTTTTCACATCCATTTGGTACACAGGAAAGTTCTTGAATGAGGCATAAGCCAAGAACAGTCTAATAGCCTCTATCCTTGCTACAGGAGCAAAGACCTCATCATAATCTATTCCTTCTTCCTGAGTGTACCCTTGAGCCACTAGTCTTGCTTTGTTTCTCACCACTATTCCTCTTTCATCTCTTTTGCACCTGAACACCCATTTTGTACCAATTTCCCTCTTCCCATTAGGCAAATCAACTAGTGTCCAGACTTCTTGAAGCTTGAACTGCAACAGCTCCTCTTGCATGGCTTCAACCCAACTTGAATCTTGCATAGCTTTGTGAATATTTTTGGGTTCCTCTTGTGATAAGAAACAGGAAAACTTGCAATTTTGTAGGTCCTTGTGGCTATTTCTCTGATGCAATGATTGAGCAAATAAACCTTGATGGAGTAGATCACCCAACCCTTTTGTTTTACTTCTGGTTTGTACAGCAGATTGTACATCACCAATTATCTGCTCCTTGGGATGGTTCTTATGTATCCTTGTAGTTGGAGTAGGACTGACTTGAATAACAGACTCCATATTTGTCAAATCAGCTTCTGCTCCAAAAACATCCACAACATCATCATCTGTGTCATAGTAGATTTCCTCCAATTCAGGCATATGAGGAAAGTCAACATCATCATTAACACTTTCATTAAAGTCAGCAACAGAATCCTTGGGCATGGCAGCAGAACCACTAGGCTTAGCAGCAGAATGGGAGATACTGCTGCTAGCTTTATTTCTTGAACTTCCATGCTTTGCTGACTTTTCAACATTCTTGCCATCATTAGAAGGTTCATCATCACCTTCTGCATCATCCTTTGGTACTTCCTTATGAACAGCATCATCATCAGAACTCTTTCCCTCTTTATCTGTTGGTGTGAAGAACTGATTAAACTTCCACTTCTCAATCAAAACAAACTCCTCTGCAGATGCATCCTTCTTTGCTTGTGTACCTGCATTGGGGTTAGTTTGTGTTCCTGCAGACATGTTAGTAGAACCTGCCAACATTGGCTCATAATTCATGGTCTTAGTCAAAGAATCAATGTCAAAGAGCCACTTAGGTTCTGTTACAGCAACATTTGGGGTATTTTCACTAAATCTAACATGCAGATTTTCTTCCACATGTCTCGTTCTACTATTGAAAACCCTAAATGCCTTGCTATTAGTTGAATATCCTACAAAGAAACCTTTTTCTGCTTTCTCATCAAACTTGCCTAGCTGGTCATTGGTATTTAAGATAGTGACAGGACACCCAAATGGTTTCAAGAAATCTATCATAGGTTTCCTACCATGAAGTAATTCATATGGGGTCTTGTTATGAGGCTTAACTACCTTACTCCTATTTTGCACAAAACAAGCAGTGTTGACTGCTTCAGCCCAAAAAGTAGTGGGTAATTTTGACTCAGACAACATAGTCCTAGCAGCCTCAATTAATGTCCTATTCCTCCTTTCAGCAACACCATTTTGCTGAGGAGTTCTAGCCACACTAAACTGCCTTAAAATACCTTTTTCCTCACAGAACTGATTCATTACATGATTCTTAAATTCAGTTCCATTGTCACATCTGATTACTTTGACCTTATGATTTACTAGGTTTTCTACTCTAGTAATGAAAGCCTTAAGAATGCCAGCAGTCTCATCCTTAGTTGCTAAGAAGAATACCCAAGTAAACCTACTAAAATCATCAGTGACAACTAAGCAATACATCTTCTTATTCAAGCTCTTCACAAAAGTTGGTCCAAACAGATCCATATGCAACATATACAAGGGTTCAGAAATAGAGTTCACCACTTTGGACTTACAAGAAGCTCTGTGTTGCTTTCCCATCTGACAAGCAACACAGGTTTCAGAATTTTCAAAAATTTTTGAAGGTAAACCTCTTACAAGGTTGCCTTTAACCAATTTATTTATTGTTTTGAAATTTAAGTGCCCCAGTCTTCTATGCCAAAGTTTGGATTCATCAATGGTGGCCTTTGCAAAAAGACAAGTTAAATCTCTTTTAGGAATGATGTTCTTAATGTCCACACTGTATATATTGTTTGTTCTAGGGACTTTAAGTAGTACATCTGAATCATGAGGCAACTTAAAGTCCGGAGACAAAACAAGACAATCAGTGTCTGTAAAAAGAACAAAATTCTTTTTGTCACACATTTGTGAGACACTAAAAAGATTGAACTTAAGTCCCTCCACAAAATACACCTTTTCAAAATCCAATTTTCCTGTTCTAATAGTACCTTTACCAACAATCTTGCCACCTTTTGGATCATTGCCAAAAGCAACATAACCACCATCAAAAGCCTTAAAATCTTCCAAGTTGCTTTTGTCTCCAGTCATATGTCCAGAGCATCCACTATCAAAAATGCATTTATCCTTTAGCTCCAATTGTAGATTGCCCTGCACAAAAAGTAAGAGAACTAGTTTCTCTTTGGGACCCAAGCCATTACTGACTTGGATCTGCCTTGTGCATCAAAGTAATCATATTTCTTGAAGTCCATTGATGCACTGCTGTGTCTGGTTTTGGGTTTCCAGACCCAGCAAGCTGAGGCCTTAACAGCATAGAAATGAGTGCCCACAACAGTATCAGTAAACACTTTTGGCTTAGCAGCAGAATGAGAAGTACTACTGCTAGCTTTAGCAGTAGAAAACTCTATTTTCTTTGGAATGGGCCTTGGTGGTGCAACAGGAGAAATAGTCCTAGAAACACCATTTCTTAACAAAATCTCCATAGGAACCATGTTTCTTTTGGGATGTGGGTGAGTCTTTCTAGCAAAGTTCCTATGGTTCACCCTAGTATAATGGTTCCATACAGGTTTTGGAGCACTAGTTTTCTTAGGTATTGAAAAATAACAATCTTTATGCAAGTGCTCAAAACTACCACAGCTGTGACATGCCTTCTTAACCAGTTCAAAGTCACTACCTAACTTATGTGAGATCACCTGGTGCAAGTTTCTCTGGTTTCCTCTGGGCAAGTCACAAGTCTTCCTAGGATAATCTCTAGGTTTATCATCATACTCAGCCACTTTCCTAGAGATTCTACTTCCTAACACAGGTTTAACAAACTCAGTATGTTTGACTTTAGGTTCAATTTGTTTAACATCCTCTAACCTTTTAGCCTTAGATGTTTTTTCTACCTGCTCATCATCACTATCTGATACCTAATCTTCAATGATTGGTGCATCAGACAATTTTTCATCAATCTTAGGTGTACTAGTCTTATCAGATGTTTCATTGTTTACTTGACTTGTTTCACCTACAAATTGTGCAGTTAACTCAGATATAAAGGACAATTCTTTCCTAGTTGGTGCAAAAGCACTTTTAAGTGGGGGAGCCACTTCATTGTATCCTAGGTGATGCGTGTGATGTGTCGTTGCGGTTTAGCAGTATTAATGCCTACTCAAGTTTTAAATTTATATTTAGCCGACTTATCAATAACACACACACTTAACGAGCAGTGTACCCGGTCAGTATGAATATAATGGTAAGTAGAGTGTCGATCACTAAGAGTGGAACGTATTATCTAGTTATTCTAATCAGTATTTTAATATCTTAAGTTAGGTATACAACCTAATCTAACGCAAGGGGGTTTCAGCCTGAGAGACTGGCACGGTTTGGTTATAATTAAATAGTAAACTAAACTAATGAGCACGAATCAGCGATTAGCACACACGTACACAGATAGATACTTGAAACAATAAGAAGACCTGTCCTGATAATTAAGTAGCTTGTCACTTGTTTTATTGCTAGTTTTATATGAAGTGTATATAATTAACCCTTTTCTCGTTGTCTCTAATCTTATCGGCGAGTAAACCCTTAATGATCACTTATGTCTATCCCACTATCCTAGAAATGATAGAATAAATAGGCAAGGAAGGGGCATGGCGACCCAAGCAATGCTCAGCTAGACACAGAGGTTAGCAATGCACTAATAAAAGTCACCAAAGACATCAACATATAAACTTTAATTAATGGGAAAGCAATTTTAAGGGGTGCGCATGATTTTCCGTAGTCACATGACTTCGGCCCATCAATCCTGATGAATTAAAGTGTACTAATACAATAAAACAAAACTACTTAATGAATTGAATACATGCAGGACCTTCTTACAGCTCTTGTATCTTCGTTCAGGGTGTGTCTTGTGCTGCTAATACGTCTGAATTCAGCTTTTAGGGTTTCTTCTGTCTTCGGTCTCTAAAGTCTAGTGTCACGAAATTCGTCTGGCCTTGGGGTATTTATAGTTTCTGTCTAAGGGTTAGATGCGGCGCATAGGATAAGTAGATGCGGCGCATTGACTTAACTTCGCGTGGGGTCCAAGATTAATATATTCAGGAATATTCGTACACCGCCTTAAGATGCGGCGTAACTCCATTTCTCTATGCGGCGCATGTTTTTTGCTGTCTTGGATTGTAACTTGTGAAATCTTGATAGTGATACGCCGTATGTAAGAAGTATGTTGCGGCGTATCTGGAGCAGAATGATCTTGATCTTGTACATTTCAGTAGACTCTTAACATCTTGCTTGTTTTGCTCTATAATTAGTCCAAAATCGCCAAGTTTCACATGATACTTGTTTTTACCTGAGAATTACAAAAGTAAACATTAACGTATCAATTCTCATATATAATATAATAAAACAAGTCAAATAAATAGGATAAATGATGATAATAAAATGTACTTATTTGAGTTCATCAAATATCCCCCCACTTGAACTTTACTTGTCCCCAAGTAAACCTTAGAATAAATCTTATGAAAATGTATCCTAAAAGATATTAGGATTTATTTTTATATTTAAGCATGTATTCGTTTTGTCATAATTGCACAACCAAACACTCAACGAATTAGAAATAAAATAAAATATTTCGATAAAAGCAAATCTAATCGTTTAACTGTCCAGTCGTGACGAATATTCTATCATAAGCTTGGAAAGTATACGCATCTCCCCCACTAAAGCTAAGGAATAACAAGTATAAAGTGGTAAAAAGGGTTTGTTGGTTATGGGTTGATCATCTTTTTTAATCTCTATCGATCTCAAATTCCAGAAAAGGCGACAAAATCACAAATACATGATCGAATCCAAGACCACGATACTTGCAATTGCTCAAATCCTTAACTCGAATGGGCTAAAGATAGGACCAAGTAATCTTTACCAATAATATTATATCAAAAAGGGCGACAAAATCATAAATACATAGCCGAATCCACGACTACGATACTTAAGATTGCTCAAATCCCTAATCTCAATAAATCAAAGGTTTGGATAAAGAATGATATAGGGTATGGATAATATTTGGGATACAAATTGGTGTAAAATGAAAAATAAACAAAACAGATAAATTAAAATCCTAAGTGTGGTAAATTACTTTCCCAACCATCCCATGAATAAGACTCATATCATTGAATAACTCACGCTTTAACACTTGAAACACACGCTTTAGGTAGACACGAATTATACTCAACAAGATCTCAATCAAAGAATAACCTTAGTTGGCGTTCCCATAACGGCCAACTCCCATTCAATCCATAAATATAATATATAACAAATAGTGGTGATATCGACCACTTAATACAAAACTTTACATAAGTTGGTTAAAACAAACTTCCAACTTTTCCTTTTTCTTTTTCTTTTCTATTTTTTCGATTCTTTTTTTTTTTTTTTTTTTTTTTTTTTTTTTTTGACATCAACATATGTTTAAAATTTCACAACTTTTCTATCACTATCTTTCCGGATAATTTTTCCATACTCTTCATACTTTCATACCAATTGCATTGTGCAATTTCCTGACTCAACCAAAGATAATGAATTACGCACGCGAACACAGGTAATGTAAGGAAACACACTTTGCCTAAAGCAATTAACCAACCACGGATTTTAATCTACAGGGTAGGCTAAGGTGTAAGGGTGTAACGAAACATTATAACAAAGGTGTAAGAAACGAAAGGAATGGCTCTGAGTGTTTTTTCTAGGGGTATCTTACTCTAAAAGTGAGAGTAACAAAGGGTTTATACAGGGGTTAACTAACCAGTGTAGTTAGTTAATATCACATAACATATAAAGGCTATTTGGGTGTAATCCTAGAAATTTACCAATTTAGACAAGTGATTCCAATTATATAGATAATACTTATTATGGTGGTCTCGAATAGTATACAAGCCAAGTTCTAAAGTTTACAAGTCACCGGCACACTCATAGATTTGTGAATTTTGAAAAGTTCACAATTTTTGGAAATAATGTTGTGTGTGCAGCTATGTAATTTAGACTTTAAACAAAAACATGCTAAAAAATTTAAATTTAAGCATATTAAGTACATATTAAGCATATTTTTGAAAAAGTTTAGGACAAGTAAGTGTTCTAATTCTCCAATCCCCCCACTTAAGTTAAACAACGTCCTCGTTGTTTGTGTCAAAGGTTAAAAACTGGAAAATAAAAGAATTAGAACAGAAAAACTCCCCTGAGATTTGCTCGGTATGATCCTCCATTATTCGTGTAAGAGCAAAAATCAACTTTCTTGTGGATTAGAACGTTTAAGCTTCATAGATGATGTATCCACAAGAATGCAGGAATCTATAATACCATTCAGACTTTAACACACCTGAGTTAAGAAGGTTCAAACTTGCATAATACATTAGTAGTTAGTAAAAATAAAACTTAAAAAATTAAAATGAAAATCATCAGGTCAGTCGATACGCCGTATCTTATGGAAGAAGATACGCCGTATCGAGCCTGGAATAAATACGAATCAGAATAAAAGATGCGTCGCATCCTTAACCAGGGATGCGCCGCATTAAAATACTGACAGAAAGTTTTAAAGTCAAAAATAATAATGCAGAAAATTAAATAAGATATGACCATTGCAGTCGATGCGTCGCATCTTATGATTGAGATGCACCGTATCTTCTGCAGGTCTGACAGACTCGACACAGAACAGAAAAGTAAAAATTTTCCAGGTTGTCTCCCGGTCAGCACTTGTCTTTATTCCAGAGTCTTCAAGTTAGACTCACGTTCAGCTCCTTATTTTGTTTTATTGATCCCCACATGTCCGTGCACGATGTAGCTGCGAATTACTTCATCACGAACATACTCTTGCCCCAATTCAAGTACACCTTTGTAGAATCCTTTCATCTTTTGGTACGGATACTCGATCCCTTTCTCAGCGTCATTTTCATCTACAAAAAGAAATGGTGTAAATTTGTAACAAAATTTGTTAGGGGCATGTTTAAACCTTGGGTGGGCACGAGGCATCATGTAAGTGATGACGTTGCTTCCACTTTTAAAGGTGATCTTTCCTTCAAATCTTTTAGCGTTAATTTCGACCTCCTTACAAAATGGTTTCCCAACTATCACGTCACCCATCTCAACATCACGATAAGCATCCATGTTTTCCACCACGGTGAAATCTGTAACAATAGTTAAATTCCCAACAAAAATAGGTACATTCATGAACATTCCAACTACGTTTTTCCCTCTATACTCAATTTTGTTTTTCATTATAGAATTATAGAAATCTTTTGACATTACATTAATTGGTAAAATAGGGAAAAAGTTGGCACTAACCTGCTTAAATCCTATCATGCAAGGAAATTGTAAATTATAAGCACAATCTACATGGATCTTTCTACCATAATCACAAAAACTAGGATATCCTTCAAATTTATCATAATTCTTAGTGTTGATCATATTGATTCTAGGTATATCCATAATTTCTCCTTCTTCAATTTCGGGTTCAAAATCCTCCATAAATTGATCATTGATTCCTAATGGTAAATTAAGATCATTTAATTCAATGTAGTCTCCACTATAGGTCTCAAGTGATTCATTATTTACCAAGGTTTCTCCCATAAACCTAGCTTCAAGATCGAGGTCCATACGTTCTCTTAATCCTAGCACATAGACGCCTCTAATTATGCTTTTAGCAGGATTTTGGCACTTATACACTAGTTTATTATTCCCTACCTTTAATGAGATTTTTCTTTTAAACACATCAATCTTAGCATGGGCGGTAGACAAGAAAGGTCTTCCAAGGATTAAAGGAATCTTAACATCCTCGGGCATATCTAATATAACAAAGTCTACGGGGAAAACAAACTTCTCAATCTTAACTAGCACATTTTCAGCAATCCCTTCAGGTCGTTTTACCGTTTTATCAGCCAATTCAATAAGCAACTTAGTTGGTGCTAATTTTCCTAGTCCTAGGGTAGTGAATGTCTTAAGGGGCATAACACTAACGCTAGCTCCTAAGTCAGCCAATGCATTATTGAAAGATATGTCATTAATTGAACAAGGTAAAGTAAAACTTCCTGGGTCCTTTTCTTTATTAGGCAAGGCATGTAAGTCGGTTGTAGAGCTCTCTTCTTTCATTGTAGCCTTGCTCTCCTCTTCAATCTTTCCCTTCTCTTTGAGTAGCCTCCTTAAACTGATTGAAGAATTAAAGAAAAATTCGGGCTTTGCAGCATCATTACCATTCATCAATCTTCTAGGAAAAGGTATGTTAGGCGTGACTTCCTCAGTGGTGCTTATGGCCTTGACATGATCTCTTGGGTTGGTTTCAGTTGAGCTTGGTAAACTTCCGTATCCCCTTTCTTGAAGAACTTTGCTCATTTGTCCGATTTGTTGTTCCAATGCTTTGATCGAAGCTCCTTGATTTCTTGTTATAGTATCCGTTGATGCTCGGATTTCTTTGATCATAGCTGTGTTCTCTTCATGTCTTTTAGCAGCATCGGCCATAATTTTCTTTAGAGTGTCATCTAAAGTCTGCCTCCTTTCTTGATAAGTAGGATTAAAGTTGTTCTTTTGATAGTATCCCGGAGTAGCTTCCCTAAATCTTCCTGAAGGTCAGAATGGTTGTCTAAATTGTGTGTAGTAAGCTTCTTCAAAATTCTCACTTTCATTCTTATTAGGGTAATCTTTAGTGTAGTGAGGTCCTTCGCATTTTTCACATCCAACTTGGGCAGTATAAACTTTCTCATCACGCTTCTTCATCTCTCTACTAATTTTATCCAATTGAGCTTGAATTGCAGCAAACCCGCCAAAATTAGTGCTGCTCTTAGATCTAGTAGAGGTTCCATCGTGCCATTTTTGAGAGTGATCAGCAGCTTCTTGGATAGCTTTTCTAGCATTGGCTGCACTCATTTGAGGCACAGCTCCCTTAGCATCCAAGATTTGTCTAGTAAGCACGTCCAATCCTTGATAGAACAATATTATCTCCTGCATTGGACTTAGATAATGTTGAGGGCATTTCATCAATACGTCTTTAAATCGTTCCCAAGCTTGATAAAGAGTTTCATCAGGCTCTTGCTTGAAACTGTTGATAGCCTCCATCTTTTTAGCAGTTTTAGCAGGTGGACAATATCTTTTCAGGAATTTGCTCTTCAAATCTTCCCATGTTGTGATTGAACTAGCAGGTTCATTCCTTAGCCACTTATTAGCAGCTCCTTTAAGCGAGATTGGAAAGATTCTTAGCATAAGTTGATTGTCAGAGACTCCTTCTGTAGTAAACAAATCTGCAATCTCGAGGACTTTTTCAACATGTTCATTAGCATCTTCATGTTCTGTTCCACTAAAAGCATTTTCTCTTAGCTCCTTGAGAAACTGACCCTTCAACTCAAACTTTGACTTTTCATCAAACTTTGGTCTAGCAACTCCTAAACTGTAATCAGCACGGGTTTTGTTCATGTATTCCTCCATAGTAGTGTTTTCCGTCATTGTTTCTGTTTCTTCTTCTTCCTTCTCTTCAGAAAAGTAATCAAGCTCGAACGAACTTGAAATTTCAAAGCTTTTTGTGTTGAAAAGCCTTTTAAGCGAATGTAGGGCTCGTTCAGGATCTTCAAAAGGTTGAATCAAGTTCTTAGTTGAACTCCTGGTCATGCACTTCCTGAAACCATCACAAAAGCATCAGTAGGGTATGTTCAAGAAAGTAATATATCAGAAAATTAACAACGAAAACGGAATACGAAAAATAAAAGTTACTGATCTCTGCAAGCGATGCGCCGTATCCAAAAAGTTGGATACGCCGTATCTTATAACGTTAAAATTTAATCAAACTTTTATTCAGAAAACAGATACGCCGCTTAGAATTTAGAATGCGCCGTATCAATTTTAAATTATCAAAAATCGTTTATATTTATTAAAATTAAATGCGTCGTATTAACAAAAGTTAATGCGCCGTATTTTCGTTACATTCCAAAATACAAGATTTTTGATTTAGTAGATGCGCCGTATCGATAGAGATCGATGCATCGTATCTGTTTAATAATTCGAAAACTATTTTTAATTTAAATAGACAATACGCCGTATCTGTTAAAACAGATGCGTCGTATGGCGTTAGGGTTTAGAAAAATTTCTTACTAAAAACAGAATACGCCGTATCTTGGGGAAAGATGCGTCGTACTCGAATTTATTAAACGCGTTGTATTTTATAAAAATTAAACGCAATACGCCGTATCTATGAAAATAGATGCGCCGTATCGTTTGTATTAGCTCAGTACAACGATAGCAGAATGCAGAAAAATACAGAAAAACAAAAAATAAAAACAAACAAAAAGAAACAAAAATTAAAGAAAATAAAAACACACAAAAACAGAAAATATGCAAATAATACAATGAATGCAATTTATCTAATATATAACAGGGTTAGTGGTTAGAATCTAAAAATTAAAAAGAAAACCTAATTAAAATACAAATCAAATTAACAGATAATAACAATTCACTCCCCGGCAGCGGCGCCAAAAACATGACGCGTGCGATGTGTCATTGCGGTTTAGCAGTATTAATGCCTACTCAAGTTTTAAATTTATATTTAGCCAACTTATCAATAACACACACACTTAACGAGCAGTGTACCCGGTCAGTATGAATATAATGGTAAGTAGAGTGTCGATCACTAAGAGTGGAACGTATTATCTAGTTATTCTAATCAGTATTTTAATATCTTAAGTTAGCTATACAACCTAATCTAACGCAAGGGGGTTTCAGCCTGAGAGACTGGCACGGTTTGGTTATAATTAAATAGTAAACTAAACTAATGAGCACGAATCAGCGATCAGCACACACGTACACAGATAGATACTTGAGACAATAAGAAGACCTGTCCTGATAATTAAGTAGCTTGTCACTTGTTTTATTGCTAGTTTTATATGAAGTGTATATAATTAACCCTTTCTCGTTGGCTCTAATCTTATCGGCGAGTAAACCCTTAATGATCACTTATGTCTATCCCACTATCCTAGAAACGATAGAATAAATAGGCGAGGAAGGAGCATGGCGACCCAAGCAATGCTCAGCTAGACACAGAGGTTATCAATGCACTAATAAAAGTCACCAAAGACATAAACATATAAACTTTAATTAATGGGAAAGCAATTTTAAGGGGTGCGCATGATTTTCCGTAGTCACATGACGTCGGCCCATCAATCCTGATGAATTAAAGTGTACTAATACAATAAAACAAAACTACTTAATGAATTGAATACATGCAGGACCTTCTTACAGCTCTTGTATCTTCGTTCAGGGTGTGTCTTGTGCTGCTAATACGTCTGAATTCGGCTTTTAGGGTTTCTTCTGTCTTCGGTCTCTAAAGTCTAGTGTCACGAAATTCGTCTGGCCTTGGGGTATTTATAGTTTCTGTCTGAGGGTTAGATGCGGCGCATTGACTTAACTTCGCGTGGGGTCCAAGATTAATATATTCAGGAATATTCGTACACCGCCTTAAGATGCGGCGTAACTCCATTTCTCTATGCGGCGCATGTCCTTTGCTGTCTTGGATTGTAACTTGTGAAATCTTGATAGTGATACGCCGTATGTAAGAAGTATGTTGCGGCGTATCTGGAGCAGAATGATCTTGATCTTGTACATTTCAGTAGACTCTTAACATCTTGCTTGTTTTGCTCCATAATTAGTCGAAAATCGCCAAGTTTCACATGATACTTGTTTTTACCTGAGAATTACAAAAGTAAACATTAACGTATCAATTCTCATATATAATATAATAAAACAAGTCAAATAAATAGGATAAATGATGATAATAAAATGTACTTATTTGAGTTCATCACTAGGCCACATCCTCTTTTAATAATCTGAGATTCAACTACTTTATTTGCTAGAACAGATGCATATTGTTGTTTATCTATCCTAACAACATGTTTTTCTTTTTCATTTAAAGCTGAGTCTCTAGCTAATTTAGCTTCTTCCACTCTTTTATTAAGCATGTTAACTTCACATTCTTTCTTAATTAGTTCAGTTTCAAGAGTATGAATTTTATCAGCATATTCTCCCTCAATTTGCTTAAGAAACTCAACCTTGTTTTCTAAAGATTTTAAACCATGTTGATATCCTAAGTTATCAAGTTTGAGTTTATCAAATTCAACTCTTAAATCATCATACCTAGATTTTAGTTCCTCTATAGTATCTAAACAAGATTTAAATGAACATAAAGATTCATTTGATACCTCAGAGTCTGATCCAGAGGAGGAGTAACCCGTAAGAGCAAAGTGTTGTTCTTTGGGTTCATCATCAGCTATCAGCGCATAATTGGGACCATCCTCAGCTTGGTCACTCCAGTCAAAATCTCCCAAGCCATCACATGAGACCATAGCAGTAGTAGGTTTAGCTTCTTCTATTTGAATCTGCCTTGGATTTTCCTTGATCTGCTTTGGTGCTCTGCACTCCCTTGCAAATTGCCCCTTTCTGTGGCAGTTATTACATTCAAACTTTGATTTGTCAAACCCCACATTGTTCTGTCTTCTAAACTTGAGCTCTCTCCTAGTTCTCTTCAAGAATCTTCTTGCCCTCATAGTCAACATTGCAAACTGCCAATGCAAATCCATTTCTTCTAAATCATCAGGATCAACTTGATCTAGATCCTGACTCATTACTTGAGTACTTGTAGTTAGTTCAGCTAAGTAGGCACAAATAGCAGCATCACTAATGGTGTCACTATTTGTAGAACTAGCAACAGAACCTTGTGAACTAGCAGCAGAACCAATATGACCAATAGCAGAATGAGTTTCTTGAATATTCCCAGAAGCCTTGTTATTAGAAGACATAAAAGCAAGGTTGTTTGAACTTGAAGAACTGGTTAAACCCTTGACTTCAGTTTCATATACCTTTAAGTTGTTGTACAAATCATCCAAATTCATGGTTTCAAAGTCAGACTTGTTCCTCCAGACAACTGTGTGAGTATTCCATTCTGGTGCAAGACTCCTTAGAAACTTCAGATTAATATCTTCCTGTGCAATATTGACACTTAGAAGTGCCAACTGACTCACTAACTTTTGCAGTCTGTCATAAGTACCATCAATACTTTCATTCCTTGAAGCAGTGAAAGTTTCAAATTCGTGCTTTAGCAAATTCTTTCTTGACTTTTTGGTGGCTTCATTTCCACCAAACCTGAGTTCAATTGCTGCCATCAACTCCTTGGCAGACTTGGTGTTGCTGAAGCTCAATTGGTACTCATTTGGTATCCCCATTAGAAGGATAGTATGTGTTCTAATCTCCAGTTTTCTTTGAGCTTTTTCTTCATTGGTTTTGATGGGCAATACAGACCCATCAGCACCAGTCTTAGGAAGAGTATCTCCATTTTGTATGATTTCCCACATTGTGTAGTCATACATCTTCATGTACTGTTCCATCCTCATCTTCCAGAGTTCATATTCTCCAACCTTGAGCATTGGAACCTTGGATGCAGTAACCATATGATGAGATTCAGACTCCATTGTTGATGATGAACAGATCTGAACTTTTCAAAATTCTTCTCGGTATCAGTTTCTAGATCACAAGCTCTGATACCACTTGTTGATCCCAGATGAGCTTAACGGTCTTGTTAATTACTTTAGATATAAACCTAAAGCAATAGGTATAGAAACTGTTCTTGAATAATCTATTAATTACTATGCAGAAACTAGTAATTAATCTTAAGAAGAATTAATAATCAAACACAAAAGAATTCTCAAACAACACTTCAATATATTTAATACGGCTGCTCAAAAGCAACAGGGTTACAAGATAACCTTGAAGTGATCGAATTACAAAAGATACGTATGCTAAACAATCGTATCCTAACCCTAACCCTAGATCCTCCTTTTATATTCTAAGGAGTCCTAGTCGGTTACAAAACTTTCTATACAAGAACAATATCTATTCGTATCTTTACTATAATTATCTTAACAAAACTATACATATCCAATAAGCAGCAGAATCATAACTCTAGCAGCAGAATCATCTTAGGCTAGCAGCAGTTTGATACTTAGCTTATTTCACTACTCGTCAGATATCATCAGCAGCAGAATAAATATATTAGCAGTAGAATGATTATACCTAGCAGCAGAATCATACTTAGTATATTTTTGTTAACACCATGAGCAGCAGAATAAAATACTTAGCAGCAGCATCTTCAAAGTAGCAGCAGTATCTTTTAAACCCAACAAACACTTTTTAACTTCATGTACCTCTGAGTCAGAGAGGCCATCAATCCCAAGTTGGCTGGTTCCTCCTCTTCTTCCATGAAGCTCCAGTCAAAGCCAACTCCATCAACAGCTACCATTGCCTTGTAAGAAGTTTTTTCTACATTCACTTTTCTCCTATTACCCTGCTGACTTCTATACCCTTTACCCATGTTGTCTGGGGCTTCTACATTCTCTGGCAAAGTGTCCCATCTTGTGACAATTATATCACTCCACCTTGGATTTGTCATAGCCAGCAACATCTCCTCCATTGAGAGTAAGCTTCTTTCCAGTCCTTTGAAAGTACTTCTTTGCCATAATACTTAACAAATCCATTTGCCACTTCAAGTCCATTGCATCCAAGTCATCTTCATCAATTTGAAGAAGGTCTTCATTGTAGATTTGAGACCCATTGGATTGTTCAGATACAAAGGCATAGATAGTTTCATCACTCAAGTTAGCAGTACTAGTTTTTACACTAGCAGTACTAATTTTAGGGCTAGCAGTACAAACATCTGGATCATTCTTAGTACTGCTATTGTTGGAGGATGACAAAAATGCCATGCTTCCAGACATAGAACTGGTGCTTCCTCCATTTTTCACCTTTTGTTCAACAATCTTAAGATTGTTGTACAATTCATTGAGTGTCATCTTCTCCAATTCAGGCTTGTTGCTCCAAACCACAAAATGAGTGTTCCATTTAGCAGACAAACTATTGAGAAACTTTAAGTTTAGGTCTTCTTGTGGAATCACAATCTTCAAACCAGCAAGCTGACTCACAATTCTCTATAGCCTGTTAAAGATTTGATCAAGAGTTTCAGTGCTTGTGGCACTAAAATTCTCATAGCTCTGCTTCAGTAGTGTTCTCTGTGCCTTCTTAGTTGCTTCATTACCACCAAATCTCTCTACAATAGCTGGAAAAAGTGTCTTTGCAGTCTCATAATGACTGAAGTTCAACACCTGATCATTGGGGATTGCCATGAGTAGCAAACTCTTGGCTTTGATATCATTCTTCTTCTTATTCCTCTCATCATTTGTGACTGGTTCAGTGTTGAGCTTTGTGGTTTTGGAACCATCAGCAAGTGTTTCTTCAGAAGTTGTTGGTTTGAAAGAATCACTATTGATAATGATATCCCATAGTGCATAATCTTGCACCATGAAGTATTGCTTAATTCTGAGCCTCCAGAGATCATATTCGTTTTCTTTGAGCATTGGGAGCTTGGCAAGGATAGAGGTTTGTGGTGTTTCCATGTCCATCTTCTTTGTTGAAAGAGAATGACTACTTCTGGATCTTCTAATTCAAAGTATCAGAACCTGGCTTTGATACTACTTGACCGGATCTAAACACACTCCTTGTGTTGAAGATACTTTGAGTATATGCTAAGTAGGACACGGAATTTACTACAAAGCACTTAGAAGATTATGTGTATGGTGATGTATGTTATTGTATGAATGTAACAGTGAAAGTATGTTAGGAATTAATAAAAATAGTAATAGTTCATTACTGCAGTTAGTGCAGTTTTTGTTTCTGCTGGCAGGTATGTAGTTCCTGCTGGCATAGTACTTTTATTGTTTCTGTTGGTAGCCAATAGTGGTTCCTGCTGTTAGTTATTGTTTCTGCGGGTAATAGAAATAGTCAACCCGTATAGTTAGAAGTTTGTTAGAGTAAGGGATATGCATGAGTTATATTAGGAAGTGATAATGCATATCTTCTTCACACGTTTTCTTGTAATGGGCTGTATTAGGGTTTCTTGGTGTATAAAAGAAACATACGGCTATGAACAATGTACGACTTAGAAAACAATTTTGATAGTTAATATTGATCCATAGAGGATCAAGTGTTTATTAGTTATTTCTTCTTTAACTCTTGTGTTTAGATTCCGCGTAAACATAAGTTTATTGTTAGAGATTCTCTTGTAGTTTGTTTGTGATTACATAAGCATTCTACTGGTTCCACAAGGCTCAAATATCTATCTAGGGCTGATCCTACAAGTGGTATCAGAGCCTGGTGAGAGTCTCTGTCAAAGAAGAAACCTTTTCAATCAAATCTCTTAAACCCTCATACAATGACTTCATCCGAATCAGATGATTCTGGTGTCAACAATGAAAAACCTGAAACTCAAAGTGTTCAACAAATTGTAACAACCACTGTGTCAAGCAATAATGCCAAGTTTCCTTACCTTAAGAAGGATGAGTATGTGATATGGGTGATGAAGATGGAATACTGGATCACAAATAGTGATTACAACCTCTGGCATGTCATTCAGAATGGTAACAGCAGAAAGAAAACTGGAAGTGATTTTAAAGGCAACATCATAATTCTTCCTCCTGTTTCTGCTGATGAACATATTGCAATTCAGAGGGAGACCAAGGCAAGAACTATATTGCTTCAGTCTCTCCCAGAAGACCATATGGGTGATTTTCATCATCTTGATGATGCTAGGTAAATCTGGTTGGCTATTAAAGCCAGATTTGGAGGTAATGATGAATCTAAGAAGATGAGAAAGTCTATGCTGAAGTAGGAGTTCCAAGAATTCAAGATCTCTGAAGAAGAAGGATTGCATAAAGGCTATGATAGGTTCCAGAAGATCTTGAGCCAACTCAATCAGCTGCAGGCGAGGCCAGATAATGAAGATTGCAATACCAAGTTCTTGAGAGCATTGCCTTCTTCCTGGTCACAGGTATCAATCACTCTCAAAACAAAGGGTTGTCTTGATTATTTAAGATTTGATGACGTGTACAACAAGCTCAGGTCACTTGAGATTGATATCAAGGGAGGTTCAAGCTACAATTCCTCTGCTCCAACTCACTCAGCATTTGTTAGTACTACCAGCACTAACAAGAAGCTTACATATGCTAATAGCCCAACCTCATCATCATCAACCTCATATACCCCTGCTACACCAAAAACACATTCAAAGTCTGGCAATGTGATTGAAGATGTGCTTCATTCTTTTGTTGCTGAAAGTGAACCACAACAGCAGCTTGCATATGAAGACTTTGACCAGATTGATAAGATGGACTTAGAAGAATTGGATATCAAGTGGTAGATGGCTATGCTTTTAGTAAAGGTGAACAGATTTGAAAAGAAGGCTGGCAGGAAGATCCAATTCAATAGGAAGGATGGAGCAAGGTTTGATAAAAGAAAGGCTAGATGTTACAAATGCTCACAATTGGGTCACTTTGCAAGAGAGTGCAAAGAAAAGAAGGCAGATGATAAGTCCAGATACTCTGCATTCAAGATCAAAGAATTAGACTCAGAGGAGCCTAAAGCCTTGCTATCTGTTGATTCCATGGTGGATTGGTCACAACATGAGGTAGATGATGAGGAAAGAGGTGCTGCTCAAGTTTATGGAATGCTTGCTGGATGTGAGACAGAAGATGAGGCAGATGTGGCTGAGGAATTTGCTTTGATGGGTATCTCATCTCATGTACAAACTTGTCCTTTTGGATGTGATGATAACTATGCTAAACTTAAAAAGGAGTTTGATGATGTAGAAGCTCAATATAAAGATTATTATGTTCAGGTTCAAGCTTATAAAAGTACACTTACAACATTAGAAAAACAAAAGGCTTGGTACCAAACTAATCAGTTGGCTTAAGAAGAAAAGATTAGGGTTTTAGAAAGAGATTTGGAAAAGACTACTTATTTGTTAAAATATTCTGAAAGTGAAAATGCTAAGGTTAATTTAGAGAAACAGGACTTGCAGGCTAAGTTAGAGAGTAAATTGGCTAGGTTTAATAAATGGAAAGAATCATCTAAAAACCTATGCAAGTTAGTTGATAGTTCTATGTCTGTGAAGACTAAACTTGGGTTGGGATATGGGGATTATATACGGCCATATGAAGTATATGACCCTAGTATGCCAAGTACAATTGACCCTACCCCTAAGGAGGTAAATTATCAAATTCCTGTTAAGTATGTTAGAGAAGGAGAAATGAGGTCTGTTTCTCCACCAATAAAAGGAACATTTAAGCCAACCTTCACTAACATAGACTTTGATGAATCACACATGACCTATGGCAAAAAGTCCAATGACTTGCCTGATTCTGACTATGAATCTAATGACTTTGTCTCTTGTTCTAACAGTGACAAGTCCTCAGAACCCAAGACCAATGACTTTGCCTCATGTGATTCAAGTGACAAGTCTCCCACACCCAAGTCTGATGACTTCTCCTCAAGAGTAGCTGATGATGAATCCAATTCAAAGACAGCTTCTTTTGAAGACATTTCTTTTCATTTTGTTAAAAACAATTCTATTTCTAGTTTTGGTTGTGATAAGTTTGTGCGTAATAAGAGAAGTTATGTTAAGAACAAATCTTTTAGAAATAAATCTTGCTTTGTTTGTGGTAGTTATTCTCATCTTATTAAAAATTGTGAGTTTTATGAGAATAGAATGGGTGTGTGTGCTGGGCAACAGCAATCTAGATCATTGTGGAATAAAGTTGAAAATATACCCCCATTTGTTCCTCAAGCAGCATAAATGAGCTCTGGCAGAGCTACATTTCCTGCTGGTAAACCAGTTCCTGCTAGTAAGCCATTTCCTGCCGGAAAACCAGTTCCAGTTGGTAAACCTATTCCTGCTGGTTGGAAAAGTAATGCTGCTAGACCATTCATCAGACCTACAAGCTCTTACTTTCAGAATGATTATAGGCCTGTTTATTATAAACCAATGCAAAAAGGGGGGGAAAGATGGGAAACTGCTGTTAAGTCCTCAGCAGGTTGTTCTTGGAGACATAATGGCCAATATCTGAGAATGGGGTCCAAGAACAATGGTGGATCTCATCAATCTACATGGTTTAAATCTTTCTGATCTACAAGGCAGGCCCAAGTCAGTTATGACTTGGGTCTCCCATTGTAACTAATGCTATTATATTTTCTTTTGTTGTAGGAAAATCTTCATAGAAGTAAAGACTTAGGTATTGTTGATAGTGGGTTTCCTAGAAGCATGACATGAAACAAAGAAAGATTGAATGATTTTGTATCCATTAATGGAGGCACTGTGACTTTTGGAGGAGGGGATGGCAAGATAACAGGGAAAGGAACTATTAGGACTTCCAAGCTGGATTATGAAAATGTCTATTATGTGAAAGAACTCCAGAACTTTAATTTGTTCTCTGTCTCACAAATTTGTGACAAGAAGAACAGTGTTCTCTTCACTGAGACTGACTGTCTTGTGCTGTCCAAAGACTTCAAGTTGCCTGATGAGAGTCAGGTTGTACTTAAAGTTCCAAGAAGACACAACATTTACAGCTTCAACTTGACTGATGTCCAGCCTGAAGTTGATTTAGCTTGCTTGGTGGCAAAAGCATCTTTGGATGAATCTACCAAATGGCATAGGAGGATGGCACATGTGAACTTCAAAACCATCAACAAGCTGGCAAAGAATGGATTTAGCTGGCAAAGAATGAAACCTTTCATGTGATTAGGGACTTTCTTGCCTTAATTGAAAACCAGCTGAATAAAAAGGTTAAGACTTTAAGGTGTGACAATGGGACAGAGTTTAAAAATTCTAACTTAATTGAACTCTGTGGGAAAAAGGGGATTAAAAGGGACTATAGTAATGCCAGAACCCCACAACAAAATGGGGTTGCTGAAAGAAAGAATAGAACCCTTATAGAAGCAGCTAGATCCATGCTGGCTGACTCTAAGCTACCTACCATGTTTTGGACTGAAGCAGTTAGCACTGCTTGTTATGTTTTAAATAGGGTTTTGATCACTAATCCTCACAACAAAACACCTTATGAACTTTTGTGTGGGAAAGTTCCCAACATCAGTCACTGTAAACCTTTTGGATGTCATGTGACTATTTTAAACACCAGTGACTATTTGGGTAAATTTGAAGAGAAAGCTGATGAGGGATTTATAGTTGGGTACTCTGCACATAGCAAGGCTTATAGAGTTTATAACTTATCTGCCAAAAAGATAGAAGAGACTCTAAACCTGAGATATCTTGAGGATAAACCTAACATTCAGGGTGCAGGTCATGAGTGGTATTTTGACCTGGACTATCTAACTGGTACTTTAGGATATACTCGTTTCAAAGCTAATCAATCTGCAGGTTCTCAGGAGTCTCCTACTAACAATGCAAGTTCCCCAGATGATGATTCGGACTCTGAATGTGATGAACAAACCATTGTTGTTCCTTCTTTTCCTTCTAACCACTTTGCAGGTTCTGAAGTTAAAGATACTTCTGGCATGGATGAAGGTGATTCAAGTTTTGCAGAAGATCTTGCAAGGCTTCAAAGACAAGAACATGATGCCAAGGAAGCAGCTGAAAATTTTGGCTTTGAATTCATAAAAGAAATGGAGGAGCTCTTAAGACAAGCCGCAGTTGAAGCCCGCAGGAATATGGATTCTGCTGGTAGTTCTTCGGTTCCTACTGGTAGTGGTCCTGTTGCTGCTGTCAATTCTGCTGATAGCTCTAATGTTCCTGCTGGTGTCTCCACTCCTGCTGCTCCTTTGTCCACTGCTTCTGATCATTCATTGGGCTTTCCTGAACCTCTCACAAGATATCCAAGTCCATATGATCTTGGTAACTCACTCTCTTCAAGCTCTGAGTTGGAAGATGTAAAACCCGAAAATCTAAAACACACAAAATTACCAAAATGCCCTTGAAAACTTTAAAATTTAATTAAAGCTTAATTAAAGTTCCGAATCGATCCCAAACTTCTGGAAACGAACAAGATATGATACAAAATAATTTTGACGACTTTGATTAATATTTATACAAGTTGTGAGATGACCAAAATACCCTTGTGTATACCGAAAATTTAAATACATAATAATTATTATTTAAATACCTTTTAAATACATTTTAAATTAAGGAAAATAAAGTAAATTTGGTAGATTTATTTGGGCCATAATGAGGGCCGGTATTTTGGCCCTAACCCTCCCCCAATACTCGGTCATAACACATGTATATCACTCCATGAATTATTTTTCCATTAAACCCTAACAAAAACACCTAGCTGCCACTCTCAAAAATCACCCACACCACATCCGAATTTTTTGAAACAAAGAGGCAATTTTTTGGAGTTCTTCATAGTGCCAAGAAGGTGGGAAAATAGCTACATAGTCCTGGAGTTGATCGTTTGGTCGTGGTGTATTTTTTGGGTCAAAAAACCCTAACCGAGCAACAATAAATCCATAGCGTGTAATCCTTTGATCTATAATTTTTCTGGTAATTTTCTAGCCTTCTCCTAATCATATATAAGATGTAAAAATTATTGAAATCGAACCATGCATTGTATTTTGGCCGAATAGAAAATAATGGGTTTATAAACCCTAAAATCGAAATCGAATTCTTATTAACTCATGCGATTTTTCCTGAACATGTAAACAATTTTCATGGGTTCTATATGCTTCGTATAACATGAGAAAAATGGTGTTTTGATTTGTTGAAGTAGAAATCGTGATTTATGGAATTTTAGTTATAATCGGATTTTGGAAATAAAAAGAGAAATTGTGGAAAAATTATTATACCAATCGATCTAGGGTTCTTGTGTGGTAAAATCTGGAAATAAAAGTGATATGATGATTATAAAATTATTTCATAATGATTGGGATTGCTAGGGTTTGATTTTGTTAAAGTTTTATGCATATCGATTTGAAAATAATTAGTTTAGGGTGTGTTTTGTAATTTTTAAAACTTAAGGGATAATTTTGTAAATCATGTTAGACCTGCTATAATTCGAATAAAATATAAAAGGAGGAGCTCATGTGTTAATTTTGCATATAAAGGGTTTATTTGATAAATATATATATATATATATATATATATATATATATATATATATATATTTGTTAAATCGATTTGGAAAATAATTTAAATGAGGGACTAAATGTGTAATTTCTGGAAAATGGAAGGGTCACGAAGTAAATAATAATATAAAGGGTGAAATGTGTAAATTTGAGTATTTATGGGCTTATTATGTAATTATGGTGAAATTATGAATTCGAATGGAACTTTTGAAAATACAAGGACTAGTTTTGTAATTTACCGAAAGTTAAGGGGCTGTTTGTAGCATAATTATATTAAAGAATTTTTCTGTAAATTAATGAAATAAAAAGGGCTTGATGAGGAACGTAAACATGATAAGTGTTGAAGTGTAAATTATATAATTATAAGGTTTAAAATGTAAATTAGTTAACTAGAGGGATGTAATGTGTAAATTATGAAACTTGAAGGGCTTGTCGTGCCATAATTAATTTAAAGGGTATTTTTCTGTAAATATGAGTAATGAAGGGCTTGATGTGCAAATGTAATATTAATAAGGTTTAAATTGTAATTTATAAGTATAAGGTGTAATTTGTAAATTAAGTAATTAAAGGGGTGTAACTTGTAAATATTCGAAACGTGAAGACTAAGAGTGAAATTCTGGAAAATAAAGTATTTGAATGGTAAATTATGAGATTTCTATTTTAAACCTTGAACTTTGGTAAAAGTTACGTTTATAACCCTGAACTATGAGAAACTTGTCATAATTAACCCTGAACTTGTGTAACTTGTTAAAATGAATATTACTTCCATAATAAGCTAATTAAAGACTGGACTTGAATTATATCACTTGAATCTTGCTAAATGTGGTAACTTACTAATTATGGAAACCTGCTAAAAATAGAAAGTTGCTAAAAATAGAAGTTACTTATAATGGGAAGATAACTGAAACCCCTTTCGTATTTCTGTCTTCTACTCCTTTAGGTTCAAGGAGGGAGTGATCTTGATCCCTGTCAGCTACTCTTGTGTTTGTGCTTGCTATTTGAATAAGGTACAGATATTCTGCTCTTCTTGTAAAGAGCCTTCGTCTCATTTATGATTCCTGATTCATTGTTATGTTTCCCCTTGTATTGTGAACCATAGATTTGGACCTTTGCTTTAACCTTTGTCTTGAACCTTGTCATAAACCTGAACTTGAACCTTGATACACTTGATATGAACCATTTGACTTGAACCCTGCTATGACACTTGACATGACTTGTTCACCCCTGATAACCTGGATAATTAAGACCTTGGGTACTTGAAGGTTCATAGGATTTTATAACTACTTTTTAGTTATATATGAAGAGGTTTTGAACATTTCCTTAAAAGACTTTTATTATGAAAACTGTTCTAACGATCATTTTTATTAAAACATTTTAAAAAGGATTTCTTTTAATAAACTATTATGAACCTTCTGGTATTGACCTTCTAGTATTTGAGCTTTCTGATATTGACCTCCTGATAATGAACCCCTGCATTTATCTCCTGTCTTGAATCCTGATATGAACCCTGATATGATACATTACATTTGATACCTGAGACTTGACACCTGATACTTGATACCCGAGACTTGATACTTGACCTTGACCCACAGTTTGAGACTACGAGCCATCCACTAGGCATGAGGGTTTCATGTCCATGTCTGTGATGCACCACCGGCATGACTAGTGTGTAGCCCTAGTGATTTGGTTACACCGTCCCCGACCTGATTTGATTTGTTACGTAGAGGAAGACCCTGTGGCCTGTGGGGGCGTATGGATGCATCCTAGACCTGTCCTGATTTGTTATATTTCCTGTTATACCTGGTGACTGACGAGTGTGTGCGATACACGTCTTTCACAACCCCTGGGAGCTTGCAACTCTAACCCCTGGAGGTATCCCCTCACCCTGTTTCCTGGTATGCTGAGGTCACCCCTCTATACACCCTGATATATGATTTGATTTGATGTGATATGTTTGGGCTCGTAGAGGATTTCTGTTTACCTGAAACCTTGTAGCCTTATGACCTGTTACTTGACCTGATACTTGACCTGACATTGGACTTGACTTGATTTGACTTGGGATTGTAATGGGTTCTGGTTTCATTTACACCTACCATTGTAACCATCCTTAATTCCTGGTATGTCTGCATAACTCTTGTATTCCTTTTCCTGACTCTTGTTACTCCTGGTATCATTTCTTTTACTTTATTGTTCCGTTACTACTGCTTTGTTCCCGTTATATCTGTTCACTGAGCTCTCGTAGCTCAGCCGCATTTCTTTTCCTGCGGCAGTTATTTAAGCTAGGAAGCTGGTTTTGGCTTTGGGATGAGAGCAACTTGTGTGAAGTTTAGACCTTGTCATTCTAGTGTGACCATTTGTATATTATTTCTGTTATGCCACTGTTTGGGCAGTTTGGATTCTGTTTTGTACTTCGTTATTTCTGTCTTGCACTTGATATAAGTCGTGTTGACTTATTTTCCTTTGAATTTTAATGTTAAGGCTTCCGCTATTTATTTCTTGAATGCTTGTATCTGATATGAAACCATGTATTTGTGACATCTTTGCCCTTGTCGGGTTGGGGTGTTACAGAAGATATTCATCATCATCCAAGTACTGGCATTTTTACCTCCTCCTCATATGATGATGAAATTATTCCTGATGTCAATAATCTAGCATCGATAGTAGAAGTCAATCCTGTTCTTACTAAGAGGATCAATACTATTCATCCTCAATCCTTGATTCTTGGTGATCCTACCTCAGCTGTTCAGACATGAAATAAAGTGAAACAAACAAAGTTTGGTGAAAGTTCCTTTGTCAGTTATGTTCATAATCAGCAAAGGAACAATCACACAGACTTTCTACATTGTCTCTTTGCTTGTTTCCTTTCACAAGATGCGTGGGTTTTGCAACCTTACAACAGGTTTTACCTCTCGAGGGATCTCAAGAGGCTTACAACCCCACCAGGCAGTGTACCTGACCGATGTAGTATAGTGTAGTGGTAAGTACGGGGGATTGATCGTTCTCCACAGGGAATAGTGTTCGTTAGGTATGAAAAGCTACTCTAATAGGTCTAAGGGTTGAGGAAGATTCTTTTTTATGTTTTTATATTTTATGAAAGCAAGTAAAATCTCGGGTTTTGAAGGAGTGGGCGGAATTAGTTGCTAGTCAACTAACCCAAATTACTACAAATGCAAATAAAATAAAATAACAAAAATGAAAAGTGGTGAGAAACTTATGTGTGGAGAAATGTGTTTACTTAGATTTCCTTACTCCCTAACTATCTTTTACCGGTTAATTAGTGTGTATTAGTCGCGTGGATGACGGGTGTATTCCTTAATACCATTCGTGGGGTGGCGTACTTACTTCCCCAAACTCTACAAGCTCCTACTTCACTCCTATGTCGAGCCGGCTAGGAAGCTCCTAACATGGGATCACTAGAATTCGCTTGTGCATTAAATACAACCATAAAAACCTTTAGTACGCGTTTGGTTCATGTTTCTTAAGACGTTCAAGCAAGTTACCGAATAGGAAGTTAGCCAGTTTTCTTAAGCCTAACATAGATAAACAATCATCCAATACAACTAACAACACACTAACAACCAATAATCAATAGCTAGGTTTCATTAGATCTAAGCAACCACAAGATAAAATTAGCCTAACATGTTAAACAAAAGACAAGCATAAGATAGAATCAAACAACACATAGACATATTGAATGATTAATTGATAACTTATCTTTCAATGAAACATGGAAGATCTCAAGGCAAGAAGCCCTGAAAAAGTAGCTAAAATCGTCTTAGGGTTTTATCCCAAAATTCCACACACTAAGCTCTCCTTAATGACAAAAAATTAGAAAACTATATATAGACTTTGACATCTGACGGCGTCACCTTATGCATTGTGACGCCGTCACCTCGCCGCTTTTAGGGTTCCCGGGTGACCTTCTTGACGCCGTCCCTCTTTAGCTCTTCAAAAATCCATTCTGGCTTATCAAGGCTTGACGCCGTCGGACCTATAACGTGACGCCGTCCCCTTATGATTTAAGCCGTGACGCCCTTGATTTAGTTAAAGCGTGACGCCGTCAGAATTCTCATGCAAACTCACTGGCCCGTCATGAGTAAATTTCACATCCAACTTTTCTTGCCAAAGCATGACGCCGTCTGGAGTTAATGTTGACGCCGTCAAAGGTGACTTTCAGCACAATTTTGAGACTTTGCCGTTTTCTTCACTTTTATGCTCCAAAAACGTCCAAAATGCCTCCTTTTCCAGATTTCTCCTCAAAAGTACCTAAAATGACAAAAGGAACGATTTAGGGCAATATTTGATCAAATAAATACGATTTCGGGCTTAAATGACCCCTTAAAAGCGGTACACTTTTCGCCTCATCAAATACCCTTACACTTGAGATTTGCTTGTCCTCAAGCAAATGCGCTTTTATTCTAATCAAAATACAAGTTAGGGGTCATTTAATGCAAACATAAAAGTAATTACAACAAATAATCGTTCCACTTCAATCATAAAAAGCACGGAGATTACATACTAGCACCTCACAAGTAGTGTTTAGATACTCACATCTCTCAAGTGTCATCAAAATAAATCTCATAAATGAAAACGGAAAATATCTCTCACTACCTGTCATAGCAAATAGATTACCATAGGCTTGGGAAAGGATCGAAAACCTCCTCCACTAGGCGTAAGCACCTAAGATAAACTATCAAATAGGGCTTTTAAATGGGTTATAATGTTAGGTGTAGGGAAAAGGAAAACACGGTTTTGTTGGATACGGGATATTTTACTGGTGGCGAGTTAAAGATCTTGATCAATTACATGTACTATACAACGTTGCTAAGCCAAGACTAGACTCGATCTTAAGCTAGAAACAAAATAACATAAACATAAAATAAACATAAAATAAAACGGGATGGTAGTCCGTATGTTTTTTCTATTTTTCTTTTTCTCATTTTTTTGTATTTTTCTTGATTTTTTTTTTTTTTTTTTTTTTTTTTTTTTTTTTTTTTTTTTTTTTTTTTTTTGCATACACTTTTACCCTACCATCCAAAATAATACATCAAAGGGGCGTTGCATCCCCTTACACTTGAACTTTTACATAACTTTACAAATAACTATTCTAATGACTCGAATTAAGATAATTGAAAAACTTGGAGTACTTTTAAAATATTTAGCACATATGGGGGTAATAAATGATGTTCTTCCCCATTACTCCATTACACTAGTACTTTACCCATGAGTCCCAATCGTCCCAAAACAATATGTACAGGGATATGACTCGACTTAGCAACCATGTAATCAATTAGATAATTAACTTGGGTTTAAACAAATGTTGTCACAATAATGCACTAAAGATGAGTGCATACAAGGTAGGCTAAGGCGATTTGGGTGTACATTTAAGTGGGGTGTAACAAATTCTTCCTTTAAGTAAAATGCTTAAAGGTCGAAACGAAAAGACAGGCTCTGAGGGGTGTACTAGGGGTATCGTGTACTAAAAATGAGTACAACGCAAAGGGTGTGGGAGAATTACTTGACCAATGTAGCCAATGTAATTATAACAAAAACACAGGTGTAAAACAATGGGTTAATCCTAATGCCTCTTATCATGTAGTAAATCTAACTACACGAATGTAGTCTCACTTGTGGCCTTGGAATGGTCCTAACGCAAGTTCTAGAATCTAAGTGCTACCGGTACACACATCATAGCATAAATGCTTTTCCTACCAATTCTAGGGGCGAACCTCACATATTTGGGGTGGAAAAATTTTTTAGTGGTACGGTTTTGTGCTAGTCATATAACTCCTATCCGTGAGACGCTCATTAAAATCAAAGTTTCACTCCTATATGTTGTCAAAAATTTTAAATTTGGCACTAAAATTGCCCTAACAAGTATTTATCTCAGTTTTATTACACATCTACCATCAAACAAACAAAAATCAAGCGTAATAGTATTCTCTAATCGTACTTTTACCCTCCCCTTACACTTAAGATGAACATTGTCCCCAATGTTCAAATAACAAGATGTAAAAGAAAAAAAAGTAAAAGAATGAAATCAAATACTCCCCTGATTCGCTCGTTGGATAATGAAATTACACGGTTAAATCTTCCTCCAAAGAGAATGTTGAAGCTCCATGACTAATGCATCGCCATAAGCTTGATTCAAAACATTTCCTTGTCCAAAATAACCTGTTGAACCTGAGAAAACAAACACGAAAACCTGCATAACATCGGCGGGATAAATCTATATATAAAGATATAATGCTTGTGGAATGATAATTTTGCAGATTCCTGGAGATTATAAGTTGGAGATTTAATAAAAACTTTTATGAAAACAAAATTCTCAAAAATTTCTGGAAATTAAATCTGACGCCGTCAGGTTATAACCCCTGACGCCGTCAGAAATGACCTGACAAAAATTTTCGTTTTAAGTTTCCGGAAAATTTCTGGAAAAACCTTTACCTTACTTCCTGGAAATCCTGCAAAACATCATTATGACTCGATACAAGCATTTGACTCAAACAAATACGAATATGTATGCTAATTTATTATTATTACGATTCATGTTCATATGTGTTCTAATAAACCAATTTAGATTTCCCTTACACTTATCTTTTGCAAAATACCTTTATATGTAGTTAAGACGAAGTTAAAAACAAAATAAAGCATTTTCACAAATTAGTTTTTAACATGAATCAATAAGAATAAAAATTAAACACACATACGGAAACAAATAAAAACAAACAAACAAACAAATAAACACACAAAGCAAATAAAACAAATAAAGATTGGGTTGCCTCCCAAGAAGCGCTTTTCTTTATTAACGAGTCTTGTAGCTAGACTCAAAGTCACGTACATTACGTGACTCCATCATCGGTCACGGTTCCTAGGCCATTCTCCTTCCCGGTTTTATATTCCGGTCCTAATTTCAAACAATCCTTGTAGAAACCGAATATCCTTTCCATAACATAGTCTACTCCTTTACTTCTATCCTTATCATTCCTATAGTAGACCGCTTGTTTAAGCTCCTTCTCAACATTTGACAAGTGTTGGAATTGTTCTATCTTATATGGTATTTGGTAGCTTACTTCATCGGTCTCATCCTTAAATCTAACTATCCCCAAGGAAGGTTCATAAGTCATTCTAGAGACCTCAACAAATGGTTTTCCAAAAACCACTTGAGTCAAGGATGCATCGACTATTGGACGGATATCTTCTACAATTACAAAGTCGGTGACATAGGTGAAGTTTCCTACATAAACCGGTAATCCCTTAACTCTTCCCGTGAAGTTACTCATCCAACCCTTGTCAGGGAACATCCTATACCCAAGTTGATTTTTCATTATCAAGTTGTAGTGGGCTCTAGTCATGACGTTTATGGGTGATCTAAGGTCGATATAAGCTTTCCACACATGTAGATGCCCTATGTTGCATGGTATGTTGAGATTAGAAGGGTCGCCTATTTCTATGATTGGTCTACCTAGGAAGTATGGTGTCTCGGGGTCATCGAATAAGTTTGTATGATATGCACGCTCTTCCTTAGTGGGTAGCCTATTGAAGTAGTCCTCATCATCATCTACTTCTTCAATCTCACTTGTCCTAACTTCCTTATCAACCTCGACTTTCCTATCCTCATCCTTAGGTTCACTATTATCCTCATTCCTATCAATTGGTTTAATAGTGACAATGTTGACAAAGTGGACGTGTTTGGATGAAGAGGGGTCTTTTACTTGGGGTCCGCTATTTGTGTTCCTAGCGTCCTTATGTGGAGGTGATAACACTTGGTTATGGAGGGCTTTCAGCAAGTTGTCAATTTTATTGGTCATCTCAGTTTGTTGTTGATTGAATTCGGTCTCGAATCTAGCTATCCGAGCTTCTTGAGATGCCATAAATTGAGACATCAATCCTTCAAAGTTATTGGTACTACCATTGCCGGAAGGATTGTTGTTGAAAGTACGGTTCGAGTTGGAACCGCTTGATTGGAAACGATTAGGTGGGTTGGAAGAATTGATTTGTTGTGAGTTTTGGTTTTGTTTCCACCTAAGGTTCGGGTGATTTTTCCATGAGGGGTTATATGAATCACCGTAGGGGTTTGGCTCGGGTTTGAAAGTGTACCACTTGTCTCCCGCTCCGTCGGTACGCGAGGATGCGTAGTCCGCAAAAGCTTGTTCGGGGAGTTCCATGCAATCACGAGTGTCGTGGGGACCACTACATAATTCACATGAAGAAGTGATTTTGTTCACTTGGCTTGAAGGTTTAGGAGCCTCGTAGGATTTCATGAGAAACTTGACTTGGTCTTCAAGTTCTATGATCCTACGGTCGGAAGTGCTTGAATTGTTCAAAGGCAAAGATATTGCCTTGACCGTTTTATTCAAATCACGGGGATCACTCCAACTTTCGTTGTCATAAAGAGCAAGATCCTCTAGGAGAGCCCATGATTGTTCCGCACTTAGATCACGTAGCTTGCCACCGGCCGATTGGTCAATGGTTTGCCTTGTGGAGAGATTGATATGGTCATAGAAGATTTGGACTTGGAGCCAAAGTTCTATGCCATGGTGAGGGACTTTTTGGAGTAAGTCCTTGAATCGAGTCCATGCCTCGTAGAGAGTTTCGCCTTGACGTTGTTGGAACATCAAGATATCATTCCTTAGCTTGGTAGTTCTTCCCGGTGGGAAAAACTGAGCAAGGAAACGAGTGGTGAGATCATCCCAAGAGGTGATGGATCCTGCGGGTTGACGTTCTAGCCATTGACTAGCTTGGTCCCGCAGAGAGAATTGGAAGAGACGCAATCGGGTCGTCTCTCGAGTGGCAACATCAAGGTCTATAGAATCAACGATTTTAAGAAAGTCCTTGAGATGTTGATTAGGATCTTCAGAACGAAGTCCATGGAATGCGCATCCGCTTTGCACCAACCGGATGGTGTCGGATCGCAAGGGTGTGATATTGGCTCCTTGTGTGAGCTCAATGGTGTTTCGATAGCCGTGGTGGCTAGGACGGGAATACTCTCCTAAAGTACGGGCTCTAGGAGGTGGTGGTGGTTGTTGTGGTGGTGGGTTGTGTGGGTTAAGGATATTACCATCTTCCATGATGTCGGACGGTAATGGTTACGAACAAAGACACGAAGAAAATAGATAGACTAAAGAAAACCTAGAAAAATAAAATAAAAATCTCACTAGAAAGGAATCTAGTGAGTAGACCTAATAGAAATAAAAATTCAACCTAAACAATAACTATTCCCCGGCAGCGGCGCCAAAAACTTGATGCGTGGGTTTTGCAACCTTACAACAGGTTTTACCTCTCGAGGGATCTCAAGAGGCTTACAACCCCACCAGGCAGTGTACCTGACCGATGTAGTATAGTGTAGTGGTAAGTACGGGGGATTGATCGTTCTCCACAGGGAATAGTGTTCGTTAGGTATGAAAAGCTACTCTAATAGGTCTAAGGGTTGAGGAAGATTCTTTTTTATGTTTTTATATTTTATGAAAGCAAGTAAAATCTCGGGTTTTGAAGGAGTGGGCGGAATTAGTTGCTAGTCAACTAACCCAAATTACTACAAATGCAAATAAAATAAAATAACAAAAATGAAAAGTGGTGAGAAACTTATGTGTGGAGAAATGTGTTTACTTAGATTTCCTTACTCCCTAACTATCTTTTACCGGTTAATTAGTGTGTATTAGTCGCGTGGATGACGGGTGTATTCCTTAATACCATTCGTGGGGTGGCGTACTTACTTCCCCAAACTCTACAAGCTCCTACTTCACTCCTATGTCGAGCCGGCTAGGAAGCTCCTAACATGGGATCACTAGAATTCGCTTGTGCATTAAATACAACCATAAAAACCTTTAGTACGCGTTTGGTTCATGTTTCTTAAGACGTTCAAGCAAGTTACCGAATAGGAAGTTAGCCAGTTTTCTTAAGCCTAACATAGATAAACAATCATCCAATACAACTAACAACACACTAACAACCAATAATCAATAGCTAGGTTTCATTAGATCTAAGCAACCACAAGATAAAATTAGCCTAACATGTTAAACAAAAGACAAGCATAAGATAGAATCAAACAACACATAGACATATTGAATGATTAATTGATAACTTATCTTTCAATGAAACATGGAAGATCTCAAGGCAAGAAGCCCTGAAAAAGTAGCTAAAATCGTCTTAGGGTTTTATCCCAAAATTCCACACACTAAGCTCTCCTTAATGACAAAAAATTAGAAAACTATATATAGACTTTGACATCTGACGGCGTCACCTTATGCATTGTGACGCCGTCACCTCGCCGCTTTTAGGGTTCCCGGGTGACCTTCTTGACGCCGTCCCTCTTTAGCTCTTCAAAAATCCATTCTGGCTTATCAAGGCTTGACGCCGTCGGACCTATAACGTGACGCCGTCCCCTTATGATTTAAGCCGTGACGCCCTTGATTTAGTTAAAGCGTGACGCCGTCAGAATTCTCATGCAAACTCACTGGCCCGTCATGAGTAAATTTCACATCCAACTTTTCTTGCCAAAGCATGACGCCGTCTGGAGTTAATGTTGACGCCGTCAAAGGTGACTTTCAGCACAATTTTGAGACTTTGCCGTTTTCTTCACTTTTATGCTCCAAAAACGTCCAAAATGCCTCCTTTTCCAGATTTCTCCTCAAAAGTACCTAAAATGACAAAAGGAACGATTTAGGGCAATATTTGATCAAATAAATACGATTTCGGGCTTAAATGACCCCTTAAAAGCGGTACACTTTTCGCCTCATCAGCTTGTTTCCTTTCACAAGTTGAATCAAGCAGTGTATCACAAGCTCTTGAAGATCCAGCTTGGGTGGAGGCTATGCAAGAAGAAATGCAACAATTCTTTAATCAAAATGTATGGAAGCTTGTGCCTTTACCTGAAGGCAAGAATGCAATTGGGACAAAATGGATTCTAAAGAACAAGAGAGATGCTAGAGGTATTGTGGTAAGGAATAAAGCAAGGTTAGTAGCTCAAGGTCACAGGCAAGAGGAGGGTATTGATTATGATGAGGTATTTGCTCCAGTAGCAAGAGTTGAGACCATTAGGCTATTTTTAGCCTTTTCCTCATATATGGGATTTATGGTCTACCAAATAGATGTAAAAAGTGCTTTTCTCTATGGAGAGATTGAGGAAGAGGTTTATGTGACTCAACCCAAAGGATTTGAGGACCCGCAGAATCCAAAATGGGTCTACAAGGTGGTGAAAGCACTCTATGGACTTCATCAAGCACCAAGGGCATGGTATGCAAGATTGTCTACTTTTTTGTTGAAGCCTGGATACCGAAGAGCTATGATTGACAAGACACTTTTCACTAAGAAGAACTCAAGAGATATTATCCTAGTCCAGGTCTATCTGGATGACATCATCTTTGGTTCTACAAAGGAGGCTTGGTGTAGGGAATTTGAAGAATTGATGAAGGGTGAATTTGAGATGAGTGCTATGGGTGAGCTTACATTCTTCTTGGGATTACAGGTAAAACAAAATCCTGATGGGATTTTTATCAGCTAAGAAAAGTATGTGCAAGACATACTTAAGAAGTTTGATTTGGAAAGTGTGAGGACTGCAACAACTCCTTATGAAGCTCTAAAGCCAAAATCCAACAATTAACCTGATGATGCTGTTAATGTTTACCTCTATAGATCAATGATAGGTTCACTTATGTATTTGACAGCTTCTAGACTTGATATAATGTTTGCAGTCAGTGCTTGTTCAAGACATCAAGTTACACCTTTGACTTCCAACCTGAATGCAGTCAAGAAAATCTTTAAGTATGTTAAAGGCCAACCTAAGTTGGGCCTCTGGTATCCTAGAGATTCTCCATTTGTGTTGGAAGCCTATAGTGATAGTGATTATATTGGTGCTAACTTTGATAGGAAGTCTACTACGGGGGGTTGTCAGTTTCCGGGAAGAAGATTGATCTCTTGGCAATGCAAGAAGCAGACCATTGTGGCTACTTCATCTACTGAAGCAGAGTATGTTGCTGCTGCTAATTGTTGTGGTCAGGTACTTTGGATACAAAATCAGTTGTTAGACTATGGGTTTAATTTTATGAACACCAAAATCTTTATTGATAACCAAAGCACAATTTGCATTGTTAAAAACCCAGTTTTTCACCAAAGAACAAAGCACATTGAGATTAGGCACCATTTTATAAGAGATGCTAATGAAAAACATCTCATTCAAGTGCTTAAAATACACACAGATGAAACTGTGGCTGATTTGTTAACTCAAGCTTTTGATGGCCCAAGATTTAATTATTTGGTAGTTCATATTGGGATGATCAATCCCTGATTGATGTGATTGAGGGGAGGCATAAGCCTAAGGGGAGGCTTATTGTTGTATATTTTGTGCTAACTAACATTTTTTTTAGTTTGATTTGTGTTCACCAACTTTGTTTTGCAGATGTTGTATATTAACTTTGTTTTGCAGATAGTGCTTTCAAATTGTTGGTTTAAAACAAAACAAGAAGCATTCATTCTTATTCATTCAAAAGATGGTTGCATTCTTAGATGCAACTTACAAAAATACAACTCACAGGCTTCATAACATCAACAAGAAAAAAACCTACACCACTACTCCATCTTCATTTTCCCTTTTCCAGTGCAGTCAGGCATGGTCTTGTGGATTCCTCTGTCCTTGATTGCATTCCACACCTTCGGACTAGGGAGTCCTACCACTTGTTTGCCTGGCTTTGGACGAGGCAACGAGATCCTACTCATTGATGACACAGCCTTTTCAATTTCCCTAGTTAGTATGACTGATAGTGGAGGTGGCTGCATTTGCTCATCTTCATCTGAGTCGTCACTTGATGAATCAAACACATATGATGGTGGGGTTGGAAGCTCTTCAGACGGTATTCTTTCACTTGATGAGTCAGAAGCCGAATCAGAAGAAATAACAACAATGTCTGGTTTTGCACTCATGCTTGTGTTTGGATGGATGCTTAGGGTTTGTATATTGTATGGTGTGTTTTGAGTTTGAGGCACTTATAAAGACCCTTCCACTGGATGTAAAGGCAATTAAATGTGTGCTTGGTTACTTGGAGTAAATGGTTTGCAGGAATGGGTTTAATTCTGGCACCTTTTGAAGAGTTGACCAAATCCGATGCATACTTGTGAATATTGGTCAAAAGCACTTTGTTCCTGCTGGTTGACCGTTGGTTTCTGCTAGTTGACTCGTGGTTGCTGCTGGTATCGATGTAATTTAAATTGGTCAAAGATTCTTCCGCGAGAGTCTTGCAATTTAATCTGCTAAGTTGGGTAACCATATAACTGACCTAAATTGTACATCCCACGCCCAAAATTGTACATCGTACGTGGGTCCTCCTGTAACCACTCGTAAAATTTCCCATTCAAACACATTACATTATAGAATAGTTATCCTTTTTCCACGTATAAATTTTTATTTTATTTTATTTGATTATATCTCTTATCTCATGTGACGTAACTCACATCCCTGATAAACGTGCTCCCACACAGACCAACCTAACGAACCTAATGTTTATTTCATAAACATATCTATATAAAAACATTACAATATACCATTTACCACTTTATGATAATTCCTTAACGAACGTACAAACAAAATATTCTTTATTTAAATAGAGTTTCTATGAAACCCTAAATTCATCACAACACCAAATATGAACAACTATACCCTAAAACAAAAAAGTACAACTCATCTAAGCTAATGTACAAGTTACCAAAGCACCAGAAACCCTAATTCTATTTTAGTTCTCGATAAAATCCTAATTTCACAAAACTATGATTTTATGTATTCATTTCACAAACCCTAACTTTTTCATATAATATTTTTACAAAATTATAAATGTACAAGTCATATAAACTAAAGTACAAGTCCTTTATGCATGAAACCATATATTCATAAAATTCTTATTAAAATCCTATCTATATTTATTTTAAAGCATGATTTACAAACCATACATGCATAATTTTTAAAAATTAATTTTTTTAAACTCACTAAATATTTTTACAAGTCTTTAAACTCAATGTACAAGTGCCTAATGCACAAGAACTAAAAATCCCATTTATTTACTTTTAAACTTAATAAACCTTAACAAATAATTTTTATAACTTAACAAACTAATAAAACTATATTTTTCTCACATCCTAAATTATAGTACAATCCTATTAAGCACGTGTTACAATCCTCTTAAGCCTAAATAATTTTCTTTTCTATTTTTCTAAAAATTCCGTTTATATAAAATGTAAACAATCTTAAATAATTTTCTAAGTAACTAAACACATGAACTAGCCTAACTAATTTCTCTAAACCCTAATTACTACTCCTTAAACCCATTGTACAACACCCAAAAGCCCTAGTCGATCCTCCCCTCCAAAACCTGGTTCGAAAACAACAACAACCGTAACCAAATTATCTTCTACATACACCTACACCAAATACATTGTTTCTAGTCCAAAAACACACACCAATACTCTCCTTTCTTCTCTTCAAATAAACCACCCACATGTCCCCTCTTACAATCAAAAACCCTCCTCCATAATAGTTAGACAACTTGGCTATTAATCGAACACAACATCTCTTCCCTCCTCTTCCCAAGTGGCACCCTCCTCATTTCCTGTCAGCACATGTCCCCTTATCACTTCCCATAAAACCCTAAATTACCCTTTATAAATAACAGCCACATTTCACCCTTATTCACACACCACCATTCGACCAAACTCTCTCAATATTCCACTCACTCCATTCAAACATATCAAACCCAGATACATCTCCATTACCCACTGATCACAGCCCCTATTATACCCTCAATAAAACCCTAGGAGCATAGAAGAGAAGGAGAAAAAGAATCGAACCTAAGTCATCATAAACCCTACTCGATCAAAACCCTAAGTAAGTTAACATAAGCCTTTTCATTTCATTTATTATTTACTTTGAATATAATCTAAAAACATTAATATACAAACTATAATAATAAACGAGATCAAAAACCATGCATTATCTTTCTTTTTCTTTTTGTCTGTTCGAGCAGAAACCACAAACGCACCCTAACTATTTGAAAATTTGTTAAAACAAATCAATAACATGTAAAACATGTTAAAATATATCAACCATTATTATAACATACATAAAAACCTACTTACAAACCTTTAAAAATTTAAAAACCCATCGGGTTGTTTTCTGAGTTCCAGTCGAGCAGAAATCATGCCCAGACACCTAACTTTCGACCTAAAAACCGACCCTCAAACAACCTCTATAAAATCTGATTTTTGGCCTAACTAAAGTTTACCCAGCTAACTCAATATAGGAAAAAGAATTTTGAAAAATGATCTATTTTTCATCAAGATATCGAGCCCTAAAAATCACTCTTTATCGCTAAAAATAGAATTTGATATTTCCAGTTATTTAATTTCAATATTATTCGACCAACAGCATAACTTTAAACCTATTTTTCGACCCCTATATAATCCCTAAAAATTCTGTCTTTTCGACATGTCAAAGTTCACTTAGCAAAGATATTTTAGAAGACAGAATCAAGGAAAATGATCAAACGAATTAAAAGTTATTTGAGTCCAAAGATTTCCCTATCGCTAAGCCTAAAACCCAAATTTCCAGATTTTCATTAAAACTTGTTCTACTTAGTCGACTTTGGACCTATTTTTGGAGTATCAAATGAATTTCAAAAATCATGAAACTTGGTACATTTTAAGATCACCTAGCTAAGTTATAATAGGAAAAAGAAACAAGTAAATTGATCGAACGAGTAAGAAGATATTAACTTTCAAAGTTTGCTCAAATCGCTAGACATAAAACTATTTTTCCAGACTTTTATCAAAACCTTGTCTAGTATTTTTTTCGACCGATCGACTTTGACAATAGTTTTCGACCCACAAATGATTTTCATAAATTCTGAAATTTAGTATATTTAAAAACGACCTGGCTAGCTTTTTATAGGAACAAAGAGTACATAAAATGATCTAATCTTCATTAAGTTATTCAATCTCAAAACTCTTCCAAAGTCAGTAAGTATATACGTAATATTTCTAAATAAATTAGAATTTCATGGGCTGATTTTATAAATATTTTATACCAAGGGTTATTTTTGACAATAACAAATAAAAAGGGGTAGAAAATGTCATTTTTGAAACTAGAGGGTAAAAACTATCATTTTCCAAAGTTTAGGGTATAAACTGTCATTTGACCAAACCTTAGGGATTAAAGTGTAATTTTTCATAACTATTATTTTTATCATTTTTACTCTCCGATCTAATAGAAATTACTAACGTAATACGTTTATTACAATGACGAACCAACGAATGAATTAAACAAACGAAAGAACGAAAACATAAGAACGAGTAATAAGATAAAATCTTATTTTTGAAGAGACTTCATGTTGTCTCATTTCAATATTTAATCAACAACCAAACAACAAAACGAAACGAACAAATGAACTATAATCATCTGAAAATGATTACTGAATATTGGCATAACAACCCAGGTTGCGTGTCTGGAGACGTTTATCAACTTTCTTTCATTTTGTTTTCCATCCAGATTGCTAAGGTGAGTTCATAGTCCCACTTTTTATTACGTTTTTCAAACTTGTGGGGAGATACATGCTATTAAACCGAACACAAGTATTTTCCTGTATGCTTTCCTGATTTATATTGCATAAGTTTAACTGTTGCCTATTTAAAAGACCCTCTATCATGAACCATTAATCACTTTCGGGTGAGCGTGAATATAATAAATAGATCTATTGGATTGACAATCCCTTTGTGTTGCTGGATAAGTAACCTAATGCATTTTATTTGAAATCGTTTAATAAAGAGTTTCAGGCAGACTCCTACTCGAGGGCATAATTGCTACATTTAATTATGTAGTGATTTACATCATAGCTTATAACTATGATGTCCATCGTGTTAATGTCTTGCGATTCATGAGACTTAGAGTAATATATAACGAACTGCGATATAACCGATTTACTCTTTATTTAGCTTGTGTTCAAACTTATTTAACGTTAAACGCTATGGATTCACTCAACCTTTGTGTTGACTTTTTAGCATGTTTATCTCAGGTAACTAGAAGTACGATTTGGCACGGAGTGGCGGTGGACTTTCTTATAAAAGAGTGTCAGTTTTGTTATCATTCAAACGAATAATGTATCATCTATAACGTATTTCAAAACCTCCCGCTGGGACCTCTATATGTAAACTCTAATTTAATAAATGAATGATAACAATTTTATCTAAAACGTCTCTTTTCGAGTCATTTTCTATCATCATGACTGTGAACTATGAAGTAGCACCCCAACTTATATTTCCGCTGCAAATATCGAAAATGGGGGTGTTACAC
Source organism: Artemisia tridentata subsp. tridentata (assembly GCA_021014915.2). Classification (NCBI taxonomy): domain Eukaryota; kingdom Viridiplantae; phylum Streptophyta; class Magnoliopsida; order Asterales; family Asteraceae; genus Artemisia; species Artemisia tridentata. The sequence continues at coordinate 262,148,260 of CP139502.1, forward strand.
CTCCATTCGGTATGCTTTGACCCATTGTCCGTCTGTTGTGTATGACTTATTAGTCAAGCAATTTTGGGCTACAGCGACTAAACGAACTTTTGAGGGTAGACCATAGGAGATTGTGGCTACCATTGATGAGAATGAGTATGTCATCACTGAGTCCTCCATTAGGACTCATCTTCAATTGAATGATGGGGAAGGGTTATATGATTTCTCAGAACAAGACATTCTGGATGGCATGGCTACAATTGGTTATCCGGTTGATGGTACATTTACTTTTTATAAGAATAAGTTCTCTCCTCAATGGAGGTTTCTAGTACACACCCTTCTGCAATGTCTTAGTCCCAAGTCAGGAGGTTGGGATCAATTCTCAAGCCCTCTTGCTTCTGGCCTCATATGCCTATCTGATGGGAGGATTTATAACTGGTCCAGGTTTATTTTTTATGGGATGATTGGGAATCTAGGTAATGCTAAGCATAAATTTCTTATGTACCCTAGGTTTTTACAAATGATTTTAGGTGTTCAGACTTCTGACCATACCCCTAGGATCATGGTTAGGCTTACTGCCAAATTATTTGCTACCATGAAGTCTAAGTTTGAGGGGGAACATCAGCCTCTTTTGGATGCTATGTTGCCAAATGGCAATGATTCTGCTGGTGCAGCTGATGCTGCTGGTGGTAATATTCCACCTCCAACTGATGTTGGTGGTGCAAGTGCATCAGTTGCTTCTGATGCCCAACAACCACCCTCTCCTAGACCTTCTACACCACCATCCCCTAGGTCTAATACCCTTGTTGCCCCAAGTGTTGAGCCATCTAACACTACAGTTGAGCCTAATATTGAGACACCCACAGTTACAAGGCTATCAACTCCTAGTCCTTCTAGGCAGTCTTTTGACAATGACACAACCATTGGTAGAGGCTTTTATGGCTCTCCAACCAGATCCTATGAGGCTCCCAACACCTCAGGTAATCCTGTTGGTAGAGCTGAGGATCCTGATCCTTTCACTTCTATGTCTTCTCTTCTTGACAAATATGTGCAGAAAGTTGATGCTTTGGAGTCATACCTAAAGGATACCAAGAAGACTCTTGGTGGTGAAATTCTTTCCCTCATAGACAGGGTAAAGTATTTGGAAGCCAAACTCCAGCACAAGAGAAGGAGAGTTGCACTATCTGATTCAGAGGAAGACGAGGCTGGGCAGAAGGTGACTTTCAACTTGGATGCACTCCATGTGTTGGCCAATGCCTCTTTAGCTAGTGCGAACACAGAGGGAGCTGGTGGTTCGGTCTCTAAGGAACCTACTTTTTCTATGTCTAAGCCTGCTACAACTGCCAAGTCCCAAGCTTTCAGTAGGAGAAGGAACAAGACCCTTTCAGCAATGTCAGCCTTTGAAAAATTCAAATCCCATGTTGCTGCTGGTAGTACATCTGTTGCTGCTGTTAGTGGTGTTGATGACGTTCCTAAGGATATTCCTGCTGCTGAAGATGTTCATGCTGATAGTATCTTTGTTTTTGCTGGAAGTGATGATGTTTCTCCTGCTCTTGAGCCTTCTAGTGTTCCTGCTGGTAGCTCCTCAATTGCTACTGGTAGTGATACCATTGCCTCTGCTAGTGTTCCTGTTCCAACTTCAGGTGTTGCCACTGATGATACACCTGTTTCTGCTGTTTCTGATTCTGCTGCCCATCCTGACAAAGGTAAAACCCCAATGATGGAGGATCTTGTGTCTGACCAAGAACGGGTTGAACAAGAAAGACTTTTCAAAAATATAGAAGATGATAGGCTTGGCGCTGAATTGGAAAGGAAAGTACAAGCTGAGAAAGTTGCACAATTTGCTAAGAGTTTACCTCCTCAAAGACAACAAGAGTTGGATACTGCTTCTTTACAATTTTCTAAAGCTGATTGGATGCAAATTCAGTCTCAAGTAGCTGCCAACCCTGCCCTTACCAAGGAACTCTTAGGGGATGATGTGACAGATGCTAATTTTGCTGCAAGAATGGTGGCTTTGATGAGACAGAGGAGGCAGGCTGATACAGAAAGGAAAGCCAAGGGGAAAAGGGATAAGCCTCCTACACAGGCACAACAAATAGAGTATATGAGACATGTTGTCAAAAACCAAAGTACTGCTCTCTATACTACTGGGTGGAGCATGGCAAAAGTTAAGCGATTCTCTGATGATGAGCTCAAGGAGCACTATGTGAGGATTATGAAAAAGATTTTGCCCAGATCTAAACCTGCTTTAGAAGAACCTTCTTCTAAGAGGCTTAAGTCTACTGATCCTGCTGGTTCTCTAAAGGATGCTAATATTGCTATACAAGAGGATTCCTCACCCAAGGTTGCTGCTGATCCTATTTCTTCTGGTGGTGATTCTGCTCTTCACCCACCAATGGATACTTCTGTTTCTGCTGATGCCACCCATACTATTTCTACTGAGCCCAACCCATCCAATCCTGCTGATGGAGGTGATCAGGTTACACCACCTATTCCCACTGATGTTCCACTTTCTCCATCACATCCTGCTGTTGCTTCTGGTGCAACACATTCTTCTACTCCAGGTAAAAGGAAGAAGAGTATGGCTAAGAAGCGTGCTTCTAGGCCTCTTACAGAGTTGGATGATCAAGAATTAATTAAGTTTGATTCAGAGAGTGAACCTGAAGAAGATTTTCTTCATCCTTGGGCTGCTCTTGCTGGTTGGGAAGTTCTTTCTTTGCCTCTAGGAGAAATCAATGCCATGTACAGAGTTGATGGCATCACCAAGTATTTTACCTTTCTTAGGGAAATTTTGCATATGGTGGATAGGCAAGACTTGATCCAACTCTATGGTATGGTGGTTAAGCATTATGCATCTCATATGGCTACTAGGATTGGTCTTATCCTTTGGGGTGATTTGAAGGTGTTGATGGACTCTCTTGAAGGAGGAGATGGTTATTCTGTTTGGGCTAATCAACAGTCTTGGCAAGTGCGAAGTTGGAGGTTGTATACCCCTTCCAATGTTCATGTCTTGGAGACCATGACTAGGGAGGTTTTATATATGTTTGTGGATGTGCCATATCCTCTATCAGTTCAGCTTATGGAAAGGATGCTCAAGCATAAGTTGGACCTTGGAAAGACAGTGGTGGGGAATGACTTGACTATTGCTGAGCAATTGGTTAAGTTCATCAAACGTCAACTTGTTGCTGCTCAGGTTCCTACTGCTGATTAATGGCATATCTTACATTATGTTATTTCTTGTTATTTCTTTTCATTTCTTTCTTTCTTTATTTATATAGTGTTTAGTTAAATATATATATATATATATATATATATATATATATATATATATATATATATATATATATATATATATATATATATATATATATATATATATTAACTTGTATGTTTGAGTAAACTGTTTTCAGGTACATTGTTGGTTTCTTACCACACAACAAATGGTAATCAACTCACCATGTCTAACAGACAAGAAAGAGTTGACTCACCATGAGGGTACGGCTCTGGTGTGATTCTCAAATCCGTTGATAGTTGATGATTTACTCAAAATCATATGGTTATCAATGTACCATGGTCTTACACACCAAAACATTGGCTACTCCAGTAGTTAATGGCTATTGGTAAAGAAAAATCAAATCCATTAATTTTCAACGATTCACTTCTCACAGGAGTTCACACACCTGGAAGTGATGAGACTAGACTGAAACTAACACAGAATTGATGTACATGTAGTCATGGTTGGCAATTTACCAAAAATTGTACGGTCCTCAATTCACCATGGATGTTACCTTTTGGGGTTCCAAAGAATTGGCTAGCCCACAAGAGTATGGTTTGTGGTAAAGGCAGTGGAAAACCATATTTGGTACTCGATTCACCAAGGTTATTTACACCCGAAGAATTGGCTAGTCCTGAGCAAACGGCTACAGGTAAAGACATCTCAAATCCGTTTATTGCTGTGATGGTTTGCCAAAAATCATTAGGGTATTCCAACACACCATTGATTCACGTTCTAAGTGTTGGACTAGTTACTAGTTCACCAGGGTGATGCCATGATTCCACCAAAGGACTAGCTAGCCCAAGAGTGAGTAGCTACTTGGTAAAGGCTCATCAAATCTACTCATGTTGCTGTTGGTTCCTGTTGCTGCTGATACTTAGAAGTTGCTGCCGGATCTTTGGTCTTAATGATGGTTACTTGTTGCTGCTGGTTCTAACTATGTTGCTGCTGGTTACCTAATGTTGCTGCTCAAGTTCAATCCTCATGCTTTGGAAATCAAAGATCTATCTAGAAACTTGAAGTTAACCGGGTCAAATTCAAGTTTAGGGGAGGATTGTTAGGAATTAATAAAAATAGTAATCGTTCACTACTGCTGTTAATGCAGTTTTTGTTTCTGCTGGCAGGTATGTAGTTCCTGCTGGCATAGTACTTTTATTGTTTCTGCTGGTAGCCAATAGTGGTTCCTGCTGTTAGTTATTGTTTCTGCGGGTAATAGAAATAGTCAACCCGTATAGTTAGAAGTTTGTTAGAGTAAGGGATATGCATTAGTTATATTAGGAAGTGATAATGCATATCTTCTTCACACGTTTTCTTGTAATGGATTGCATTAGGGTTTCTTGGTGTATAAAAGAAACATACGGCTATGAACAATGTACGACTTAGAAAACAATTTTGATAGTTAATATAGATCCATAGAGGATCAAGTGTTTATTAGTTATTTCTTCTTTAACTCTTGTGTTTAGATTCCGCATAAACATAAGTTTATTGTTAGAGATTCTCTTGTAGTTTGTTTGTGATTACATAAGCATTCTACAGGTTCCACAAGGCTCAAAGATCTATCTAGGGCTGATCCAAGTAGCTACAAGCTTCAGTATGAACACAATGTTTAACAAACCAAATAGCTTCAATATTAATAATACGAGTGATCTACAATATCACCAGGGTTTTACAACCTTGAAGCTTTCGTATAACTTTCACAACTAATTCGATATAGAAACCCTAACCTAGAATATCTTTTTATAACATAAAGAGTCATTTACAATTAAACTAACATCCGTATAATTCTTACTTAATAAGATATGCACAATATCTATTCTATATATATCTTCACACGTCTTCTTTATCTTTGTCTTCATCTTATAATCAGTACTAACCATCTGTGCTTACAGTACTAACTGACTTAGTACTTTTAGTGTAATCTTCAGCAGTTGTAACTTCATGCTTGACAGTACTAACTATATGCTTGGCAGTACTAACTATTGGTTTATTCCCAACACACTCCTTAAGCAAAATTTTAAGAACTTCTCGGCAACTAGAAATGAATCATTGGATCATATGTTCAACAGGCTTCAGAAGCTTGTAAGCCAACTTGCTATTCTTGGAATTGATTTACCTTAGGAAGATCTTAACTCTAAATTCCTAAGAAGTTTACAATCAGAATGGGCTATGCATGTTGTTGTCTGCAAAAACAAGCCAGACATTGATTCTATGAGCTTGATGGACTTGTATAGCAACTTCAAGATTGTGGAGCAAGATGTAAAGAAGACTGCAGGAACAAGCTCAAGCACTGGGAATATGGCATTTGTGTCATCTCCTAGTAACTCAAGTTCTGAAGAAGTGAAGGTTGCTGCAGCAGTTGGTACTACTAGCTCAAATATTGGTACTGCTAGCACATCAAGCAGTACTAAAAGCATTATGGATGAGACAACTTACTGTGCATTCCTGACAACCCAACATAATGGATCCATGTTGACATATGAGGACCTCCAAGAGATCAATGATGATGATCTGGAGGAAATGGATATCAAATGGAAAATTTCTCTTCTTAGCATGAGGGCTAGGAAATTTCATCAGAGGACAGGGAAGAAGATTACCATAAACAGTAATGATATTGCTGGTTATGACAAGTCAAAGATAGAATGTTACAATGGCCTTAAGATGGGTCATTTTTCAAGGGAGTGCAGAAGGCCAAGACAACATGATAGTAGGAACAAGAGCTATGGAAGCAAGACCAAGGAAGTAGAGATTACAGACTCAAGCTCAAAGGCTATGGTGGCCATTGATGGCTTAGGGTTTGATTGTAAGTTATGTTTCGAATTATAATTCTTGTAAATTCAAGGGACTAGTTTTGTAATTCTTCAAAATTGAAGAGGCTTTCGTACCAATAGTAATTTAGAGGGTATATTCTGTAAATTCATAAAATAGAGTGCTTGATGTGTAAATATAAATATGATAAGGGCTAAATTGTGATTTATGTAATTATATGGTTTAATTTGTAAATTAATTAACTAAAGGGGTATAAGTTGTATATTGCGAAACTTAAGGTATTAATAGTGGAGTTCTGAATAACTTGGGTATTAAATAAGTAACTTGAGGTATTTTCGATTTAAACCTTTAACTTTGGTGTATTTACAATTAAAACCCTAAAATAAGGGATCTTGTTATATTTAACCCTAAACTTTTACAACTTGCTAAAATAAACCTTATTTCCATAATATCATTTAATTAATGACTTAACCTAATTATGGAAACCTGCTAAAAATTGAAAGTTACTAAAAATGGAAAGCCGACTTAGATAAGTAATCTGAGTTAGATAAGCTTTTAATAAGTCAGTCATGAATTCGTGTAGATTCGCTGAAGATGGAGTTTGCTTCCGACCTTTGTATTTTCTGTTGTGTTGTTCTCCTGCGGTATAAGGTACAGATATTCTGCCCTTCTCAGTAAGGTGCCTTCGTTCTCTTGACTTCTGATTTTGATTTGTTTAGGATTTCCCTAAGCCATTGCTATGTTCCTATACACTGTGGTTCGTTGTTGGATTCATTTGACCTTGATATTCGATATGACCCTTTTGCTTTGAGCTTCTATAATGATCCATCTGATATTCGTTCGTTACTTCGGGGGTTCATTTGATTTTGGTAATTAGATGTGAAAACCTTTTTGATTTTATGTGTGAGGAAAACTATTTTTAAATGATGTTTATAAATGATGCGATTCTACTTTAATTGAGATTTTACTGAGCTTTTGTGAAAACTACTTTTCAAGACTAAGCTTTTGTGAAAACCGTTATTAAAGGTTATTGTTATGAAAATCAATTGATAAAGATTACTTTAAATGAACCATTTGATTATGAACCTCCGATGATGAACCCTTTGCTATGAACCTTTGATATTTGGACTTTGACTATGATTCGACGACTTAGACTGTTTGAACCTTCGCTTTGATTTGAACCTTTGACCTTTGACCCTTCAGTTTGATACCCGAGCCAAATGTGTTTCCTAGCTATGAAGGTAACATGGCCATGTCTTTGATGCACCAATGGCATGACTCGCGTGTGGTCGAGTGATTTGCCACACCGTCCCCATTGTGATTGTGATATGCGCGCTTTATATTATTATGGCCAATGTGATTTGTGTGGGGGGCGCATGGATGCATCCTAGGTACGTATTTGTCATGTGATATGTGATATATGTGGTGACTGATGATGGGTGCAATCCACGTCTTTCACAAAATGTGGGAGCTGATCACTCCAATTTGATACATGAGGACACCCCTCATATTATCTGGTTACTTGAGAGGTATCCCCTCTAGATAGCTACAGGATTGTGATATGTGATGTGATTTGTGTGGGCTCGTGGTGGATTACTGACCTTCCCTTTTCCCTTTCTTACTTTGTACCTTTGTCTATACCTTATGTTATTCCATTGCACTATACCATATATGTTCGTTTCCGTTTGCTTTCGTTTCCGTTTATATATATATCTGTTCACTGAGCTCTCGTAGCTCAGCTGCATTTCTTTTCCTGCGGCAGGTTTTAGTAGGAAGCTGGGAATGGGTGGAGAGTACCTTGGACTTGGAAGACTTGATAGCTACTTTTGGACTTAGAAGTGATTAGAAGTTATTATTATTTTGGAATTAGTGTTTACTGGAAGTTTCTTTTGTAACCTTGTTGTTCCTATATTTCAATTGTAATCTTTGAGAATTCTTGTATTACTATAGGTGTATGCTTTGTTTTGATCTGATACGAAACCATTGTTGTGATATCTTTACCCTTTTCGGGTTGGGGTGTTACAATTATGGTATCAGAGACAGGTTGCGATTCGTAATACATTTACCCTTGGCCTGTGTAAGTTAGGACCACTAACTTTTCCCTGTAGGCGCTCGTAAGACAACCTTTGAAAATTTGCTTTAGGATTTCCCAAAGGAACCTAAGTTTTGACTGGTGAGGAATGAGTAGACTATAAGGCATTTGCTTAAATATCTTTGCTTCCGCATCACTCTGATTCGTGATTTGTTTTTGGTTAGAGTCTGTTGATATCACTTTTGGAAATCGAAAGCTTATACTTTGCACCACCTAAGATTTGAACCTGATCTAAATCGTGGAGGCATTGAAATTGCATAATGATTGCCGACACTGTTTGATCCTTATCTTCAGATTCCTTTTGTTAATCTTTTGATAAAGACCCGCGTTTCACTCTGATCGTTTTGTTAATCACTTTGATGCCTATTCGGGTATTCTGAGAATCTCCATGGCGATGACCTAATTGATACATTCTGTTATTTGCTTTTGATAATCATCTATAAATCTTCTGATCCTATTTGAGTCCGTCTTAAACATCTCTGTTCCCATGAGAAGCCTTGTGGTGTTTTAACCATGAGTATAAGAACGTTTTCCTTTCACTTTTTCACGATAAGACGTGCGTTGTCGATCTGTTTTCATTGGATAGCTAATTTTGATTTTGTTCTGATAAAGGATAGATTGATTGATCATTGACGACTACTCTCCTATGTTCCACCTTCGGTGTTTGAACCCATTTTGAACTCCCTACCATGATTTCTGATTGTTAAACTTTTGTTACCACTACCTGATTTTTATCATCACTTCCGATCTGTTTGATACTTCTCCATCTATCCCGAAAGTCATTTAACCCTAATGTGTTTGACACATTCTATTAATTCATTACCCGTGCTGGATGAAAATGTATCATCTGATACTACTCTGTCTTGCAACGTCCACTATTACTCCTATAAGAACTCTGGTGATTATTAACCATGGATATGGGAGGTTTATTCCCTCCCTTTGAATAACGAATCTTGCCGCCAATTAGTTCCCTTGGAAGGATATGACGATAATTTTGTCCCGATGCGAATTTGGTAACTGAGCATGATGATGCTGATAACTGATATTCTGTACGCCTGACTTTTGACAGTTATGCGATGTTCGATGATTTCCAACCTACCTGCCACTTTGGTTAAATAACTAAACAAGTTTCCAACACCTTGAATCGTTCACTTATCTATCTCAACACTTTGATGAACCATGTAATTGACCTTGATATGTGAACTACCTATATGTTTTACGACTGTACTCATCCTACGAATCCGCTTACTCTAGATATATTTGATTTTGAGGTCCTTAAGTTATGTATTGGCTGGCCTTCATAAGCTGCCAGGGATTACCATATCTGATAGGCGACTTTTGGAAATCTATTTTCATCCTACTTTGTTATGATAACCTTTAACCGCTCCAATCTGTTAAGCTTAACGCTGTTATGGAAACATTTACCTCGATCTCACTTGATTATTGATTGTCTCCTGACACCTATTATCCGCTCTTAGAAAACTTGGCATTGGAAGTTTTGTTGTACAAATATTCTGGTGGATCTGATGAAACTCTTGGGTTTCCCTCCTGTTTAAGAAGTGGAATTGAATTTGAACCGATCTCAGTTGACGAACCATGATGCTATAGAAGTTGAGAGATTGAAGAAGCTGATGGAATATGACCTTGTTCACCTCAGTGATTACTTTGAATACCCCTATTAGTTTATGAAGAAGAAAGAGAAAATTTTGCGTCAGCGTATCAACTATCGTAAACCTAACCGTATCACTACCCGTAATCATTTTTCCATTTCCGCGTGCCAATGATTGATTCGTTCTATCTTTGTAAATTCCGTACCAGACGACCTCATTAAATGTTTGAAGGACTGAAGAAGCAACCACAAGAACTTCTGAGAAGGGAGATGGATATTTGTGTTCTTTGCCTGACCTGGAGTTGACGACAACGAAGACTACCCTGAAGAGTGAAGACATTCCTTACAAGGCAGAAGTGTTGGCGATACGGAGGAAGAAATTCTAGTCAAGATGGCGAACCTGGAGCTGATGAAGACATGCAGTCTCACGTCCTTATTCATCTTGGTTGTACTAAGATAAATTGAGAGCGGAAGCAGACTGGATGATGAAGAGATTTAAAGATCGTGCCAGAAATCCACAATACTCCATCACATTCCAAGAGGAACTGCAGGAGGCTTGATGAACCAGACACAAGTACACGATTTTGGTTTCACTTCCCGAGTGATGGACAGACGAAGACAGATTACCCGGACTTGAAGAGATTAGATGTGTTGAATGACCGGATATTTGAAACAGACCCTCTATACTTGGAAAAATTGATTCTATGAAGGCAGAAGTTTTGGCGACTAACTTTCATTTCCGTTGACCCTCTTAAGTTTCGTTATATAGTAATAAGTTCCTCTTATGAATTAAGTCCCCTAGAAGAATTTCAGTTCGTGTTTATCTTTCGTATGTTCGGTGATGACTTTGTTTTGAGAGATTTTGGCGAATTGTGGAAGATATGATGCTTGTGACGGCGTACCCCACTTCTGCTAGGCAATCGGGGATACTGATACTCTTGCAAATAGTTTTGTTTTCCCTATTGACTATGGCATTCGATTTTTGTTGACCTCTGAGACAGTAGAAGTACTAGGTGGATTAAGATAGGTGGTTTTGATTACGACTTGAGATAAAGTACGACCACCATGAGGGCATATTTATATGATGCCAGTATTATGACGTCTGGCCAACGTGATAATACTTACATCATATAACGTGCACTTATTGTGGGCATAGGATATCTTGGTGAGTACCTAAGAAGTTTAGAGTTTGAATCTCCGTTGGATTATCCGTGATTAATGAGACGTTAGGTCCATCCTATCTATGCGTATACTCTGCTTTCGTTCATTAGATATCTGGATGAGTTTGGACTCTCGTTTTGCATTCTGTTGACCTCAGTTATAAATCTGGAAAACTCTGTGAAGAGCTCTCTACTGTTGACACAGTCAATTTGATTGGAAATCTTGTTCGTATTCCATTAAGTTTCCTGAAGATTCACCTATCGTCCATTTTATGATCCATGAACCTTTTGATCAAAATAAACTTATTTGTCTCCTTTTGAGAAATTTGAACCTACCTCATTTTGATTCGAGTTATGAGAAACTATTTGGTCGGAAGATCTTTTTGGAAGAACCTCCTCGGGCGTGAGAATGTTTGTGACGACCTTTTGCGGTTTGCTATGACTTCATTTAACCTTGCGAATTCAAATTTCGAGGACGAAATTTTTCTTTTAGGGGGGGGAGAAGTTGTAAAACCCCAAAATTTAAAAGCATGCAAAATGACCAAATTACCCCTGAAACTTTAAAATTTAATTAAAGCTTACCTAAAATGCCAAATTAATTCCAAACCTTGAGTAATGAGCTACATATGAAATGAAATAATTTTGAGACAACCTTTTAACATTTGTACATGTCCAAAAAATTATTATTACACCTCAAAGTATTATACATGAACCGAATTAGTTTTATTTAGTTAATTAATTGTTTTTGAAAATCATTTAAAATGGAGATAACTACAAATAAATTAGGAAATGATTAGAGATTTCAATTTGCTGATTTTGTCTAATGGTTGGACCGAGTATTCAGCCATTTCCCCCCCCCCCCCCATCACTCAGCCCTTACCCTTTTATTTAGTTTCCTTCCATAATTGTATACCGAAAACCCTAAAATAACCACCAAAATTCCTCTCTTGTTCATCCGATTTTCTGGAAGCCATAGAGCATTTTTCTGGTGATCATCAAGGTCCAAGGAGGCTAGGAAAAATAAGTTTGGGGTCGTGGAATAGCTGGGTCGAACGTGGGAGTTTTCTTGTGTCGATTATTCAATCCGTGTGGTGTAAAATTCGTACGCCTATTCCGCTCGATCTAAAGTTCATCTGGTATTTTTCTAGCTCTCTTTACTTCAGATATGATCTAAATAAAATGGCTAAATCGAATCATGCAAGCTCCAATGATCGAATGAAAATTTACGAATTATTAAACCCTAAAAACGAAAATAAATCTGAACGCATTCATACAAATTTTCTGGGAATCAAAGCTATTTTATCTGAGTTCTGATATCACCATACCACTCTAGAAAAATGATTGTGATAAGTGTTGAGGCCTAATTCATCCTGATCTAATTTGTTTTACCGATCGGGTTTTAAAGAATATTAACGAAAAAGATAAAAACCCTAATGGAATGATTTGGATTAGGGTTTTGGGATTAAATCTGAGTAATTAATGTGTCTTAATGATTGTATAATGATTTTCTAATGATTGGATTTGATTTGGTTAGGGTTTGATAATTTTAAAGTGATACCGATCGGAAATAAAAATTATAAGGGTGTGTTTTGTAATTTTTAAAACTCGTGGGGTATTTTTGTAAGTCATTTTAGATCTGGGGTAATATGTGAAAAATATAATATGAGGGTGTCTTGTGTCAATTTTGTAATTTAAAGGTTTATTTGGTAATTATATAATTATTTATATTCGGTTTATAAATTAATTAAAATAGAGGGACTAAAAGTGTAAATTCTAGAGACTTGAGGTTTATTCGTATAATATTTTATATAAAGGGTGTAATGTGTAATTTTTAATATTTAAGGGCTTAATATGTAATTATTAATAAGTTATGTTTCGAATTATAATTCTTGTAAATTCAAGGGACTAGTTTTGTAATTCTTCAAAATTGAAGAGGCTTTCGTACCAATAGTAATTTAGAGGGTATATTCTGTAAATTGGTAAAATAGAGTGCTTGATGTGTAAATATAAATATGATAAGGGCTAAATTGTGATTTATGTAATTATATGGTTTAATTTGTAAATTAATTAACTAAAGGGGTATAAGTTGTATATTGCGAAACTTAAGGTATTAATAGTGGAGTTCTGAATAACTTGGGTATTAAATAAGTAACTTGAGGTATTTTCGATTTAAACCTTTAACTTTGGTGTATTTACAATTAAAACCCTAAAATAAGGGATCTTGTTATATTTAACCCTAAACTTTTACAACTTGCTAAAATAAACCTTATTTCCATAATATCATTTAATTAATGACTTAACCTAATTATGGAAACCTGCTAAAAATAGAAAGTTACTAAAAATGGAAAGCCGACTTAGATAAGTAATCTGAGTTAGATAAGCTTTTAATAAGTCAGTCATGAATTCGTGTAGATTCGCTGAAGATGGAGTTTGCTTCCGACCTTTGTATTTTCTGTTGTGTTGTTCTCCTGCGGTATAAGGTACAGATATTCTGCCCTTCTCAGTAAGGTGCCTTCGTTCTCTTGACTTCTGATTTTGATTTGTTTAGTATTTCCCTAAGCCATTGCTATGTTCCTATACACTGTGGTTCGTTGTTGGATTCATTTGACCTTGATATTCGATATGACCCTTTTGCTTTGAGCTTCTATAATGATCCATCTGATATTCGTTCGTTACTTTGTGATATTAGTATTCGAATCATTTGATACTTCGGGGGTTCATTTGATTTTGGTAATTAGATGTGAAAACCTTTTTGATTTTATGTGTGAGGAAAACTATTTTTAAATGATGTTTATAAATGATGCGATTCTACTTTAATTGAGATTTTACTGAGCTTTTGTGAAAACTACTTTTCAAGACTAAGCTTTTGTGAAAACCGTTATTAAAGGTTATTGTTATGAAAATTAATTGATAAAGATTACTTTAAATGAACCATTTGATTATGAACCTCCGATGATGAACCCTTTGCTATGAACCTTTGATATTTGGACTTTGACTATGATTCGACGACTTAGACTGTTTGAACCTTCGCTTTGATTTGAACCTTTGACCTTTGACCCTTCAGTTTGATACCCGAGCCAAATGTGTTTCCTAGCCATGAAGGTAACATGGCCATGTCTTTGATACACCAATGGCATGACTCGCGTGTGGTCAAGTGATTTGCCACACCGTCCCTATTGTGATTGTGATATGCGCGCTTTATATTATTATGGCCAATGTGATTTGTGTGGGGGGCGCATGGATGCATCCTAGGTACGTATTTGTCATGTGATATGTGATATATGTGGTGACTGATGATGGGTGCAATCCACATCTTTCACAAAATGTGGGAGCTGATCACTCCAATTTGATACATGAGGACACCCCTCATATTATCTGGTTACTTGAGAGGTATCCCCTCTAGATTGCTACAGGATTGTGATATGTGATGTGATTTGTGTGGGCTCGTGGTGGATTACTGACCTTCCCTTTTCCCTTTCTTACTTTGTACCTTTGTCTATACCTTATGTTATTCCATTGCACTATACCATATATGTTCGTTTCTGTTTGCTTTCGTTTTCGTTTATATATATATATATATACATATATGTTCACTGAGCTCTCGTAGCTCAGCCGCATTTCTTTTCCTGCCGCAGGTTTTAGTAGGAAGCTGGGAATGGGTGGAGAGTACCTTGGACTTGGAAGACTTGATAGCTACTTTTGGACTTAGAAGTGATTAAAAGTTATTATTATTTTGGAATTAGTGTTTACTGGAAGTTTCCTTTGTAACCTTGTTGTTCCTATATTTCAATTGTAATCTTTGAGAATTCTTGTATTACTATAGGTGTATGCTTTGTTTTGATCTGATACGAAACCATTGTTTCGATATCTTTACCCTTGTCGGGTTGGGGTGTTACAATTTGGACAAAGAAACTTTAGAAGATTTGCCTAATGCTATAGAACTGAGCCGCACACGAAAACGGGCGGCATCACAGGTTTATGAATTACCTGAAGTAGTGTTCGAGGAAGCTCAGATACTTTCATCTGAAATTGTGGCTAATGATGTACGTCATGGTCACCAAACAACCAATGCTGATTACAGCGAAGACCATATTAGTTGGTTGTTGCCTTGCTCGCCAACGAAAAAAATATGTGCGTGTATTGATCCTTCCTTATTTTTCCTCTTTTAATCTTTGACATTGCTTCTCAAAGGTTATCTCTGTGTAATTTGTTACAACCGTTGTTATTTCAGGCCATACCAATGTACCAGATGTCCAATATACACACATGCTGTATTCAGACCATATCGACTCATGTGGTCCTATAACTCCAACGCCAGTGGATAAAGGAAAACGTAAAGTCTTTGAACACAATGACACAGATAACTACGGTCGGCAGAAAGAAAAAACAGCTTTAGGATTGTCTTACGGAGCAGCTGATGCACCAGCAGATCTCTTATGTATGTTACAAGAGTTACTTTTGGTTACTGTTGTATTTGCCCTTTATCATATGCTCAGGCACTCTTTCACCTTCTTAACAAACATTTTTGACTTTTGTTACAGCCCGTTTAACTTCTTCAACGACAAACAAAGTGTCTGCACGTAGCAGAATAGTATTGGCGCTTGCTTCTTCTGGTATTGCTTCCCTATTGCTTCATTTTTTCATTTTTTTCGTTAGTAGCATTTGTCAAAACATTGTTTTAACTATTTAGACTATATATACTAAAACTAACCTTCTTTATGTTAATTTTTTCAGCACACTCTACGTCGAGTGCACGGCCTCATACAGATGTGACACCAAATAGAAGACCAAGTGCCAGGCAAGGTTTGTATAGTCTTGCTTATTTCCACCCTATTCAGCTAATGTGTTTCTTCCATTTTCTCATGATCTCATCTTATATATACCGCTAATTCTATTAGCAGCTACATTCCCCTTCTTTTGCTTACCTACTGATATCTGTTTCATTTGTTCCAACTAACATGTGCCCTTCGGCAACAAATGTAACCACTAGACAAACACTACTGTGTGCTTCAACACTTCCCACGCAAGGTTTCCTACTTCTTACTAAAGTTTCTTAATACATTACAACTATCCATTAATATTTAATCACACAATTTATGGACCATACATATTTCTTAGTATATGCATCCATATTACAGGTGACCCATGTTCTTTATCGGCTGCCACTGAAAATGCGGGTACCAAAGTGAATCGACTAATAACGACAAACGAAGTGTCTGCACGTACCAGAATAGTATTGGCGCTTGCTTCTTCTGGTATTGCTTGCCTATTGCTTCATTCTTTTGGTTTTTCGTTAGTAGACTACATATACTAAAACTAAGCTTCTTTATATTAATTTTCTCAGCATACTCTATGTCGAGTGCACAGCCTCATACAGATGTGACATCAAATAGAAGAACGCGTGCTAGGCAAGGTTTGTATAGTCTTGCTTATTTCCATCATATTTAGCTAAGGTGTTTCTTCCATTTTCTCATGATCCCATCTTCTATATAGAGCTAATTCTATTAGCAGCTGCATTCCCCTTCTTTTGCATACATATTTCTTAGTGTATGCATCCATATTACAGATGACCCATGTTCTACATCGGCTGCCACTGAACATGCGGGTACCGAATTAAACCGACAAATAACGACAAACGAAGTGTCTGGATGTACCAGAATAGTATTGGCACTTGCTTCTTCTGGTATTGCATCCCTATTGCTTCATTTTTTTCGTTTTTTCGTTAGTAGCATTTGTCAAAACATTGTTTTAACTATTTAGATTATATATACTAAAACTAAGCTTCTTTATGTTAATTAACGGCCTCATACAGATGTGAGACTAAATAGAAGAGCACGCCCCAAGCAAGGTTTGTATAGTCTTGCTTATTTCCACCTTATTTAGCTAATGTGTTCCTTCTATTCTCTCATGATCTCATCTTCTATATACATCTAATTCTATTAGCAGCTGCATTCCCCTTCTTTTGCTTACCTACTGATATCTATTTTGTTTGTTCCAGCTAACGTATGCGCTTCGGCAACAAACATAACTACTACACAAACACTACCGTGTGCTTCAACACTTACCACACAAGGTTTCCTACTTCTTACTAAAGTTTCTTAATACATTACAACTATCCATTGATATTTAATCACACAATTTACGGACCATACATATTTCTTAGTGTATGCATCCATATTACAGGTGACCCATGTTCTTCATCAGCTGCCACTAAACATGCGGGTACCGAAGTGAATCGACAAATCCATCATTTGCAAGGTTCCGATTTTCCCTTTTGTTTATTCATATCTTCATTCATTTTAAACAGCTTTTATATTATCGTATGGTCACGCTCTCTTTCAGTTTCTTAACAAGATTTTTTCCTTTTCTTACAGCCCGTTTAACTTCTTCAACAACAACCGAAGCGTCTGCGCGTACCAGAAACTATAGACCAACACGTGTTTGCCAAGGTTTGACGCTCCGTTGTTTTGTTGTTTCTATTTGTCAAAATATTCTTTTAACTATTTAGACTACATATACTGAAAATATGCTTCCTTATGTTAAATTTTTTATCCCACGCTTTATTCATTTTAAAAGACTTTTATATTGTCATATGATGAGGTCCTCTTTCACTTTGTTAACAACAGTTTTGACTTTTCTTGCAGTCCTTTTAACTTCTTCACCGAGTGCACGGCCTCATACAGATGTGACACCAAATAGAAGAGCGCGTGCCAGGAAAGGTTTGTATAGTCTTGCTTATTTCCACCTTATTCAGCTAATGTGTTTCTTCCATTTTCTCATGATCTCATCTCCTATATACAGGACCTCCAAGCAAATACATATATATGGGCCACTACAACCAGAAATGTGATTATTGCAATGCTCTTTTCTGGACCGATGAAAGGATCACGAAAAGTTCACGCCTGCATCCAGAATATCGCAGATGTTGCAGCAGGGGCCAGGTACAACTGCATGCGCACGATGACTACCCAGAATATATAAAGCAGTTATTCACTGACAGGCATTTTATGGAAAATATTAGAGCCTACAATCAGATGTTTGCAATGACATCTTTAGGCGCTGAGATCGATAAGTCTATTAACAGAGGTCGCGGTCCTTATGTCTTCAAAATTTCAGGGCAGATTTACCATTGGATAGGGAGTATGTGTCCTGAGCCAGGAAAAGGACCTAAGTTTTTACAACTTTATATATATGACACAAATAACGAGGTCGCCAATCGTTTGGAAAATTTCCAGAGAAACGGTGAGGGGCTGCGGAGAGAAATTGTAGAAGGCTTGATAGAATTTTTGGACAATCACAATCAATTGGTACAAATGTTTAGAACAACAAGAAACAAGATGGCAGAGGCTGATATCCCCGAGCTTAAACTGAAGCTCTTTGGTGTCGTTGGTGCAAGGCAGTATGAATTACCTTCAGGGGATTCAATTGCTGCAATAGTATTCGAAAGTGGTCCGGATGCAGCGAGTGACTATGATGTTATTATTGAGAAACACAACGGTACTCCGCAACGAATTAACAAACTGCATCCTTTATACATGTCGTTACATTTCCCACTGATTTTTATCTACGGCGAACAAGGATACCATTTGAGTCTTACATTAGCTGATACAAGCAATGAAACATCTGATGCTGCTAGGAAGATGTCAATGAAAATGTACTATGCATACCAGCTACATGACCGACAGGATCAGTATAATTTAATAACAAGAAGTGGTCGCCTATTTCAAGAATATGTTGTAACAGCGTATTGCAGCATTGAACAGTCACGATTAGACTATATTCGAGAGAAGCAGAATGAAATAAGGAATGACTACATCGCAGGTTTGTATGATGCCATCTCACGGGGTGACTGTAATGGCTTGGATGCAGGCTCACGGATAATACTTCCTTCGTCTTTCATTGGAGCCCACGATACATGTACAGCAACTATTTAGATGCGCTTGCTATATGCCGTGTTCATGGTAACCCGTCCTTTTTTATTACATTCACATGCAATGTCAGTTGGCCTGAAATCGAAGAATATATGCAAAACTTCCCCCACGTAACAGTCGCAGACAGACCTGATGTTGTTGATCGTGTCTTTGAAAGAAAGATCGATGATTTGATAACATTCTTAAGAGACAGCAGGCCTTTCGGTTATGTGGAAGCAGGTACCGTTTACATTACATATATATGTATACGTTTACTAAAAATCTAAATTCTTAAAATGTGTAATTTAATGCTCTTTCATTGCAGTTTTGTATACAGTCGAGTTCCAGAAAAGAGGACTGCCACATTGTCATCTATTATTATGGGTGAAAGAAAGTTTGCGTATCCAGAGGAATGAAGATATAGACATATATGTATATGCAGAATTGCCAGACCCGACACTTGATCCTGAAGGCTATCGAGTTATTTCATAATTCATGATACACGGTCCTTGCGGGTTGGTGAATAAGTCAGCACCATGTATGAAGCGCGGAGATGAGTGTAGCAAATCATTCCCTAAACCATTTTGTCCTGCGACATTTATTGACAAAAAAGGTCTTGTCCATTACCGTAGAAGAGATGCAGGCATAACAACAATGAGGCAAAATGTTGAACTTGACAATGGGTACGTTGTCCCACACAATCGTTTCTTATGTATGCGCTTCTATGCACACATCAACGTTGAGTATTGCGAGTGGACGATGCTTATAAAATATCTCTTTAAGTACATCTCCAAAGGTATTGACCGAATAATTACTCAAGTCACAAGAAGAATTGGAGACGGGGAGCCAAGTACCAGTCGCAGTGCAATACAAATCGATGAAATTCAAAACTTTCAGGATGCTAGATATATTGGCCCGTATGAAGCATGTTGGAGGATTCTTGGTTTCAGTATACATAGCAGAGATCCACCTGTTCAGATACTTGCAGTGCACCTTCAGAACATGCAACGTGTTACTTTCAGAGTAGGACAGTCCTTGCAATCAGTTGTCGAATATGAATACAACAAAAGAACAACATTATCCGAATGGTTCAGGTATAACACCCACAATACAGATGGACGCCACTTAACGTACCTAAATTTTCCTAAAGAATTTGTGTGGCATCAAGACGGAATATATTGGCAACGGAGACGAAGAACAGGTTCCCATGCCATTGGCCGACTAGCATACATACATCCAAGCTCTGGTGATGCATTTTACTTAAGGATGCTACTCTGTCACCAAAAAGGTTGCACATCATTCCGTCATGTCCGCATAATTGATAACCATGTTTATCCTACATATAGAGGTGCTTGCGAAGCAATGGGCCTCTTGGGAAATGATCATGAATGGAATATAGCTTTACAAGAAGCTTCTTTGTCAGCAACTGCATCTGAAATGCGAAGACACTTTTGCCAGATACTTATCTTTTGTGATGTATCAAGCCCAGTAACGCTACTTCGATCACATGCAGATAGTATGTCTGAAGATATTCCTCTAATATTGTCCAACATGCTGCACATACCAGAAATTCAAATAAATCCAGACGATTTAGAAGGCGGCCTCATGTGTGAACTGCAAGCGATTCTAAATTTCTACGGCAAATCTGTCAAAGATTTTGGCATAGAATTACCTCCACCTCAGTTGCTTCAGATCTTGACAAACAGGGCCATAATGGAAGAACAAAACTACGACCGCGGATTGTTGAGAAGTGAAAGTACAAGATTAGTAGCGCAGCTCAACCCTGAACAACGGGTAATCTTCGACCAGGTCATAAATGGAATAAACAATCATGAACAAAAACTCATATTTGTTTATGGCCACGGAGGAACAGGCAAGAATTTCGTTTGGAAGACTATAATTTCTACACTGAGATCAGACAGAAGAATAGTATTGGTTGTTCCTTCTTCTGGTATTGCTTCCTTACTGCTCCCATCAGGACGGACAGCTCATACAAGATTTAAAATACCACTTGATCTGACAGACGAATCGGTTTGTAGCATAAAAAAAATACTCAGATGGTAGATTTAATCAAACAAACCGATCTTATCGTATGGGATGAGGCTCCGATGAATGACCGTAAGTGTTTTGAAGCGCTTGATCGTACATTCAGAGACATACTGAACGCGCCAAATGATATCTTTGGAAAAAAGACAGTTATCTTAGGCGGAGATTTCAGTAAAACGCTTCTTGTTAAAAAAACCGCTTCAAAACAAGAAATTATAGCATCTTCCATAACACTATCGTACCTATGGCCGCATTTCAAAGTCATACGTCTTAAAGAGAACATGAGGCTTAAGCGACCAGGAATGTCAATTGAAGAACAAGGAGCTGGTTCGCGCATTTTCTGAATGGCTACTGCAGGTTGGCGACGGCACCATTGGAGATCCAGATAGCAATGATCCAGATAATGCAGCCTGGATCCGTATACCAGATAGATACTGCATTCCCGACAATAATACAGCTATCCAAGACCTCATTAGCTTTATATATGACGAAGAAACACTCCAAAGGCCAACTGCAAGAGCATTACAAGAAAAAGCTATAGTGTGTCCAAAGAACGAAACTGCTGACATCATTGACTCAACTGTTCTTGACATGTTACATGGTGAAACCTATTGTTACCGAAGTTTTGACGAAGTCATATCGAAAACAAACAATGGAGGAGCAACGAAACTTCTCTACCCTACAGAATATCTCAACACCCTTTCGTTTACAGGAATGCCCCCGCATAACCTTAAGCTCAAAATAGGTGCTCCAATAATGATGCTCAGAAACCTAAACCTTGCCGGTGGGTTGTGTAACGGTACAAGGATGATTGTCACACAGGTCTACAGCAAACTTATTTAAGCAAAGATCATCACAGGCACCAGAATGTCTGAAAAAGTTTTCATCCCAAGGATTTTATTGATCAATAAAGACGAGAAGCTGCCGTTTGTGTTTAAAAGAAAGCAATTCCCTGTTAAGGTGTGCTATGCGATGACAATAAATAAAAGCCAAGGGCAGTCGCTCAATAAGATTGGCATATATCTACCGGAACCTATATTCGGCCACGGACAACTATATGTTGCATTGTCGAGGGCAACATCTCCTGAAGGCCTTAAAATTCTAATCAAGCAACAGGAAGAAAGAAATGTGAATACAACTAAAAATATAGTCTACAAAGATTTTTTAGACATAGTCATATCCGCACAGGTCATTGATGCTTATATTTATTGTTTAGATACACATATACGATACTGTTTAAAACCTCAGGTGATAATCTTTTTAAAGTTAATACCAATTTTGATCAGTACAGGTTGTCTTGCCTTTGCCACTATTAGATTTGCATTATAGTTTGTTTAGGTCTTTACAATTAGTAGTAACGCATTTAGTCAGTTTCCATATGCTATTATTCTCAGTACATAAACGCATTGATATCCTATTTTCATTCATATAAATGTTCATCATAATACAGCCAGCTGTTACTCTAACGCAAATATACATATGATGTATTTGATACAGGAAAATGGATGAGGATTCTAGCATTGTCGCATCACCAAAATCTACAGGAAAAGAAATTATGACAGAACCAGAAATCGTCAGCCTCGTGACTCTAAAGCCATCAGACACAGACAAAGCCATCTATGTAAGAGCATATCGCAAATGGACAGTGACAAACAAGAACGGAAAACCAGTTATATTCTGTTGCATGCTAATTGATCGACAGGTACAATGACCTATTCTATCATAATAATCGATATACCCGTATTCCCTTGAAACAATTAAAAAAACTTATATCCAATTTATAAATTTCTATTTCATTTGCAGGGAGGAGCTATACAAGCAAACATCAACATCCATGTGCAGATCAACCAAACTTATAAAATAACTGGTTTTGGCTTTCAACCTGCAAAAACATGGATGCAAACCTTACTGCATTCGCTGTCATTGGTTTTTGGAGCTTACACAGATGTTCAACCAATACCCGACGAAGGCTTCCCTAGCCATTATTTCAACTTTACACAATACAAAGACCTGTATTCAAAAGTCGATGCAAAAGAAGGGCTTCTCACAGGTACACAATCTACATATAATTATCGCACGTATGACAAAAAAATATTGAAGTACAGCTCCTCTTTACAGATTATATTGGTTGCGTTCAATATGTAACTGGTGTACAAGAGACAGTGAAAGCTACAAATGAGGTAGTTCAATGGACAGATGTCGGTATCCAAAATCTAGAGTAAGTAGCATACACTTTTTATAGCATTTTACTTTTTATGGTTAGACTAACAAGCAATTCATTGTCTCAAACAGCAGACACACGGTCCGATTTACTTTGTGGAATGACAAAGCACAGACTTTCAACATGACTGAATATGAAAACTTTTAAAAATGGGCTATTATAGCGGTTACTTCATGTTGGTAAAAAACTATGGTGGTATGTTCCTCGCCCTGCACATATTATACACCTTAACAAAGTGCTACATTAACCTTTATCTCAAATTAAACAGGCCTTTAGCTTTCAAGCACAGCTGCACACAACGTACTATTTGAATCCAGATATACCAGAGACCTCTGAAATCCGCAATGTGTAAGTCACTAATGAACTGCCAGATTACCATACCTAAAAACACACAACATACTCAACTAATATAACATACTTCTGCAGGTATGACCAGTTTATAGAACCACCAATCATAGTGAATGTGCAACGGCAACGTTGTCCAGATACAGAGCAGGAAAAAAAAGGAACAGGGTGACTCTTAACAACCGTTTGAAGGAAAATCCAGAAAACCAACAGGTATTTAGTAAATGCAGTATAATCATTGTCAAATGAAATTTTCTAAATTGCCTACAATTATACAAATGCAGAATGTGCGATTTACTGTCGTTCCTACTATTGAAAAGGTCGAAACCAATAGACCCTAGTTCTTTAGGAAATGCCTCACCTATAAACAAAAAATATCCGAACAGTTCTCGCATGCCCATTGCAAGCAATCACTTTCTGAAACAGAACCCAACTGCAGGTTAACAAAACATTTACACATTTTCATGGTTATGCACATGTGTTATGTATACTAAACAGATTATATGTATATTTTTTTACCAGTTATTGCTTCAGAGTACTACTGTCAGATGGCACTACCAATATATACTTAACATGTTTCAACAACGAAGCAAACTCATTGGTCGACGATTGCAACGACATCATTCGAGGTTTGCAGGACAAAAACCCTTACCAGTATCCACCAGAGTTACTTGCATTAGAAGGACAAAGAAAGATATTTCAGCTGCATTTTGCTCCCGAAAGCACCAAAGAAAAATGAGTGTTCTTTCTAGACACAGCTTGGAACAACACACCATTACTCACAACAGGAACCACCGACGCTCCTCAAATTATACCAGATACTTCAACAGCCATCTATGCACCAGAACAAACAACGATACCAACAAATCTTCACCAGTTAGCAATTGTCAAAAAAGAAGACATTCTATCACCATCTTCAACAAGCAATGTTACAGCAACACCAGTTAGCAAAACACCACAAAAAAACAGATACCTACCACCCCGCCTGCAGAAAAAGAAACCAACCCAGGTTCTGCAACAAGTCTCAGCCCACCAACACCAATAACACACACAGTAGAAGAACAACAAGTGGTGACAACACTACCACAACAAAGCACCAACTTACCAGATCCATCGAAACTCAAGTATGGTCCCAGAAAAACCTCAGCCCGTAAAACCCTTTTCTCAGAAGAAGGTAAGCCAGCCATACAAACAGATCGCAAAAGAACAAAAAAAGACAGATGATAAAAAGTCCTTCCAAGCGATGTGTTGCCGCTACCTTTTATGTAAAAAACTATGTACTACTACCTTAACTACATTCCCAATGTCTTTTGTCAGGAGTATATTACCAAACCTACTTACGTACGTGTACCCAGCAAATATATGCAATGTCTTTTATATATAGACTAGCTTTTGTATGAAATATTTTTGCTACCATCAATTGTTGCATACCATTCTGTTGTTAGTTATACCAATTCATATGTTTCAATATATACATACACCCGAGCCATAGAGACTACTAGCACAAAATTTTATTACACGTACCTAAAAAAACATAACTACACGACGGTTTCATCATACTTTATGTCATTTTAACAAAGGCGCAGCAGAACCTAATTACAAAATATTTAACTAACAAGCAACATCGTAGCCTTAGACTTTGTAACACGCCAACAGTCAATCGCCTTCCCATCCCAAGATCTTTTCCCATGGCGTGAAAGCACAACAAAGCATTACAATGTTTATCATCAACTGATTATATTTCACTCTAAGAGTCACAATCCTATGCTGCTATCCAAAACCAAGGAATGTATCCATCGACAATCACAACAAAACTCTATGAATTACTCTGATATCACATCTAAAAATAAAATGTCAAAAATGAATCCATCGACATTAAACACCACGTGTTTGCAAAATCGCCCAGACCAACAATATCGAATAAGCAAACTACGTGGAACATAAACAAGCATATTCTGTTTAGTTCTCCATTCTAAAGATGTTCGGTTAACGATATACGATAACATCGTAATGAATAGTAATTGCTATTAACACTTTACATTTCAATTAGAATGAGTCAGAATAAAGTAGACAGATTAAAAAATAATGATGATCAACCTATCTAAAAGTTAGACTAAAAACCTAAAGACCGTGGAAACTCCGTTGGCACCTTAAGACTGTCTTTATCCTCACAACCGATTGAAAGCCTTCACATTTTTAACCATTGAAATCATATCTTTATAATACCTAAATCCGTAAGTATTACCTACCTACTCATCTCTAAAAAAACTACTCAAGATATCATCCAACAACTTGCAGCCAGCCTCCTTACAAAGTCAGTTATGCAGGCAAAATTGAGATGCCATGATTCAAATATTAAACACAGTATCTTGAGCCAATCCTAAAATCGTGTGAGGAAAACTAAGCCCACCCCAGGAAAATAAAAGGCTAAGTCATAAGGATGGGGTATCCATTAATAAATTCCTCCAACGCATTTACCGGACCCTTTACCTCTTCACAAATTTTGACAGTATACTAGCCAACAGTGTGCAACCACCAGTATGCTTCTTATGTTGGCTTACTACATTTAGAAAACAAATCAGGTTTTCTCAGACTAAAATTGTCAATGTTTTCTTAATTCTGACATATAAGCATAAGCAATCATTAACCAAATCAAATCCAATATTTCAAAATGACTCCAACTAGAGCGTTTAAAACAAATCACTGACCATATGCTTGGTACGCATATACCTGAAAAACCAACTCCGAACAGATGGAAGAAATAGCATCTGCAGAATTCCTATTATCTATATACAACCAGCCTCCAATGACACCCCAAATTGTAATACAACTGACTAACTATAAACCTTCACACAAACCCAAAACTCCGGCCCAGACCAGACCTGACAGACCAACACAACTTTTGCAACACGTACTACATTGCATTGCAACTCCCAGACACTTAAACCAACCAAGAGACACTGTTCCATTTGGCCAATAAATGGCAATATCACATTAACAGTTAACTTCTCAGTTAACTTCTCAAGTAGGTTTTTCCAACAACACTAATCTAGGTTGATCAAAACCGGTAAGTTGCAACGGAAATCAGTACTTACTAAAACAAAATCCGGAAATGGTTAACCCTAATTTTAATCAATCGATTATTTCCCCAAACCATAATCTATGGCTTTCTTTTCCTGCTAACTGTACCAGACAAAAAAGGCCCACCACATACCCACCAATAATTATATGCAACATTTAAAAAATATAGAAATAAAAACAACTTTTTTAATTATCAATATTAAAAACAAATATAATTTATAAATACAGTCAATGTTTCATTAAAACTAAAAAGACTAATCTTCCATTCATATCATCCAAATACTTACAACTACTCATCATACAAAAGCATTAGTAGAAACTACATAAAAACCCCGCATAATAACATCAAAATACAAAAGACAACCAACAACATACCCTAACCACCTTCTTACTGTTGGGAATTACAAGATTTGAAGATTACAAAACCACGAGCAAGAATGAAGAAAGAAGAAACAATGAGGACTTAAGATAAAATATATAGTTAGCTTTCATAGTAAGCTAGGTTTTTATGTAAACCCTAGCCTCTCTATTATATAAAGGGAGGTAGGGCGTTGGTTAAGATCATCCATTTTCATAGATCGTCTCTTCAATGAGAGTCGATTAAACGCATAGAGCATTTGTAGTAGTAGTAGTTTGTAGTAGGTTTTATTTATGTTCAATAAAGAAAACCTTGTTAAGTAATGTTGATTGTGTTGTTCTTATTATTCCGCTGCGTTTGCAATCATTGTTGCTATAACCCTAGTTGGGCTAGATCTTGGTTTCTACACTTGGTATCAAAGCGGGTGGTTCTTGATCTAGTGTTTTACAAGGTTTTTCATTGTCGATGAGGAGCAGATTCGGAGCAGTTTGGAGCAGGGTCGATGAATCACAGCAGATCTGGAAACATTGTGAGGTAATCGTATTTATTATTTTTAAGAGCAGATCTGGTTGGTTTAATAAGGATGCTGTTGTCGTTTGCTGTTCTTTGATCGAATTCTATTACCTCGTACTATCAAATTAATTGGTCAGTAACAATTGATTGTTTGATAAATTGTTATCCGGCTTTAATTAATTGGAATTGGAAACGTGTGGGGCTGGACGAATTTAATTGGTTTGTTGGTCAGTGGATGATTAATTCCTTTTGTCGACATGTATGGGATGAAGATACAAATTACTCATTCGTGGTATATTATAATTGGTTTTTCGTTTTTGTGTTTGTCAAAGACGCTTGATTAATTGGTCAAACGATTTACATATCTGATCTGTAATTCAAATTGGTTGGTCAAGTGTTTTGTCGGTTCATTAGTGATGGTGCACATTACCTCGAATTGATTGTTAATTGGTGGATGCAGTGTTTTGATTTTAAAGAACGTATAGGTCTGATGTTATATGGGTCGATGTGTGGTTATTAGCTGTCATCTTTCTGTTTGGTGGAATTAAATTGGTCGTTGATCAATAAATGGGGCCGATTGTTGATCATATATGGGGTTACTCGTATTATTTAATCCTTCTACTGATTTTATTAAAATGGGATTGGATTGTGGATGGGATATGAATATATGATTGGTTTATTAAAGTTGTGGGGTCGGTGAGAATTGTGTTATTAAATTTCTCATCGAACAGTGCATACATGGGATGAATTGGTGTCGGACGTGGCGTCAGTTAATGGGGCTGATGGTGTTGAAGTTTGATTTTATGTGTGATCAGTATGATGATTATTTTATTATTTCACGTGGGGTCATTGGTGGACATGGTATTAGAATTTAATTCTGATGCTGTGTTATTTGCTTGTTTCTGCTGATGAGTTTTTTGGTTCCTCCTGGTGGTTCCTCCTGATACTTATATGGTTCCTACTGATGGGTTCCTGCTGATAGATACGGTTCTTACTGACTTCTTTATGGTTCCTGCTGACTTGTTGTATATTTTTTTTCTTTTGGTCGGTTTTGGTTCCTACTAGTCATGTGAGATTACTAATGGTTAGGGAGGACGGAGTTATCAACCATCATCATTTTGTTGAGAAGATTACTTGACGAAGATATTTGATTATTGCTTGTTTGATGTTGTAATTGATTTTCCCAAGTATTGTGTTCTTATCATATCTTAAAGGGATCAGCAGCTTTTTAAGATAACTTGCTTGGTTTGTATGGTAACGAAGACTTGACGACTCTAGTGAAGGGGTACGATCTATTTTATTGTGCTTAATGCGTACATTTGCTATCACTTGAAGGAGTTACGTTATTTGTGCTCAGTGTCTCATTGGATAAATCAGTGAGGAGTTTGTCAAGAGGCCGTCACGTGGATAGTGCAAGACATAAGATGAAAGGTTGGGAGATTCCATTTCTTCATCAAATCAGTTATAGTTGATTTTCTTCATCAGTGATCACTCCATGGAACCTACTGGATTCAAGAGATGGCAAGTATACTTTTAAGGGGAAGCTTATTGTTCATATACTTGGCCATCCTCTTACACTTTGTGCTGGTGTGCTTACTTGTTTCTGCTGTTCGATACTGCTGCTCATTCCTGCTGCTCGTTACTGCTGCTTGTGTTATTAGTTAAAAAAAAAATATATATATATATATATATATATATATATATATATATAATATATATATATATATATATATATATATATATATATATATATATATATATATAATAATTATTATTAATTATTAGTTGGTTCTTGAGATGGTTAGTCTATTCTTAAGGGGAAGCTTGTTAACCATCTACATGCATCACTTGAGGGGAAGCGTCTACGAGTTGCACAAGACCCCTATTAGAAGATTACAAAAAGGGGAAGAATAGTTATGATGTGCAGCTTATTATTGGTGATGACATTGTTTCTTCATGCAGATTGTTTTGTAATATCAAATAGGGGAAGATTGTTGGAAATTACAAGATTTGAAGATTACAAAACCACGAGCAAGAATGAAGAAAGAAGAAACAATGAGGACTTAAGATAAAATATTTAGTTAGCTTTCATAGTAAGCTAGGTTTTTATGTAAACCCTAGCCTCTCTATTATATAAAGGGAGGTAGGGCGTTGGTTAAGATCATCCATTTTCATAGATCATCTCTTCAATGAGAGTCGATTAAACGCATAGAGCATTTGTAGTAGTAGTAGTTTGTAGTAGGTTTTATTTATGTTCAATAAAGAAAACCTTGTTAAGTAATGTTGATTGTGTTGTTCTTATTATTCCGCTGCGTTTGCAATCATTGTTGCTATAACCCTAGTTGGGCTAGATCTTGGTTTCTACACTAGATTTGATTATTACAAAACAAGAAGGACTGAAGCTTACAGATGTTAGGAATCTGGGAAATACTTAGTGTCTCATTGCTTCCGATCTCATTGCTGCCGATAGTGGAGATGGTTCCTGCCGATAGCTTTGGTTCCTGCTCAAGCTCATTGCTGCCGACAGTGATATATTGTTCCTGCTGTTAGTGTTATTACTGCGGGTATTAGTTATTGTTATCCCGTAAGTTTAGAGTGTTTGTTAGGTTTATTTTTAGAAGAGATTGATGTTTATCTCTTTACATGTTTTATTTGTAACAGGCTGTATTAGGTATTAGGGTTTCTTATCTATATAAGAAACATACAGCCATTCATATTCACATACTTCAACACTCAAGAAAAACATTGATCAATAACAGAATTCTTTGTTCATAGTCTGATCCATAGAGGATCATTGTCTTTTCTTCTTTATTATGCTTGTTGTTTAGTTTCCGCATAAACGCTTGTATAGCATACAGAGGTTCTCGTTTATACCAAGCTCTATCAAGCTCGAAGTACTCGATCCTACACTTACTCTTCATCAAGCTCCATCAACTCCATATAACCATCCTTATCGTTCACTCCTTGACGCACCGCCACGAGGATTGCAGTGAGCTCCTCCAGCTTCTGGCGATCCTGCATCTGAATTTCAAACAAGAAATCATGACCATAAGTGGCAACATCATGAAATGGTCCAAAGGAATCAGCTTCATTCATTGTCTGCTCGCGCTTTTCAATCTTTGCCCTCAACTGGTTGCATTCCTCACCAATACGCATCAAGAATGCTTCTTCCACTACAAAAAAATAGGCTTTCAGAGACTGAAAAATCAGTCTCCGATACACCATGATCAGTTACGGATGGTCTATCAAGGACTGATTTTGCTAGTCACTAATCAGTGATAGAAGCTTAGTTACGGAAAGTGACGTTATCAACTGAAATTCAGTCCTTGTTGTATCGAACCAACGAGGACCAGAGATCAGTCACCAAAATAAAAAAGTCAGTCCTTATTTCCATGGGTTGGTATCATGTTATTTCAGTCCCCAATGCATATTATCGGCGACTGAAAAGTCAGTCGCCAATACTATGTTAGATCAGTTACCAACACATGAATTTCGGGACTGAAAATTAGTCCATAAACATTGTTGATAGTCCTTAATACGTTTCGTTGTTTTGTAGATTATCGTACCAAATCAGTCTCTAATAATAGGATTTAAAAACTGATTAGTCTCCGATGAAAGGCTTTAAAGACTGATTGTTAGTCACAGAATACAAACGATCTCAGTCTATGATTTGCTACTTTTGGTGACTGAAAATTAGTTTCAAATCTTCACCAAATCATTCGTTGTTAAAAGTCTTTGGTAACCAAACACACTATGTACAAACAAAATTAAAAAATACACCAATGGACCGAAACAATTTTATTTACACCAAACCCAAACAATGTTTAAAAACCTTAACATTTTATATAGACGCCAACAAGCACAACAATCCTGAAGAAAATTGCGCGTCTATACAAAACAACATAGATAAAAATGTTATACATTACAACTATGTGAACAACATCGTCATGAAGAGGAGCAATATCATCCTTGTGAATCCCAACAGCAACCCTCGTTATGCTGAGGCCTTTCAACAACCTCCCCCTTCAATCTTCAAGAGATAAGATCTCTCAAGGGTTTTAAATCCAAAATAATCATAGTCAAAGTCCCGATCATAGATAATCTCACTGTCTAGTCTAGCAGCATGCTGAAACATACAAGTCATACACAGTTACTACCTTTAGTAGAGATATCTTCAAGTCAGATCCATAAAAACAATAGAATTAATAAAAAAAACTAGTTGTCGAGGACTTGCATTAAGCAATGTGTCAAGTTGAGTGTTACATCAGACTAACCTGGAAATAGTTGAAAGAATTTTTTCCTATATCGTTCTCGGGAGCCTATTATCAGATTCAAAAAGAACACATCAACCATAACTTCACATGTACAGTTAGCAAGCAACTTGAAACCTAAGTTTCTTAATAATAAAAAAGCAAGCTAAAGATATAGCTAATTTACCTGTGGATCCTGGATAGAAAGCAATGACCGTCTGTTTGCGTTTAAGAACCTGCTATGATGGCGAATAATATCAGGAATAACCTGGGACCTCTCATTCCAAGAGCAAGGCATGATGATGTGCCTTACACTTTCGCTGGCCTTCATTACCTTAAGACCAACAAGATCCACAATCTTCCTGTCTGACTTCAAAAACTTCGCTGCAATCTGAAGAAACAAAAGAGGATCACAAATATGTAATTCATTAATGTGTCAAATAAACAGATGCTGAAAATAATATGTCATGAACTCCAAATTTATAACCATCAACCATGTGAAAAGATAGTCATAAAACATACATGATTCACCCAAGATGGTAGAGTTGCACTGAACAGAACTGTTTGAACCTTGGTAGCATCGTTCACCTTGCCTTCAAAGAAAGAAGAAGTAGATTTAGCCGCATACAATAACAGTAGATTATGTGATCAAATCAGAATATATAGGAAATAATACTCACTTAAAATATATTCCACGTCTTCAACAAAACCTTGCCTCAACATTTCATCGGCTTCATCAAGGATACGGAACTTCGATGATTTCAAATCAAGATTGCCTCTCTCAATGTGATCCTGCACATCATTATCAAATTACATCAAGATTCACTCAAAAGAGATATCAGGTACACCTGAAATAACTGTTGTAGAAAAAGTTGATAATTTATTATGAAGAGGAGTCATGTAGCAACCTTAACACGGCCAACTGCTCCTACAACTATATCCACCCCTCTTTTCAATTGTGTGGTTTGAGGACCAATCGATGCTCCTCCTCCACCATACAAACAACACGCACTCAACCCCACAGACTTACCGTAGTATTCAAAGTCTGTGAACACCTACACAACAAAATATAAATATTCTTAGCATCTTGCAGATAAATAAGCAACGCATTATAAAAGAAAGAACAAAAACTTAAAAAGAGCTCTTAATAACTTAAACTTCAGCAGCATTAATACCTGCTTTGCTAATTCTCTTGTGGGTAAAAGCACGAGAATTGTAGGTGCTCTGCCGTACCCAGTCTTACGTGCTGCTTTCTCGGGTCCATTTGTTAGGGACTCCAATATTGGCAAAATGAAGGCCAAAGTTTTCCCCTGTGCAATCAAAAACAAAACTTTATTAGCTGCTTCATAAGCCAACTTAATACAGTTTTTTATCTTAATTTTTTAATACAAGTAACGAAGTTAATGTCAAATTAAAAGCCAAAACTAATCCCTTAAATATAACTTTTTCACTGCAGCAAATTAATACCTGACCAGTTTTAGCTTTCCCGATCAAATCAAGACCTTCATAGACAGAATCAAAAGTCTGAGCTTGAATAGGAAACAACGCCTCAATCCCCTTGGCCTTCAAAGCATTCTTCAAAGGCTTGGAAATCCTAAACTTGGAAACCGCATTAGGATTTTCCGCTATAACCTCAGCCATCACTTCATCTACTTCAGCAGTATCAGTCTTCAGCTTTGTAAGTGTTCCTCCGTCAATTCCTGTGAAAATAAGAACTTAAATACATTTGCCAAGTCATCTGATCCGCAAGCTTCCTTCAACTCATTAAGATTCGGGGTATTCGCCATTTTTTTTATTTAGGAATTAGGGTTATTGAAATATGATAACCCTAAAATCTAATAGCCGACCTTATAAATAGATAAAACATGTGGCTGGGAAATTAGTTACAAAAAACGATTTCCCATTAGAACTTAATTACAATACAAAGAATGATTGCAAAACATAACTGAACTGAATCACTTCATCTTCCCATGCAGAAGTATGCTATCTATGTTTAAAATTATGTTTTCCAATATGACAGAAAAACCCTCGCAGTTTACATTTTACGAAATAAACCCATCAGCCGGATAAACGATACGATTACCATCCTAAAGAAAGAAAAAAAACATGTTATTAAGAAAGAAACAGCATGCAAATGAATTTTACAACTACATGTATTTTTTTTAATGCAACCGACAAAAAAAAAATAATAAATAAAAATAAATAAATAAAAAGAAAACTTCATTAACCGATAAAACCTAAACTTTATTGAACCGAATACAAACAAAAAAAATAATAATACATTTTGTTGATTTACCGATGCTATTTTTAACTTTTCTATTAAAAACATTTACAAGTGCTCCTATCTATCTGCAAATATCATTTTAATGCCCAGTTATATCTCCGACACACAGCTGCACATAATACACAACTACCATAAAATTATTTTTTTAATGTAACCAATAAAATAAAACTACGTTAACCGATAAAAACAATATGACATTACCGACAATGAAAACTATAATTTTATTAAACCGAATACAGACCAAAAAAACCTTGCCGACCACAACACGGCCGACCAGCACCATTACGTGTTATTGTTACTCAATAAGTTGTATGTTGGTTCAGTCTATTAGGCTCAAACTCGCTACCATGTCGTCTATATTATGTACCTAACCATTTTATAATAATTATTCACATCTTACATAGTATAAGATTATAAAGAAATACAACGCAAAAAAAACACGCCAGGCCGCAGCCTTACTTGTTATTATTATTATTGAAGATTTTATTTGGTCTTGGGCTGTCAATACACAAACACGAGAGAAGAAGCCCACAAGCTTCCAGCTTGTGGGTCGTGGGATTGAATTGGACGGCAAAGCAAGGAGCAGAAGATACAACAATTATTATTTTTGGTGGATTGCTAGCATTTTAGGAAAATAGCATATTATGGAGGAAAAAAGAATATGAGTGTGGGATATTAATTCCGAGAAGGTTTATTATGATTTTATGTTTAGTTTTGGATAGTTTATGTTTTTATCATTCAATAAAATACTCGTTTATTTGTTTAAGTATTTTAAGTCTAGTAATCGCCAGGACCAATGGGATATTTAGATGTATAATGCAAAAACACTTAAATTAATATAGTGCTCTTCAATATAGTGACCGTGTGAGAAGAGTAGATATCGCCTTGACCAAAGGGGTATCATAGATAAATCACATAAATTAGTTGACACAATTTAATGCATGCGTTAATTGAGTAGACCGATAATTTGCTTCAGGGATATAATATTACACATGTAGAGACTAGATGCATGGACAAAATGGTCTAGTCTACATTAGATAGAATTATGGACCAAAGGGATATTTTCTATACTTTCTAACGCCACCATTACTTTATATTAAAATCATTGCACTAGTAAACGGATAACTAAAATGTGTAGTAGGAGTAACATGGCTAGCACTTTCTTCTCTTATTGATCACAACCCACGTAGTTTAATTAGTTTAATTTACTTTTCTTGTTTAGTAGTTTAATTAAAATCAAAACCAAAACCCCTTTTAAAATCTGTAAAATTTACTAGGTTAATTATAATCGACACTATTCGTGAGATCGACCTCTTACTTACCCCATTGGCTACATCTAATCGGGTACACTGCCTGTGAAAGTGTGTCTTTAGGTATAGTCCGACAAAATATTAATTTAAAACTTGAATATAAAAATACAAACTACACGACACGCATCACTTCTCAACAAAACAGAAAACCCAAACGTATGTTACGTACCCTTAACAATATCACACGTACCTTGCTTTTTCAGACACATATACCTCCCTCATATTGGGTTGAAGCCCTTAACATGGCCGCTCACCTTTTAAATATTCTTCCCTCCACCATCATTAATAATGAAATACCCTTTACTAAGCTTTATAATAAACAACCTACCTATGATCATTTACGTGTGTTTGGATGCCTTGGCTATCCTCACATATATTTTGATCATAAGCTTCAACCTTGCTCAACTGCATGTGTTTTTCTTGGATATCCCGTATTACATCGTGGCTATAGGTGCCTTGACTTATCAACTAATTAAATTATTTTATCACGACATGTCATCTTTGACGAGGAGGCATTTCCCTTTGCCTCTATGACGCCTACCACCCCTCTTAACTATGATTTTCTTCTACCAGTACCTCCTATGCTTCATAATCCACCAGATCCCAACCCCACCCTACCTCAGCATGCTAGTACACCCCAGCCTCCTGGCCCATTAAGCACCCCTACCCAACCTGATGTAACACCACAAACACCAGGCCCATTCACCAGCTTGTTAATACCCCATACTCCTAGCCCTTTACACACCAACCCACCAGACATTTCTCAACATCAACTGATACCACCATTGTCACCCAAATCGCAACATTTCCCATCTCCACAGTCCACTTTACATGACCACTTGTCACCGCAAGCACAAGCCACTCCGCAACATCAACCAACCGCACCAACACACACCATGCCTTCGCCTATAACCAATACGCATCCCATGATTAGACGTGAAAAAGCGGGGATTTCTAAGCCTCTTGAACATATGAACTGCCATGTTACTACGACCTCATCACTTACATGCTCTCATATACATGCCCTTTGTAATTCAAATTGGAAAAAGGCTATGGTTGATGAATATGATGCTTTGATTTCTAACGGAACATGGGCTCTTGTGCCACGTCCAGTGATGATGTACCCTCCGAACGGGTCGAAGGACTCCCCTTCGGGTCTGTAGAAAGCCCTCCCTTCGGAGGCCCAGGTTAATCTCTTAACACGTTTCATTGGCGTAAAACCATTCGTCTACGAAATGGTTACCATGTGGGAACCCGCCAATCGAAGCCCTAAGCCCTTCGGGGTATCCCTCTCGAAGGGACTACAATGGAGAACCCTCTTGACCTGGTCATACCCACGTCTCCTCTTCCTTTAGGCCTTCCCGCCAAAATAGAGATTGTGGGCAACAAAGCCCTAGCGGTTACCAAACAATCATGGGACGCCCCCATGATCTCCGAACAATGTGCAACCGCCCACTAAGTCCTATTTCTCTCCTATAAATAGCTTAGTCGGGCCAAAACAATGTAAGTTAACTTCACTCTCTCAATTTATGACCTACTTATCATCACACATACTTACTCGCACGCCGGAGGTGGTTCGCAGGGTCCAACCCCAGCGCAATCACTTAACGTTGTGTCTTGTTATTTCTTATTTTCAGGTTAAGAACAAGCTTGGCGCAATCCCAACACCCCATAAATCCTTTTATCATCATCGAAGGCCTGGTCGTGCAATTATTTGTACAATCAGTGGCTGTTGGTCCCCGAATTGTATGTGGATCTCTAAGTAGTCTTGAATACCTAGTAGATGGTTGGGATAAATCCAAACCAATCTAAGTGAGAAACCCTAGATGATTGTTAATGTTAATGCGGAATCTTAACAAGAACAATGAAGAACACACACAGAGATATCACTAACTTCGTATATTGATTTTAATCACAATAGTGAAACTCGTACAACTCACACACAGAACTAACAATCCTTAGGGATCCTTTTATAACACAAGGAAACCCTAATGCTAACCGACTAAGAAGATATTCACAAATCTTCTATAAAGATACTTACACGTTTTGTTTCTTTTCCTAACTTATCTCTAACAGACTTTCCTAACTTCACGACCAGACTTAACATTATAAGTCAACCAGACTTAAACATACTACTAGACTTAACTTTGCATTACCAGACCTAATTACAAAGACAGACCTAACTCTGATATATTACCAGACCTAAGTTGTCTTCTCTTGAATCGTATCATAATTCCCAACAATCCTCCCCTAACTTGATCTTCATGCTCCATGAACTTCAAGTTCTTCTGATTAAGCTTTCTGAGGATTGAATCTTGAACACTTTGAATTGTATTTAGGTCTTGAACTTTTCTAGCAGCTTGAATCTTGATAAGCTCTTCTGATATGGTCCTTACAGCAACATTGACTATATGTACATCAAATTCATTTAAGTTCCAGACTATTCTCATCACTTCCAAATGTGTTACCATCTGTGAGAGGTGAATCATTGAAAATGTAATGGATTTAAAATCTCTTTACCAATAGCCATGACCACTGGAGTAGCCAATGTTTTGGTGTGTAAGACCATGGTACATTAATAACCATATGATTTTTAGCAAATCATCAGCTTATCAACGGATTTGTTAAGTCTT
The DNA here is from genome assembly GCA_021014915.2 of Artemisia tridentata subsp. tridentata. NCBI lineage: Eukaryota > Viridiplantae > Streptophyta > Magnoliopsida > Asterales > Asteraceae > Artemisia > Artemisia tridentata. Next base: position 262,186,091 of record CP139502.1, read on the forward strand.
TACCAAAAGCCGTTTGCTTCTGGACTAGCCAATTCTTTGATGGAAAAGCACCTCATCATGGTGAATTGATTACCATTTATGGTTTTCCACAGCCTTTACCACAAGCCATAACCTTTTGGGCTAGCCAACTCTTCACTTATCTTAGATATGGTGAGTTGAATACCATACAATTTTTGGCAAATTGTCAGCCATAAACGGATTTGAGCAATCTTTACCTGTTAGCCGTTTGCTCAGGATTAGCCAGTCCTTGTGTTGATGAGACAAGGTGGAGTGATAACCTTTTTGTTGTGTTAGTGCAAAGCACCTCCACCAAGTGAGAAGTTCCAATAATCTCACTTAACAACTTGTGAAAATTTACTTAATCCAGCATTACCTATAAAAGAAATAGAAGACACATAATTTTTTTTTTTTTTTTTTTTTTTTTTTAACACTAACAGAACTAAAAACAAAACTACAAGACTTAAAGATAACCTAAATGCTGGTAAGTACTCATACTTTACATACTTTATAGTTTGACCTCCCCTTAAGCCAAACCTCCCCTTAACTCAAACTAGGGGTTCATCATACCAATGTTAACTGCCAGATAATTGAATCTAGGACCATCAAATGCTTTAGTTAACAGATCAGCAACATTAAAATCTGTATGAATTTTCTCCACTCTAATCAACTTCTTTTCAAAGCAATCTCTAATAAAGTGATGCCTGATTTCTATATGCTTAGTTTTAGAGTGATATACTGGGTTCTTAACGATACAGATAGTACTCTTATTATCTATGTGGATAACAGTATTCATAAAATTCAAACCATAGTCCAGCATCTGATTCTGAATCCACAAGACTTGTCCACAGCAGTGAGCAGCTGCAACATACTCAGCTTCAGTAGTTGAATTGGCCACAATTGTCTGCTTCTTGCATTGCCAAGATATCAATCTCCTTCCAAGGAATTGACAACCTCCTGTTGTGGATTTCCTATCAAGACTTGCACCAGCATAGTCACTGTCTGAATAACCTGTCAGGTCAAAAGATGACTCCTTAGGATACCAAAGGCCCAAATTTGGTTTGCCCTTTAAGTACCTAAAGATTCTCTTCACAGCATGAAGATGTGAAGTCTTTGGTTGTACCTGAAAACGTGAACAAACACAACCTGCATACATAATGTCAGGTCTAGAAGCAGTGAGATACATGAGGGAACTGGTATGTGCTTAAACACATACTTTTATTTGACCAAAACCGGACCCAAAACGACCAAAAACTAACCATAAATGCCAAAGATATTGTGTTTTTGTGTTTGTTTCGATGCAGGTACGGATATCTTGAAAAAGGAACAAAATCAAGCAAAATCCGAGAAAATGAGCACGAGACGTGGAAAAGAGATTTATAGAGCCGAAGCCGGGGAGAATTTCGTCAAAGATAATATTTTTGAAGAATGACCCTTGGATTATTTTTTTTTACTTGGCAAAAATTACCCTTGGATGAACTTTGAAAAGATGGCAAAAGTGGTCCCTACGATTTCATAAATTACACCTTTGGTCCTTGATTTTTTCTATACCAACTCTAAAAACCGGCCACCCACGAAAAAACCATATAACCCTTAAACCCCAACCCACTAAACTAAACACACCAATCCACAATTTAACCCCATCGACCCACTCAACAAAACTAAACCCAATACCCTTAACAACCCATCGACCCACTCAACAAAACTAAACCCAATACCCTTAACAACCAACCGGCCCACACCCAACACTACCTAAAAACTATACCCGATCCAAAAACAAACCGACCCACTTTAGTTAAATACTAAAGCCGGTTCACAAAGTGGTCAAACCCCCATTTCACTAGTGGTCAAAATCCCTAACTTAGCTAAATACTATTTGTCATCTTCTTCCCTAATTCCTCCCCTAATCACTCAACTGATCACTATCCACCTCACCACAACAATCCAAAAGATTCACATGGGTTTGTCTTGGTCCCCCCTCCACGATGGCGATCCGAGGGCAAGAGAAGATCAACGGTTCAAGATACAAGTTGTGGGCAACAAGATTAATCCAAGGGTCAAAAAGAAGCACAAGGAACACTCTCACGAAGATAACACAACTCGGCTAGGGTTTTTATTTTTTTAGTATAAATAGAACGAGAGTCGATTAGCATTTTTTTTCTTGTCCCATTTTTCATGTTTTAGAAAAATGTTAGACCATTTTAATTGTTTAATGTCTTTTTAGTGTAGAATTTAATTCCAGTTGTAATTTACTCTAAGCTAATTTCCAGTTAATGCAAATTTAGTTTCCTGTTTTTTTTTCTTGTTTGGTCAACGTGGTCAAACTGCTTATGTTGCTGCTTAATTTCTGCTTATTATCTTCTTTTTACTGCTTTTTATTAGTTCTTGGTAGTTTAAAAGTAGTTAAGTGCTTATGGTTACATGTTACTTTAAAAGTACCCTTAGCAGCCTGCGTTTTTTTTTTATTAGAATTGCCTCACTAGCTTTTTTCAATCTCAGTTTAGAGTAGTTAGAATAGGTTTGCTTATTTTCTGCTGAATTCTTGCTTGATACTGTTTTTTATTGCTTCTTGTTAGAATTAGCTAGAGGCCTTTGTTTCTCTTTCTCTTTTTATTGCTTGATACTGTTTTTTTTCTTGTTAGAATTAGCTAGAGTAGTTAGAATGGGTTTGATACTGTTTTTCTTGGTTGATGTCGTTTTTATTATAATATGATGTGTTTTTTATTGCTTCTTTGTCACTTATTGGTTAAGTAAAAAAAAAAAAGAGTAAAGTGGGATTCGAACTCAGGTCACCTAGGTGATAACCAAGCAGTCTAACCAACTGCCTTAGGCGGTTTGTTGCTTAAATCTTTGCTTGGTTTCTATTTAACCTTGTTCCTTATTTTACTTCAATAAGCTGTTAAGCTGTGAACAGCTTATTCCCTTAAGCTGTTTTTCTTTTCTAAATTTTTCCTAGCTTCTTTTTACTTTAAAGTATTTATTCAAAAAGTTTCAGATTTTTCTCTTTTAATTTAGTATTTTTAATCATTTATTTTCTTTAAATTAGTTTTTAATGCGTATTTAGTTATTTAAATTTCCGTTCACGTTTTTAGATTTTCGTTACGTGTTTTTAATTAATTAGATTTTTGCGTATTTGCTTTGTTTATTTATTTTAATTAGGTTTAGAAATCAAAACTTTAATCGTGTTTCAAGCATTTTAATTCCGAACCGAAACGATATCCTCAATTTCACGCCTCGTTGGGAGAACGACCCGGGTATACGCTTGCCCGGTTATTACAATTGGTTGTTTTTGCGTTAATGATTTCAAGTTGACTTTTCTTCGTGAGAAGTTTGACTTGTGATTACTTTGACCGAATTCGACGTTACCTCAAAATGGCGCCGTTGCCGGGGAGGTGTGTTTGCGACAATATCGTTACGGTTTGACGATTAGTGACTTGAAGATCCTTCCTCGTGAAGTTTCGTATATATCTTGTGAATATTTTTTATCCAAAATCCAAAAAAAATTAAAAAGCCTTGAAAAACCCAAAAAGATTTTCTTTTCAAAAATTATTTTCCTTTTTCTTTTAAATGTTTCAAAATTTTAAAAACCCAAAAATAATCTTCGTCTCCTCTTATATGTTTAATTCTTATCTCTTTACCCTCTCATACCGTTTAATTCTTATCTTCTTATCCTCTTAACCGTTTAATTCTATCTCTTTATCCCTCTATCCGTTTAATTCCTTTTCTCTATGTCTTCATCTTACCATTATGGTTGTCAATGGTGTGGCGGTCCTCATAATGGTGGAAATTGTCCCGGTTGTAGCATGGTGGAATCGGGGAACGGGTTTGTCTATGACCAAAATCCTTATTCTTACCATGAAACACCCGACTATTTCAACCAGCCACCACACCATGAGATGGAGACATATTCTTGTGAATATTGTGGAGGTCCGCACCCAAGTTTTGATTGTCAAGCAGGGAATGCGTTTGTCTATGAACAAGTTCCATGTGATCAAAGCTTCGGGTATGACCATTATCCATATAATTCACCGAATCAGTCACAACAGTCATATTGTTGTGAGTACTGTGGAGGTCCTCACTATAGCTCTGATTGTCAAACTAGGAGCCCGCTTGTCTATGAGCACGACCCTTGTGACAATTATGACTACTCTTATCATGACCAACCTCCACAGTATCAAACGATTCAAACTCAGCCTCCGCCATCTCATCAAGAATTATTCCAAGCCATTGATAAAAGGAATAATCAATTGGATTTGGTTTTCAAAAATATACTCCAACGATTGCAAGATTTGAGGAATACATCCAATGATCTGGCTATTGATCGTCCACAAGAGAATCCTCATGAAGAATCTATGGCGGAATTACTAGCTAGAGAACGAGGAGCAAAAATGCGTTCCATATTTCTCAGGGCTGCCCTTCTTGATGACGATGATGATGATGAAGAAGACGAAGAGGAGAGTTTTATTCCTTTAAATGATACCATTTCTCAACCCTCTCAGTCTAGACCCGAGGACTCTCTAATTATGGGGGATGAGCATCTTAGCACTATTCCTGAAAAGGAATCGGACGAATTCATGAAGTCTAGTGTTGAGAACCTTGTCCCAACCCCAAGTGAGTCTGAGGAGATATTTGACATAGATTGTGATTCTCCAATTTTTGGAGAATCTCTTGACATCTCTGAGGTTACTTCCGGGATTTTCTCTAACACTCTTTTTGAATTTGATGACGATTGCTTTTCTAGCAACGTTAATCCGCTGTTTATTGAAGTGTTAGAGAACGATGAGGTCAAAGACTCTAATGTTTTTGATAATATGACCTCAATTGTTAATCCCGAGAATCAAAAGAATATTCTTTCTCCGACATATGTGACAGTGCCTTTTGGGGATCGCCCTTATATTGACTTCGCATATGTCGTTCGAGTTTTTCTACCTTTCTTCTCCTACAAGGTAGATTGTCCTTCCATTCACTCGCTCGGGAGTGAGGACAAAATCTTTGACCCCGGCATCTCTCATTCTTTTAAGCCGGGTGTATCTCGTCGGAGTGGAACTTTCAAGAACTTCAATGTTTTTCCAAACATATTGAACGAAAGTCCGATTGAGATTTTCTCTTCCACCTGCTCCCCCATGGACAATTGAATTCGGGGCGAGTCTAAGCTTTCCGACTCGATACTAAACAAGCGCTTCGTGGGAGGCACCCCATGCTTATCCATCTATCTTCTTTCTATTTTCTCTCTAATAAGTGTTGTGAGGAGGGTTTCCTCTTCCATTTGTTGTGTTTCGTGGTTGTTTGTGTATGTCCAGGTCAGCCCGATTGATGAAGACTCTCGTGCTCGTGGTCTGCTTCTCTCCACTCGAGTTTCATCATTCGTTGCTCATCCGATATCCTTAATCTTATCGTTTTACGTTTATCTTTGGCATAATTAATAAACGGCCTTAGATTTATGTAGGAGAACCCTTACCTTCAAGACATTGAGGACAATGTCTCGTTTTAGTCTGGGGGGGTAATCTTTCGATTTGATTTTTGCCTTGCATTTTTGCCGTTTTATCTCGCAACCCCGTTTTTCCTCAAAATTTGAAAAAAAAAAAAAAAAAAAAAAAAAAAAAATCCAAAAAAATGAGAAAAATTTAAAAATTTTTGCAAAAATATAATAAATTTTGACATTTTTGTTAACTTTCCGCTGGTGAGAGTAGGAATAAAATTCTGACTTGATCGGGCGTGTTGAGCCCTAGCTTGTCCCCTTAACCGTTTATAATCTATAAGCTTGTGCTAGTCTTTTACACAAGGAGCTATAAAACGCGAATTCTTTTTAAGAGTTTGCAAGTTCCCGTATTTGACTTTATATATGCATGGCTTGATTATAAGGCTAAGCATTCGCGGATCTTATTATTTAAGATTTTAAATTTGCGAAGAACGAGAAATGATAGAGTTGTTTATAAGTTAGATTGCTAAACGTGGAGTAGTTGGTTCTCTTTAGAGCTCATCGAAGTTATTTGTGGCTTTTTGTTCCCATTAGCTTGTTTCACTCAAAAATAGAAATCTAGGAATAATTAAAGGTATTTTGGTTTTGGCGATAATTAGTTTTTATTTCTTCCTTAGAGAATTCTTGCTTATGAAAGTTGGGTACACATCAAGGTACTGCCAGTGTTACGGTGTAATAGACTATTCCATCTTGCCGGCTCGCAACCGATGTTGGGATTGTTATAAAAGCCGTAGGACTTGGAGTTTGGCAAATAATTAATGAATATGATAATGTATAATAATAATCCAAAGCCATAAAAAGTTTTCTACATCTTGCCGGTTCGCAGCCGATGTTGTAGACTTCTAATAAAGGCAGAGGAAAAATTCCAAGGTCATAATAGACTATCACATCTTGCCGGTTCGCAGCCGATGTTGTGATTGTTATAAAGGGCCAAGGACTAAATACATTAATGTGCTTTATAATGTTAAAAATGCCAAACTTCGACTCCGGGGGTGTCCTAATAAAGGCTTCCGTCTCTGGACTCGTAGATGAGTTGTTTCGGTCGCAAATAAAAGGGATATCCTCAAAATCGTGTTAAATCAGAGACCTTGATGTGGACCTCATTTTTGTATGCAACGGTTTTCGAGGGAAGGTTTGGAAACTACTTAGCGTCTAAACTAAGGTATTTTTATCGGCTTAAAAATTATCGAAACGAGAATTTGAAGAAATTCATTTCTCACCAAAAATAAAATAAATAGAGGAAAATAGGAATTTGGGAACGAAGAGTCCACAATTAATTTTTATGAGTAGTGTTGGCAATCTAACTTGTAAATGACAATGATTTCGTTTTTAAGCTTAGTTTGGGGACTCGTGAAAAATCAGGAACGACGAATTTTATCCGTATGGTCACTTCTTTATGAGTCGTGTTTCCTACTCGAAGACCCTAAAAGTTATCGTGAGATAATGATTGTCAACAAAGCCGTCACATGATTATGAGAAAAATACAAAAATAGAATAAAAAAAAAAAAAAAAAAAAAAAAAAAAAAAAAAAAAAGAAAATCGGGGAGTTTTTATAACATTGCGTGAGGACACGTCAACATCTTAGTCTGGGGGGATTTTGGTATGTGCTTAAACACATACTTTTATTTGACCAAAACCGGACCCAAATAGACCAAAAACTAACCATAAATGCCAAAGATATTGTGTTTTTGTGTTTGTTTCTATGCAGGTACGGATATCATGAAAAAGGGACAAAATCAAGCAAAATCCGAGAAAATGAGCACGAGACGTGGAAAAGAGATTTATAGAGCCGAAGCCGGGGAAAATTTCGTCAAAGATAATATTTTTGAAGAATGACCCTTGGATTATTTTTTTTTACTTGGCAAAAATTACCCTTGGATGAACTTTGAAAAGATGGCAAAAGTGGTCCCTACGATTTCATAAATTACACCTTTGGTCCTTGATTTTTTCTATACCAACTCTAAAAACCGGCCACCCACGAAAAAACCATATAACCCTTAAACCCCAACCCACTAAACTAAACACACCAATCCACAATTTAACCCCATCGACCCACTCAACAAAACTAAACCCAATACCCTTAACAACCCATCGACCCACTCAACAAAACTAAACCCAATACCCTTAACAACCAACCGGCCCACACCCAACACTACCTAAAAACTATACCCGATCCAAAAACAAACCGACCCACTTTAGTTAAATACTAAAGCCGGTTCACAAAGTGGTCAAACCCCCATTTCACTAGTGGTCAAAATCCCTAACTTAGCTAAATACTATTTATCATCTTCTTCCCTAATTCCTCCCCTAATCACTCAACTGATCACTATCCACCTCACCACAACAATCCAAAAGATTCACATGGGTTTGTCTTGGTCCCCCCTCCACGATGGCGATCCGAGGGCAAGAGAAGATCAACGGTTCAAGATACAAGTTGTGGGCAACAAGATTAATCCAAGGGTCAAAAAGAAGCACAAGGAACACTCTCACGAAGATAACACAACTCGGCTAGGGTTTTTATTTTTTTAGTATAAATAGAACGAGAGTCGATTAGCATTTTTTTTCTTGTCCCATTTTTCATGTTTTAGAAAAATGTTAGACCATTTTAATTGTTTAATGTCTTTTTAGTGTAGAATTTAATTCCAGTTGTAATTTACTCTAAGCTAATTTCCAGTTAATGCAAATTTAGTTTCCTGTTTTTTTTTCTTGTTTGGTCAACGTGGTCAAACTGCTTATGTTGCTGCTTAATTTCTGCTTATTATCTTCTTTTTACTGCTTTTTATTAGTTCTTGGTAGTTTAAAAGTAGTTAAGTGCTTATGGTTACATGTTACTTTAAAAGTCCCCTTAGCAGCCTGCGTTTTTTTTTTATTAGAATTGCCTCACTAGCCTTTTTCAATCTCAGTTTAGAGTAGTTAGAATAGGTTTGCTTATTTTCTGCTGAATTCTTGCTTGATACTGTTTTTTATTGCTTCTTGTTAGAATTAGCTAGAGGCCTTTGTTTCTCTTTCTCTTTTTATTGCTTGATACTGTTTTTTTTCTTGTTAGAATTAGCTAGAGTAGTTAGAATGGGTTTGATACTGTTTTTCTTGGTTGATGTCGTTTTTATTATAATATGATGTGTTTTTTATTGCTTCTTTGTCACTTATTGGTTAAGTAAAAAAAAAAAAGAGTAAAGTGGGATTCGAACTCAGGTCACCTAGGTGATAACCAAGCAGTCTAACCAACTGCCTTAGGCGGTTTGTTGCTTAAATCTTTGCTTGGTTTCTATTTAACCTTGTTCCTTATTTTACTTCAATAAGCTGTTAAGCTGTGAACAGCTTATTCCCTTAAGCTGTTTTTCTTTTCTAAATTTTTCCTAGCTTCTTTTTACTTTAAAGTATTTATTCAAAAAGTTTCAGATTTTTCTCTTTTAATTTAGTATTTTTAATCATTTATTTTCTTTAAATTAGTTTTTAATGCGTATTTAGTTATTTAAATTTCCGTTCGCGTTTTTAGATTTTCGTTACGTGTTTTTAATTAATTAGATTTTTGCGTATTTGCTTTGTTTATTTATTTTAATTAGGTTTAGAAATCAAAACTTTAATCGTGTTTCAAGCATTTTAATTCCGAACCGAAACGATATCCTCAATTTCACGCCTCGTTGGGAGAACGACCCGGGTATACGCTTGCCCGGTTATTACAATTGGTTGTTTTTGCGTTAATGATTTCAAGTTGACTTTTCTTTGTGAGAAGTTTGACTTGTGATTACTTTGACCGAATTCGACGTGACTTCAAGTTGCTCATCCGATATCCTTAATCTTATCGTTTTACGTTTATCTTTGGCATAATTCATAAACGGCCTTAGATTTATGTAGGAGAACCCTTACCTTTAAGACATTGAGGACAATGTCTCGTTTTAGTCTGGGGGGGTAATCTTTCGATTTGATTTTTGCCTTGCATTTTTGCCGTTTTCTCTCGCAACCCCCGTTTTTTCCTCAAAATTTGAAAAAAAATCCAAAAAAATGAGAAAAATTTAAAATTTTTTGCAAAAATATAATAAATTTTGACATTTTTGTTGACTTTCCGCTGGTGAGAGTAGGAATAAAATTCTGACTTGACCGGGCGTGTTGAGCCCTAGCTTGTTCCCTTAACCGTTTATAATCTATAAGCTTGTGCTAGTCTTTTACACAAGGAGCTATAAAATGCGAATTCTTTTCAAGAGTTTGCAAGTTCCCGTATCGACTTTATATATGCATGGCTTGATTATTTGGCTAAGCATTCGCGGATCTTATTATTTAAGATTTTAAATTTGCGAAGAACGAAAAATGATAGAGTTGTTTATAAGTTAGATTGCTAAACGTGGAGTAGTTGGATCTCTCTAGAGCTCATCAAAGTTACTTGTGGCTTTTTGTTCCCATAAGCTTGTTTCACTCAAAAATAGAAATCTATAAATAATTAAAGCTATTTTGGTTTTGGCGAAAATTAGTTTTTATTTCTTCCTTAGAGAATTCTTGCTTATGAAAGTTGGGTACACATCAAGGTACTGCCAGTGTTACGGTGTAATAGACTATTCCATCTTGCCGGCTCACAACCGATGTTGGGATTGTTATAAAAGCCGTAGGACTTGGGGTTTGGCAATTAATTAATGAATATGATAATGTATAATAATAATCCAAAGCCATAAAAAGTTTTCTACATCTTGCCGGTTCGCAGCCGATGTTGTAGACTTCTAATAAAGGCAGAGGAAAAATTCCAAGGTCATAATAGACTATCACATCTTGCCGGTTCGCAGCCGATGTTGTGATTGTTATAAAGGGCCAAGGACTAAATACGTTAATGTGCTTAATAATGTTATAAATGCCAAACTTCGACTCCGGGGGTGTCCTAATAAAGGCTTCCGTCTCTGGACTCGTAGATGAGTTGTTTCGGTCGCAAATAAAAGGGATATCCTCAAAATCGTGTTAAATCAGAGACCTTGATGTGGACCTCATTTTTGTATGCAACGGTTTTCGAGGGAAGGTTTGGAAACTACTTAGCGTCTAAATTAGATATCTTTATCGGCTTAAAAATTATCGAAATGAGAATTTGAAGAAATTCGTTTCTCACCAAAAATAAAATAAATAGAGGAAAATAGGAATTTGGGAACAAAGAGTCCACAATTAGCTTTTATGAGTAGTGTCGGCAATCTAACTTGTAAATGACAATGATTTCATTTTTAAGCTTAGTTTGGGGACTCGTGAAAAATCAGGAACGACGAATTTTATCCGTATGGTCACTTCTTTATGAGTCGTGTTTCCTGCTCGAAGAACCTGAAAGTTATCGTGAGATAATGATTGTCAACAAAGCCGTCACATGATTATGATAAAAAAATACAAAAATATAAATAAAAGGAAAATCGGGGAGTTTTTAGAACTTAAGATTTCTTAATCTCTTTTGAAAATTTTGCTACTTCTCAAAGTTAGTAAAAAGAGATTGGAAATTTTTGGTTTCAAAAACGTGTTTAGATAACATTGCGTGAGGACACAGCAATATCTTAGTCTGGGGGAATTTTGGTATGTGTTAAATTACACATACCTTTTACCTATTTAAACAGACCAAATAGACCAAAAAACTGACCGAATATGCCAAATATATGTTGTTTTTGTGTTTGTGAATATGCAGGTATGGATATCTAGAAAAATGGATAAAAATCAAGAAAAAGACAAAGACGAGCACGGGAAATGGAAAAGAGCTCAAAGACGGGACCCGGGAAGAAATTCACGAGTTTGGTCGAGTTATTGTGCAAAAATCCCGAAGAGCCCTTGGATTATTTTTAGTTGGCAAAAATTGGTCCTCGGATGAACTTTGAAAAAAATTGGCAAGGTTGGTCCCTTCAATCTCATGTATTACAAATATGGTCCTTGTGTTTTTAAACTAAAACTATCCTAATAAAACAACTACCGGATTCAACACTTAACCTAAAACCCATTTTTACTTTAACTACCATCCCAACATAAACCAAACCATCAGCCCACCATTAAACCACCCACAGCCCAAACTAAAACTATCCCCTTCTAATCGCCGGCCCACCTTAACTTAAACCAAGCCCACACCCATAAAAACCCGACCGACCCACTCAATTTTAGCTAAAACCGGGTTTCCAGTCAACCCCCAATCCACACAAGTCAAAATCCCTAACTTCTCAAATACTACTCATCCTCCATTAACCTCCCTAATTCGCCTCTTAGCTTCTTCAACCCCTAATCCCCCGCCCGCTAAGCAACCTATCCACCTCACCACAACCGGCCAAGACACCCACATGGGTTTGTCTTTGGTCCCCCCCCCTCCACGATGGCAATCCGAGGACAAGAAAAAGATCAACGGTTCAAGATACAAGTTGTGGGCAACAAGATTAATCCAAGGGTCGACAAGAGCACAAGGAACACTCTCACACAACTAGCACACTCGGCTAGGGTTTTTATTTTTTTAGTATAAATAGAACGAGAGTCGATTAGCATCTTTTTTTTTCTGGTCCCTCTTTTCATGTATTAGAAAAATGATAGACCATTTTAATTGAAGGTTTATTTTAGCGTTTTTTTTAAGGTAATTTGTATTTTATTTTTTTTAGTTGTAATTTACTTTTTAATTTTAATATATGTCGATTTCTATTTAGTTTTGTTACTGCTTCGATTTGTGGTTATTGTTTCTGTTACTGCTTCGATTTGTGGTTATTGTTTCTGTTACTGCTTCGAACTTGGGATATTAGTACACACTTTTAGTTTGTGTTTGTGTAGGTTTAAGTTTCTTGTTTGTGTTTGAGTTTGAGTTTATTGTTGGATTTGAATCGGTTTAAGTTATTGCTTATTGTTCTTGTTTGTGTTTCAGTAAGCGAAAAAGAAAAAAATAGTTTAAGTTTTGCTTTAGTTTGAATTTTGTGGTGCATTTTTAGTTTGAGTTGGATTTGGATCGGTTTAAGATTAGTGCGAGGTGGATTTGGATTCTGAACTTTAGTTTTTTTTTAGCTTAGCTGTTTATTAGTTCTTGTCGATTTGAGTTAGCTGCAAAAGTATGTCATCTGTTATAGATTTTGCGTTATTGTTTGCGTTTGTGTTTAGTGTTTTGCATATGGTTTGGCATCACTGATGGTTAGTTTGTAGTCAGATGTATTTATGTATGCTCTTTGAATCTGCTTATTTATTTTGAAATTTTGTCAAATCAAAAAAAGGTATTTCTAGTTTTTATTAGTTTCTAGCTTTTATTAGTTACTGATAGTATTAGCATCTGCTGTTGATCTTTTTATTTTGGATTTGGTAGTTAAGTATGTTTGTTGAATTAGTTGTTTTTATTAGCCTAATTGATATGCGTAGCGAGTAGCTTATTAGTGTTTGCTAAGTGATATGAATTTGTGATTTAAGTGTGGATAAATAAAAAAAGGGATTGTGATTAACAATTAGTCAAATTGTTTAGATTTGTGATTTTATTATTTGAAGGGCAAAAGCCGGAAAACAATCAAATTACACATCTAGTAATTATTTTCTTTTTAAAGGATTATTTGCAAAATAAACCAACGTTGTGAGAAAATAATCTTGTTTAAGGAAAATAATTCGTCATCAAACCTTATTCCACACTTAATGAACTTGTCACGTCACTTAGCAAACGTATTTCCCATATATATCTTTTAAATCATTTTTAGAATTACCTAGTTGCCTCTATTACTTAGTAAATTTGTAGTTTACTATTAGTACAATTAGTTTTAGATTATTTATTTGCTACTAGTTTTTAGATTAGATTGCTTTTAGGATTATTTGTGCTTTACGTACTTGTTTTATATGCTTTATTATTGTGTTTTTTTTAGTTTATGTTTGCTATCGTAGTTATAAACTCCAAAATTCTCACTTTTATTCACATTCACTACACGAATCACGTTCCGGGAACACAAATTCCATTCGATCTTCGTCGGGACAACGAACCTGGGCTTTGCATATTTCCGGTGCAATTCTCCCTTGTACTATAAATTGTCGAATCAGTGAGATACATGAGGGAACCAATCATGGATCTGTAAAGGTGCACATCCTTGAGGAGTGGTTCTATACCACGTCCACCACCAAGCAGCCTGATACTTGGACTTCCATGCCCAAAAGCATGGAATCAGTTTGGTGGCAGAGGAGCCAAGAAGACCATTCCTGACTTCATGAACAAAGAGAAACATAAAATGTAGGTGGTGGTGTTTGGCTGGTTTATGTTAAAGCTTGTGTCTTATGATGCATTGTAAATTGCATCCTTGAATGCAATCACTTGTTTATAAATAAAAAGCTCCATGGTTCTGTTGTTTTAATTTTCCACATATGAATCACTTGCAATAGAGAAGAGTTAACAACTGCAAAACAAAGTTAAGCACAATATACCAAAAACAAACATACTATGGAAAGTTGGAAACAAATTAATTATTGAAAATAAGAATAACCATTTAGAACAGCAAGACTGAAAACAAACATGTATACAAACTATACAAAGTTAAGAAAGAGAAATCAGTTTTTCTTAACAACACAGGCCTGAGTGGGCTTGAGTCCTCTCTGTGGAGCAGCATACTTAAAGGTTTTGTATGAACTTGCTCCAGTGAAACTATGTTTGGACTTATAGGTATATTCATTTTTAAATGGATTCCAAGCCCAACAATCTGAGAGGTTATTAGCCGAACCCCCATTTGAATTTGTTTGATTTGCAACTGGTCTTCTCATAGGTGAATGAGGTTTATAAAAATTATTTCTTTGAAAATTTGCATTCACCTGTGCCTTTTGAAATGGTTGTTTGGGTCTCACATAGCCAGTGTTCACATTAGACCTCACCGAATGAACATAACCAGTATTCACATTAGGACTCATAAAATTACCATTTTGCCTATTCACAATAAAGTTCCTGTAGCCAGACCTAAAATTTTGTCTACCAGAATTAACATAAGGGTTAGGTCTGGTAGAGTTATTGAGTTGGACAGGTCTGGGAACAAACTGGTTGGCATGATTAATTCTACTAGCATTATTCCAAACTGGTTTATTTGAAACATGACCCATATTAACATTCATTCTCTTTTTCTCAGCCTCTCTCTTCATTCCCTTTTCATGGAAGTCACAATCTCTTATTAAATGACTCAAACTTCCACACACAAAACATCTTTTAGGAGCATAAGTGTAACTACTCCTACTTTCTCTGTGAACACTATTGCTTCTAGGTGACTCACTCATTTTAACAGATTCCCTAGGAGTTTTTATGTGATTGACACAACTAGGTTTGACTGTCTCAGGCTTTGGTTCAGTCACTACAGGTTTAGTAACAACAGGTTCACACTTCTTAACAACCTTAGGTTCAGGATTCTCTTTTACCTCACTTTTTGACTCAGACTTAGAGTGATCAGAGGAACCATCAATAGATCCTTCAGAGTCATTGGATTGACAAGAAGAATACTGATGCGTGCGTGTGCGTATGCTCTAATTTATACCCACGGTATGTCGTTGTGGTTTTAGCAGTATTCAAGTTTTAAATTTATATTTAGCCGACTTATCAATAACACACACACTTTAACGAGCAGTGTACCCGGTCAGTATGAATATAATGGTAAGTAGAGTGTCGATCACTAAGAGTGGAACGTATTATCTAGTTATCCTAATCAGTATTTTAATATATTAAGTTAGCTATACAACCTAATCTAATGCAAGGGGGTTCAGCCTGAGAGACTGGCATGGTTTGGTTGCAATTTAATAATAAACTAAACTAATGAGCACGAATCAGCGAGTAGCACACACGTACACAGATAAATACTTGAGACAATAAGAAGACCTGTCCTGATAGTTAAGTAGCTTATCACTTGTTTTATTGCTAGTTTTATATGAAGTGTATAGTTCGATGCAATGCACCGAGATTAAGTCCTTTCTCGTTGGTTCTAATCTTATCGGCGAGTAAACCCTTAATGATTACTTATGACTATCCCATTTATCTTTCTTCCTACTTTTCTACAGACGATAGAATGCATAGGCGATCTAATAAATAGGCGAGGAAGGGGCATGGCGACCCAAGCAATGCTCAGGTAGACACAGAGGTTATCAATGCACTAATAAAAGTCACCAAAGACATCAACATATAAACTTTAATTAATGGGAAAGCAATTTTAAGGGGGGTCGAAGTGCATGGTTAAATCCATGATCACAAGCCCATCAATCCTGACCAATTAAAGTGTACTAATACAATAAAACAAAACTACTTAATGAATTAAATACATGCAGGACCTTCTTACAGCTCTCGTATCTTCGTTCAAGGTGTGTCTTGTGCTGCTACTTCGACTGAATTCGGCCTTAGGTTTTTGTGGTCTTCGGTCTTCTAAAACTGTCGAACTCCGAAATTCGTCTGGTCTTGGGGTATTTATAGTTTCTGTCTGAGGGTAAGATGCGGCGCATCTAATAAGTATATGCGGCGCATTGACTTAACTTCGCGTGGGGTCCAAGATTAATATATTCAGGAATATTCGTACACCGCCAGAAGATGCGGCGTAACTCCATTCTTAGATGCGGCGCATGTCCTTGCTGTCTTGGATAATATCTTGTGAAATCTTGATAGTGATGCGCCGTATGTAATAAGCAAGATGCGGCGTATCTGGAGCAGAATGTCTTGATCTTGTACATTTCAGTAGACTCTTAACTTCTTGCTTGTTTTGCTCCATAATTAGTCCAAAATCGCCAAGTTTCACATAATACTTGTTTTTACCTGAGAATTACAAAAGTAAACATTAACGTATCAATTCTCACAGATTATATAATAAAACAAGTCAAATAAATAGGATAAATGACTGTAATAAAATGTACTTATTTGAGTTCATCAAATATCCCCCCACTTGAACTTTACTTGTCCCCAAGTAAACCTTAGAATTAATCATATGAAAATGTATCCTAAAAGATATTAGGATTTATTTTTATATTTAAGCATGTATTCATTTTTGTCATAATCACACAACCAAACACTTAACGAATTAGAAGTAAAATAAAATAATTCGATAAAAGCAAATCTAATCGTTTAACTGTCCAGTCGTGACGAATATTCTATCATAAGCTTGGCAAGTATACACATCTCCCCCACTAAAGCCAAGGAATAACAAGTCTAAAGCGGTAAATAGGGTTTGGAGGTTAAGGGTTAATCATTCTCTTTAATCTCTATTGATCTCAAATTCCAGAAAAGGCGACAAAATCACAAATACATGATCGAATCCACGAACACGATACTTGCAATTGCTCAAATCCTTAACTCGAATAGGCTAAAGATAGGACCAAGTAATCTTCACCAATAATATTATATCAAAAAGGGCGAAAAAATCATAAATACATAGCCGAATCCACGACTACGATACTTAAGATTGCTCAAATCCCTAATCTCAATAAATCAAAGGTTCGGATAAAGAATAATATAAGGTATGGATAATATTTGGGATACAAATTGGCGTAAAATGAAAAATAAACAAAACAGGTAAATTAAAATCCTAAGTGTGGTTAATCACTATCCCAACCATCCCATGAATAAGACTCATATCATAGAATAACTCACGCTTTAACACTTGAAACACACGCTTTAGGTAGACACGAATTATACTCAACAAAATCTCAATCAAAGAATAACCTTTAGTTGGCGTTCCCAAAACGTTCAACTCCCATTCAATCCATAGATATAATATACAACAACTAGTGGTGATATCGACCACTTAATACAAAACTTTACATAAGCTGGTAAAAACAAACATCCAACTTTTCCTTTTTCTTTTTCTTTTCTTATTTTTTCGATTTTTTTTTTTTTTTTTTTTTTTTTTTTTTTTAACTTCAAACATAAACATAGATGTGTAAAATTTCACTACATCACTATAATGATAACTCTGGATAATTTTTCATACTTTTCATGACTTCAGAAATAACGGTAATAGTGAAAGTAGTAAACACACAAAAAATAAACTCAAAGATATACAATATTGACTTTCACTCCAATTGCATTGTGCAATTTCCCGACCTAACCATAGATAATGAATTACGCACGCGAACACAGGTAATGTAAGGAAACACACTTTGCCTAAAGCAATTAACCAACCACGGATTTTAATCTACAGGGTAGGCTAAGGTGTAAGGGTGTAACGAAACATTATAACAAAGGTGTAAGAAACGAAAGGAATGGCTCTGAGTGTTTTTCTAGGGGTATCTTACTCTAAAAGTGAGAGTAACAAAAGGGTTTATATGGAGGTTAACTAACCAGTGTAGTTAGCTAATATCACATAACATATAAAGGCTATTTGGGTGTAATCCTAGAAATTTACCAATTTAGACAAGTCATTCCAATTATATAAATAATACTTATTATGGTGGTCTCGAATAGTATACAAGCCAAGTTCTAAAGTTTACAAGTCACCGGCACACTCATAAATTTGTGAATTCTGAAAAAGTCACAATTTTTGAAAATAACGTCATGTGTGCAGCTATGTAACTTAGACTTTAAACAAAATCATGCTAAAAATTTTTAAATTTTTATATATTAAGCGCATTTTAAGCATATTTTGAAAAGTTTAGGACAAGTAAGTGTTCTAATTCTCCAATCCCCCCACTTAAGTTAAACAACGTCCTCGTTGTTTGTATCAAAGATTAAAAACTGGAAAATAAAAGAATTAGAACACAAAAACTCCCCTGAGATTTGCTCGGTATGATCCTCCATTGTTTGTATAAGAGCAAAAATCATCTTTCTTGTGGATGAGAACGTTTATGCTTCATAATTGATGTATCCACAGGAAATGCAGGAATCTGTAATACCACCAAGACTTTAACACACCTAAGTTAAGAAAGTTCAAACTTGCATAATACATTAGTAGTTAGTAAAAATAAAACATAAAAATTAAAACTGAAAATCATCAAGTCAGTCGATGCGCCGTATCTTATGGAAGAAGATACGCCGTATCGAGCCTGGAATAAATACGAATCAACATAGAAGATGCGTCGCATCCTTAACCAGGGATGCGCCGCATTAAAATAAACTGATAAAAAGTTTTAAAGTCGAAAATAAAAATGCAAAAAATAAAGTAAGATATGACCAGTGCAGGAGATGCGTCGCATCTAAGGATTGAGATGCGCCGTATCCTCTGCGGGCCTGACTGACTCGACACAGAACAGAATAGTAAAAATTTTCCGGGTTGTCTCCCGGTCAGCACTTGTCTTTATTCCAGAGTCTTCAAGTTAGACTCACGTTCAGCTCCTTATTCTGTTTTATTGATTCCCACATTGCCACGTAGGATCCATTTAGCAACAAATTCGTCACGTATATATTCAGGTCCCAACTTCAACACTCCTTTGTAGAATCCTTCCATCATTTGATAAGGGTACTCTATCCCTCTCTTCATGTCATCATCACCAATAAAAAGGAATGGAGAAAATTTGTGGCAGAACCTATTAGTAGCATGTTTAAACCCAGGGTGAGTTCGGGGCATCATATAAGTGATAACGTCGCTTCCACATTGAAAGGTGATCTTTCCTTCAAATCGTTTTGCATTAATAATGATCTCCCTACAAAATGGTTTTCCAACAATCACGTCACCCATATCGCTGTCACAATAGGCATTCATGTCTTCAACAATGGCGAACTCATTAACAATAGTAAAACGTCCAACGAAGACCGGGACATTAATGAAGGCTCCAACTACATTCTTTCCCTTATACTCCACTTTTTTTCTCATAATAGAATTGTAAAAGCTTCTTGATATGACATTAATCGGTAAAATAGGAAAGAAATTGGTGTCAACACACTTGTACCCAATCATGCATGGGAATTGCAAATTGTAAGCACAATCGGCGTGGATCCTTCTACCGTAATCCCAAGAACCATGATATCCCTCAAATTCATCGTAATTCCTAGTATTAATAACGTTGACTTTTGGACTATCCAGAATTTCTCCTTCTTCTAACTCAGATTCCGCATCATCCATGAACAGGTCATTGGATTCTAATGGTCCATCAAGGTCATTAAGTTCAATGTAGTCTCCATCGTAATGTTCGAGTGATTTATCTTGCACTAATATTTCATCCATAAATTTGGCTTCGAAGTCGAAGTCAATCAGTTCTCCGAATCCGACCATTTTCCTTCTGAAATAATCACGAAAGCATCAGTAGGATTTGTTCGCTAGAAGAGAAATTAATGAATTTAGAAACGGATATAAGAATAACTGATATCTGCAGACGATGCGCCGTATCCAGAAAGTTGGATACGCCGTATCTTATCACGTTAAAATTTAATCAGACGTTTATTCAGAAAATAGATACGCCGTTTATAAATTTAGAATGCGCCGTATCAGTTTTAATTATCAAAAACCGATATACTTATTAAAATTAAATGCGTCGTATTAACAAAAGTTAATGCGCCGTATTTTCGTTACGTTTCAAAATACCAGATTTTTGATTCAGAAAGATGCGCCGTATCGACAGAGATCGATGCGTCGTATCTGTTTAATAATTCGAAAACTGTTTTTAATTAAAATAATAGATACGCCGTATCTGCTAAAGCAGATGCGTCGTATAGCATTATCGTTTAGAAAAAAAAAATTATTAAAAACAGATACGCCGTATCTTGGGGAAAGATGCGTCGTATCGAATTAATTAAACGCGTTGTATTTTATAAAAATTAAACGCAATACGCCGTATCTAATAAAATAGATGCGCCGTATCGTTTGAATTAGCTCAGTACAACGATAGCAGTATGCAGAAAAACAGAAAAATAAAAACAAAATTAAACACAAACGAAAAGCAACAAAAATAAAAGAAAACAAATAACACACAAAACAGAAAATATGCAAATAATACAATGAATGCATTAACCTAATACACAACACGGTTAGCGGTTAGATTAAAAATTAAAAAGAAAAACCTAATTAAAATACTAATCAAATTAACAGATAATAACAATTCACACCCCGGCAACGGTGCCAAAAACTTGATGCGTGCGTGTGCGTATGCTCTAATTTATACCCACGGTATGTCGTTGTGGTTTTAGCAGTATTCAAGTTTTAAATTTATATTTAGCCGACTTATCAATAACACACACACTTTAACGAGCAGTGTACCCGGTCAGTATGAATATAATGGTAAGTAGAGTGTCGATCACTAAGAGTGGAACGTATTATCTAGTTATCCTAATCAGTATTTTAATATATTAAGTTAGCTATACAACCTAATCTAACGCAAGGGGGTTCAGCCTGAGAGACTGGCACGGTTTGGTTGCAATTAAATAATAAACTAAACTAATGAGCACGAATCAGCGAGTAGCACACACGTACACAGATAAATACTTGAGACAATAAGAAGACCTGTCCTGATAGTTAAGTAGCTTGTCACTTGTTTTATTGTTAGTTTTATATGAAGTGTATAGTTCGATGCAACGCACCGAGATTAAGTCTTTTCTCGTTGGTTCTAATCTTATCGGCGAGTAAACCCTTAATGATTACTTATGACTATCCCATTTATCTTTCTTCCTACTTTTCTACAGACGATAGAATGCATAGGCGATCTAATAAATAGGCGAGGAAGGGGCATGGCGACCCAAGCAATGCTCAGCTAGACACAGAGGTTATCAATGCACTAATAAAAGTCACCAAAGACATCAACATATAAACTTTAATTAATGGGAAAGCAATTTTAAGGGGACTCAAACTGCATGGTTAAATCCATGATCACAAGCCCATCAATCCTGACCAATTAAAGTGTACTAATACAATAAAACAAAACTACTTAATGAATTAAATACATGCAGGACCTTCTTACAGCTCTCGTATCTTCGTTCAAGGTGTGTCTTGTGCTGCTACTTTGACTGAATTCGGCCTTAGGTTTCTGTGGTCTTCGGTCTTCTAAAACTGTCGAACTCCGAAATTCGTCTGGTCTTGGGGTATTTATAGTTTCTGTCTGAGGGTAAGATGCGGCGCATCTAATAAGTATATGCGGCGCATTGACTTAACTTCGCGTGGGGTCCAAGATTAATATATTCAGGAATATTCGTACACTGCCAGAAGATGCGGCGTAACTCCATTCTTAGATGCGGCGCATGTCCTTGCTGTCTTGGATAATATCTTGTGAAATCTTGATAGTGATGCGCCGTATGTAATAAGCAAGATGCGGCGTATCTGGAGCAGAATGTCTTGATCTTGTACATTTCAGTAGACTCTTAACTTCTTGCTTGTTTTGCTCCATAATTAGTCCAAAATCGCCAAGTTTCACATAATACTTGTTTTTACCTGAGAATTACAAAAGTAAACATTAACGTATCAATTCTCACAGATAATATAATAAAACAAGTCAAATAAATAGGATAAATGACGGTAATAAAATTTACTTATTTGAGTTCATCAAATACCTATTGGATTTGTCCTCTGAGGTGTTTGACTCAGGTGTTTGAGGACCTTTCTTACCATACACAAAAAGTGAATCATCCAACTCTTCTTTTTCAAGAGGAGTATAGTCATCACTCAAAGGTGGTGGTACTCCCTTAAAGTCACCAGTCTTAACAAACCTATTGTACAATGGTTTGCCTACATAATCATCTTCTCTAGACTTAAGGATTGCCTTTTTCTCATCTTCCTCATATACTAAGCCACATTTTTTATTTGACTTTATTTGAGAATCCCAACATTTGAACAGGTTATTATTTGAATTGTTTCACTGATCTACCCTTTTTCTCAACTCATCCCTTTCCTTCTGAATTTTAAGACCCAATTGTCTATACCTTTTAAGCTTTTCATCTTGTTCATATATTTTATTAGCTTGAAAGTATAGTTTTTCATTTAAAGCAGCATGTTGATTTTGAAGGGTGACCTTTTGTGCCTCTAATGTTTTTACAGCATTTTTATGTGCTAATAGATTTACCTCTAGGTCACCTATTTGTTCTAACTGCTCATCACACAAAGCCTTAACATGATTATATGAATCAGTGCATAATTTAGAGCATAATGATACCTCATTACCAATGGCCATGAGAGCATGATCAGACTCCTCATTCACTCTTGGATGCTCACCCCAGTTGACTCCTCCAGCTTCCATTGTCAGCAGGCTCATCTGATTCTTTTCCATCTTCCCATCTTCATCTCTTTTCCCATCAGCAGGCTTCTTTTCTGGACAATCTCTTGAAAAATGTCTGTGCTTGTAACAATTGTAGCATTCAACTGTCCTTTTTGTGTATCCCACTGGTGATTTGTTGTTGAAGTTGATGGTCCTTCCATATTGCTTCTGAAATCGTTTGACCCTTAAAGCAACCATGGCAATGTGCCATTTTATGTCCATCTCTTCAACTTCAACATCATTAATCTGTTCTAAGTCTTCACTAATAAAGCTTTCATCTTCCGTTTGGTTGGCAAAGAAAGAATGTATCACCTCATCAGTAAAACTTGAAGCAGACCTTTCACTTATAGGAGTTTCATAGATACCAGACCTAACACTACCAGGTTTAACCTTGTAAGTACTGCTTTTGTTTTGTGACACAAAAGCAACATTTGATGAACTGGTTGAAGCCTGAGTGTTGTTACTGATGTCCCTTTCAAACATCCTGAGATTATTGTATTGGTCATCAGGTGTCATTGAATCTACTTCCTCCTTAATCCTCATTGCCACAGATACATTGCCCCATTCTGATGGTAAAGATCTAAGGAACTTGTGGTTTGCATCCTCATTTGAAACTGCTGCACCATGAACTTCCAGTTGTTTTAACAGATGTTGAAATCTGTCATAGCCCTTCTCCAATCCTTCAGTCTTTGAAACACTGAATGTCTCAAATTGTTGTTTAAGAACAGCCTTTTGCATCTTCTTGGAGTTTGTATAAAGGTTTTAGAATGAGAGCCTTTGGGCTTCACCATTCTTGTCGGAGGAGTAGGAAGGGATAATTTCCTCTTCGGAGGAGTCTTTACAGACATAACAGCCTTTGCTTTCTTACTTTTCTTCTTATCTGAAAGACCGGATGACCTTATGAGCCTTGTTGGAAATTCCTTGATAAGGGGATCATCGGAATCTGCTACAGTCTCCACAAAATGAGGAGTCTCGTCTTTATTAATTGATGTTGATGGAGAACCTACTTCATGGTTCACATTATTTGGCTCTTTGGGGACAAAACTAAGCTCTCTAGTACCACGGGCTACAACGAAGTTCCTGAATGCCATCCCTACAGAAAAAAGAAATGAGATAAATACCATCAGATAAGTCATTTACTTTATTTGAATAGGTACATACATACTTTTCCCATTGCAGATTATCTCAAGTTCCAAGGGAGAGCCTTCCCAATGATCTATAATGCCCGCCAGAAACAGTATTGGCGCAGGAAACGTTTGCACATCAAATGGGTGACGTTCAAGACGTTGGTAGAGGGGATAGCTTCTTACGAAGTGCGGCGAAGGATCATCAAAGCGTTTCTCGTCAAAAAGATTGTCTTTATCTAGCAACGCTGGATAATTGGGAGGTATGATCGTATCTTGCACATAAAAAAACAGACCTTTCCATTTTCTTATGTTGGCAAAATGTTTAGTTATTAAGCAAGGCACATCGGGCTCAC
Source organism: Artemisia tridentata subsp. tridentata (assembly GCA_021014915.2). Lineage (NCBI taxonomy): Eukaryota > Viridiplantae > Streptophyta > Magnoliopsida > Asterales > Asteraceae > Artemisia > Artemisia tridentata. Next base: position 262,210,111 of record CP139502.1, read on the forward strand.
TTCTTTTGGCCAATGTTAACCAATCACCGCCAGGACAAAGGTTTATAAAACCTATAAGCACATTCAGCGTTGGCTCATACCCATAAGCTTTACATACAACGATGTAAGTAGTCAACTTGGCTAAGCCAAAAGGGTTCAGCCTGGATATATGTACTTGATAATATTGTAGAAACTCCAGGATTAAGGGGTGGATTGGAATCCTAAAGTTAGATTCTGTAAATGCATGCACATAAAGCCCCACATAACCCGTTGGAGCATCAAAAACATTTTGGTTTTGATTGGGAAGCATAACTTTAAACTCTTTAGGTATGGGATATATTTTAAGAAATTCTATTAGAGCCTGCTCTGATAAGGTAAATGTATTACGAATCGCAGCCTGTATCTCTGATAACATAATTGTAACACCCCAACCCGATAAGGGTAAAGATGTCATAATAATGGTTTCATATCAGATCAAAACAAAGCGTACATCAACAGTAATACAAGGGTTCTCAAAGGTTACAAATGAAATACTGAACATACAAGGCTACAAAGGAAACAAAAGCTAAATACTAAGTCTGCAAATGCAAATCCTTCTAATAGTCTCAACTTCAGAATAACTATCAAGGTCTTCTAAGTCCAAAAGTCTCTTCACTTATACCCAGCTTCCAACTAAAAACCTGCCGCAGGAAAAGAAATGCGGCTGAGCTTAAAAAGCCCAGTGAACAGATATATATAAACGAAAACGAAAGCAAAAGAAAACGAACATGTATAGTTTGGTGCATTGGGTTTACAAAGGTATAGTCAAAGAGTACAAAGTAAGAAAGATAAAAGGGTAGGTCAGTAATCCACCACGAGCCCGAACACAAATCAAATATAGTAACCATTTCTTCATAATCATATAGAGGGGAGACCTCTCAGATAATCAGATAATATGAGGGGTGTCCTCATTCTTCAAATGGAGTAGCTAACTCCCGAACTTGTGAAAGACGTAGATTGCACCCATGCATCAGTCACCGAACAATAATATAATATCAAATCATGTTAAATCCACTAATACGAACACGAACCTAGGATGCATCCATACGCCCCCCGAACAATAATATTGGCCATAATAAATAATAAAGCGCGCATGTAGTAGCAAATGGGGACGGTGTGGAACATCACTCGACCACACTGGAGTCATGCCATTGGTGCATCAATGACACGGCCATGTTACCTTCATGGCTAGGAAACGAACTTGGCTCGGGTATCAAACTGAAGGGTCAAAGGTCAAAGGTCCAAATCATAGCAAAGGTTCAAATAGTCTAAGTCATCGAATCATAGTCAAAGTCCAAATATCAAAGGTTCATGGCAAAAGGGGTCATATCCAATATCAAAGTCAAATGAGTCAAAATGAACGGATCAAAGGTTCATAATCAAATGGTTCATTTAGAAAAAATCTTTATCAATTGATTTTTCATAAAAATGATCTTTAATAACGGTTTTCACAAAAGTGGTCTTTAAAAGTAAATTTCGTAAAAGTTTAGTAAAATTCCATATAAATGTGGTATTGCATCATTCATAAACATCATTTTAAAAAAATAGTTTACCTCAAAACATTTCCATGATATAATTACAAAGGTTTTCACATCTAGTTACCAAAATCAAATGAACCCTCGAACGTGATTCGAATACTAATATCACAAGGTAACGAACGAATATCAGATAGATCATTATAGAGGCTCAAAGCAAAAAGAGTCATATCAAACATCAAAGTCTAAATGAATCAAACAAACGAACCAAAGTGTAGGGAACATAGCAATGGCTTAGGGAATCTTAAAACGAATCAAGATAAATGAGTCATGAGAGGGAAAACACCCTTACTGAAAAAGGGTAGAATATCTGTACCTTATACCGCAAATGAAAATACAACTAGAAACGAAAAGATCGGAAGTAAACTCCATCTTCAGCGAATCTACACGAATTTATGATCGTCTGATTAATAACTTATTTTAAATCAGGTTACTCATTTTAGTCGGCTTTCCATTTTTAGTATCTTTCCTCTTATAACAGATTTCCAAAAATAGTAAGTTCACTCTTTAAGTAGTTCAACCATTTTAAGTAACTTTCCATTTTTAGTAGGTTTCCCGAATTAGCAAGTTTCCATAATTAGTAAGTTCCCGAAATAGTAATTTTATACTTTAAGGTTATAAATGACAATTAAATAATCTTTAAGGATTAAAATGACCAATATAGTAGTTTAGGATTAAATAACACGACTTATAATAGTTTGGGGTTTAACATGTCATTTTATCAAAGTTCAGGGTCAAAAGTGTAAAATACATAATTATATGGAATTTCTCATCCTTTGAATATTTTAAGCCACGTTCATACTTATACATAGCAACATTATATCACATCCGTTTACGTATTCCCTTATGCCAGATCCTTAGGTCGCATATCAAACAAGCAGGTTCTTTAATATTTTTAGCTCCATTAATATTATGTGAAACATGTTTATGTCGTATAGTCATAGGCCAATTCATACGTACAAAACTGATTCGAATACAACATATATTAGGTTGATTTGGTTAGTTTCTATTTTATTATTTCATGCACCCACAGATTCGAACAGCCATAATTTGTTTGAGTATCGACCTTTATTAACACCTCATTTACATGCGTCTTTCATTTCAGGTTTTACACCGTACAATAGTTATTAAACCAACGTTGTTAATACAGATCTTAACAATCACGCTAACTTTTATATCGACATAAATATTTTATTATATCAAGCGATCCATTGTTCATCGTCTTATGAAATCAATTTCATTATTTTATGTGAAGTATACCCATTTTATACTATTGATTTCCAGTCGACTACTAATCATATTTAAGCCACAATCTTAGTGATCCATAAACGTTTATGTTATAGATTTTAATCAATCTTTCAGACCCTTTTATCGACATGTAATCATGCACCATTTAATATAGTTCTAATCCAGATTTGTTTGCCATGTACATCGATCTATATTTCCCATATCACAATTGACTAGAACAAAACAGTTTATGTGCTTATTGTAACCTTCCATTTGTTCACATATTCTTGCTTGATTACTGATCGTTTTAGGTTACCAAATTTACTATTTCATGTGTCCATGCCGAGTGAGAAACAAGGCCAAAAGATGATACCTTGTTTTTTTTTGTGTCGAATCTTAAGGAAGAAACCAGGACGGAAAGGACCAGAGATCGACCCCTACAGAATCGCCTTATATGAACCAACCCAAGGCTTCCTCGAGCAGGAATTACCCACGATCAACTTACCAACACGAACTAGAAATCAACACGCCTAATCCACCACTCGAGGTTACACAAGAGCCTCCTTTTTTGGCTTGCCTTTGGATCGAACAGAAGAGGGAGTGGGGAGCAGCCAAAACTTTTTGTGGGATGTATTTTAGGGTTTTGAAAATTTTAGGTTCAAGGGATTTGATATAGACCGAGATTTGAGTTGACACAAATAAGGAAGGAGCTTAATTTAAGGGATTCTAATTTGATTGTTCTTATCTCTTCTCATTAGACTTAGGCCAAAATATTTTTGAACTATGCAACATGTATAGATCGACTAGTTATAGCTAGGGGCATAAGATTTATATTTTGTACATATTATTTATAGTGTAAAGTTTACCTCAACTTCATTTGTTAGATAGTTTAGGCTAAGTTCAAATAATGTCGCTTGCATAGTTTTCATAAGTTCTTAAATTTCAAATTTAAGGGCATTTTAGTCATTTCGTATTATGTTAAATTTTTGGGTTTTACAGCTTCTTCCCCTCTAAAAAAAATGAAGTCGCAAGTTAGACAAAGTCATAGCACATCGCAAAAGATCGTCACAAACATTTTCACGCCCGAGGAGGTTCTTCCAAAAGGATCTTCCGACCAAATAGTTTCTCATGACTCAAATCAAAACGAGGTGGGCTCAAATTTCTCAGAAGAAGACAAAATAAATTGATTCTGATCAAAAGGTCCATGCAACAAAAATGGAGGATAGGTGAATCTTCCGGAAAGCTCATATGGAATACGAACAAGATTTCAGATCAATTAACTGTATCAACAGTAGAGAGTTTTACAAGAATTCAAGATTTATAACTGAGGTCAACAGAATGCAACACGAGAGTCCAAAGTCATCCAGATATCTAATGAATGAAGGTAGAGTATACGCATAGGTAGAATGAACCTAAAGTCTCACTAATCACGGATAATCCAACGGAGATCAAATTCTAAACTTCTTAGGTACTCCCCAAGATATCCTATGCCACAACAAGTGCACGTTATATGATGTAAGTATTATCACGTTGGCCAGACGTCATAATACTGGCATCATATAAATATGCCCTCATAATGGTCATACTTTATCTCAAGTCGTAATCAAAACCACCTATCTTAATCCACCTAGTACTTCTACAGTCTCAGAGGTCAACAAAATCAAATGCCATAGTCAAGAGAGAAAACAAAACTATTCGCAAGAGTATCAAAATCCCAGATTGCCTAGCAGAAGTAAGGTACGCCGTCACAAGCATCATATCTTCCACAACTCGCCAAAATCTCTCAAACAAAGCCATCACCAAACATATGAAAAATGAACACGAACTGAAATGCTTCTAGGAAACTTAAATCATCAGAGGATCTTATTACTTTATAACGAAATTTAAGAGGGTCAACGGAAATGAAAGTTAATCGCCAAAATCTTCGGCCTTCATAGAATCAATTCTTCCAAACATAAAGGGTCTGTTTCACAAATCCGTTCATTCAACACATCCAATCTCCTCAAGTCCGGTTAATCTGTCTTCGTCTGTCCATCAATCAGGAAGTGAAACCAAAATCGGGAACTTCTGTTTGGTTCGTCGAGCCTCCTGCATTTCTTCTTGGAATGTGATGGAGTAATGTGAATTTCTGGCATGCTCTTTAAATCTCTTCATCATCCAGTCTGCTTCCGCTCTCAATTCATCTTAGTACAACCAAGATGAATAGGGAAGTGAGACTGCATGTCTTCATCAGCTCCAGGTTCTCCATCTTGACAAGAATTTCTTCTTCTGCATCGCCAACACTTCTGCCTTGTAAGTAATGTCTTCACTCTTCAGGTAGCCACCGTTGTTGTCAACTCCAGGTCAGGTATTGAATTAATTCTTCTGATGCTCTTCTAGTTGTATTGATGCATACGCAAAACCTTCCGTGCTGTAAGGGAGTAAAACCGAGTCTCTTTCTGGAATGCCCCAAAATTCGTTCCGCTGAAGGTATGGAAACTAATTCCTATTTCAGCTTTTCCAAAATTCCATTCTCAATCAACTAAGTTGTTTCTCTCGATTCACGAAATTTCTCAATGGTATCACAAATTGTAAACATCATCCAGAATTCTTCTGCAAAGCTCAAAAGGTTTCAGTTCTCCATTCTGTTATCGGTCTTGACCACTTGGTGATAGTTTTCAAAACTTGCGGGATTTAAAGAGATATCCTCAATTAAGAACATCGTTGTCTCAACAAATATCAATCTCTCAGAATGCACATTGATCGACGAATTTCCTAACAAAGTGCAAAGATGATTTTCATGCTCTTCCTCGTCTCTGAACGTACTATTAAGTCATACAATGACCATTCGCTCAAGTACTCACGAGAAAACATCATTTATCAAATTCGCAAAACAGTCAGAGCTTTAGCTAATACTATTAGCGTCACTAACCGTCATAGTAGTCGTTTACGAATACGGAAGGCGATTCCAAGAATAAAATCAATTTATCAGAAGGAAACTTCGTGCTCTGAAATTAAACAAACACATAGTCGTTTCAGGGTGGAGGAATATTGGCTCCTAACAGTAATACGGTTCAGCTATCTCCAGTCACCATCCTTCTTTATCGCGAACGAAACTAAAACACGCCTAGCAGATACACTCAAACAAACTTACATCCTGGTCTTCGGTTGCTGCCCTTCCCGGTAGCTCAAATCAACTAGTATAATTCTGGACACATCCGGAGGAAATCTTTGCCTGGTGACTAGACAATATCTCGATATCATGTCAAATCTTACTTCACACTCCGGTGGAAAACTTGGTGGTTCAACCAGGAATCATATTCAAGAAATTCAGGGTGCCAAATAACGTTCAAGATACGATTCATTCATTGGTGTACGAAATGGGTCCTAGGAAAACTTCATAACCGCGAAAGTAACACACGAGTCTCCAGAGTAATAGTGATAGCAAAGGGTTTAACAATCGGTAATCGTAGTAGGGAGTTCAAAATTGTTTCAAACGCTAAAGGTGAGACATAGAAGGGTAGTTGTCAATATTTGAGTGATCAATCAACCAATTCCTTGTAGGAATAAAATCGAAGTTAACTATCCGAGGAAAGACAGATCAGCATAGCAAAACTTATCGTTCAAAAGTGAGAGGAAACATTCTTATACTCGTGGTTAAACACCACAAGACTTCTCGTAGGGACAGAGATGGGTGAAACGAAATCCAATAGTGTCGGAAGATTCATAGATACTTATCAAAAGCAAAAGACAAATAACAAAATGTATCAAGTATGTCATCGCCATGGAGATTCTCAGAATGCCCGAAGAGGCGTCAAAATGATTAACGAAAGGACCAGAGATCAGAGTCAAAATCTGAAGATAAGGATCCAATAGTGTCAGGCAATTATTATGAAATTCTCAATGCCTTCAAGATTTAATCAGGTTCAAATCTTAGGTGGTGCAAAGCATAAGCTTTCACTTTCCAAAGTGGTATCAACAGGATCTAACCAAAAGCAAGGCACGAATCAGAGTGATGCGGAAGCAATGATACTTAAACAAATGCCTTATAGTCTACCCATTCCTCACTGGTCAAAACTTACGTTCCTATAGGGAAATCTTAAAGCAAATTTTCAAAGGTTGTCTTACGAGCGCCTACAGGGAAAACTTAGTGGTCCTAACTTACACAGGCCAAGGGTAAATGTATTACGAATCGCAGCCTGTATCTCTGATACCATAATTGTAACACCCCAACCCGATAAGGGTAAAGATGTCATAATAATGGTTTCATATCAGATCAAAACAAAGCGTACATCAACAGTAATACAAGGGTTCTCAAAGGTTACAAATGAAATACTGAATATACAAGGCTACAAAGGAAACAAAAGCTAAATACTAAGTCTGCAAATGCAAATCCTTCTAATAGTCTCAACTTCAGAATAACTATCAAGGTCTTCTAGGTCCAAAAGTCTCTTCACTCATACCCATCTTCCAACTAAAAACCTGCCGCAGGAAAAGAAATGCGGCTGAGCTTAAAAAGCCCAGTGAACAGATATATATATATAAACGAAAACGAAAGCAAAAGAAAACGAACATGTATAGTTTGGTGCATTGGTTTTACAAAGGTATAGTCAAAGAGTACAAAGTAAGAAAGATAAAAGGGTAGGTCAGTAATCCACCACGAGCCCGAACACAAATCAAATATAGTAACCATGTCTTCATAATCATATAGAGGGGAGACCTCTCAGATAATCAGATAATATGAGGGGTGTCCTCATTCTTCAAATGGAGTAGCTAACTCCCGAACTTGTGAAAGACGTGGATTGCACCCATGCATCAGTCACCGAACAATAATATAATAACAAATCATGTTAAATCCACTCATACGAACACGAACCTAGGATGCATCCGTACGCCCCCCGAACAATAATATTGGCCATAATAAATAATAAAGCGCGCATGTAGTAGCAAATGGGGACGGTGTGGAACATCACTCGACCACACTGGAGTCATGCCATTGGTGCATCAATGACACGGCCATGTTACCTTCATGGCTAGGAAACGAACTTGGCTCGGGTATCAAACTGAAGGGTCAAAGGTCCAAATCATAGCAAAGGTTCAAATAGTCTAAGTCATCGAATCATAGTCAAAGTCCAAATATCAAAGGTTCATGGCAAAAGGGGTCATATCCAATATCAAAGTCAAATGAGTCAAAATGAACGGATCAAAGGTTCATAATCAAATGGTTCATTTAGAAAAAATCTTTATCAATTGATTTTTCATAAAAATGATCTTTAATAACGGTTTTCACAAAAGTGGTCTTTAAAAGTAAATTTCGTAAAAGTTTAGTAAAATTCCATATAAACGTGGTATTGCATCATTCATAAACATCATTTTAAAAAAATAGTTTACCTCAAAACATTTCCATGATATAATTACAAAGGTTTTCACATCTAGTTACCAAAATCAAATGAACCCTCGAACGTGATTCGAATACTAATATCACAAGGTAACGAACGAATATCAGATAGATCATTATAGAGGCTCAAAGCAAAAAGAGTCATATCAAACATCAAAGTCTAAATGAATCAAACAAACGAACCAAAGTGTAGGGAACATAGCAATGGCTTAGGGAATCTTAAAACGAATCAAGATAAATGAGTCATGAGAGGGAAAACACCCTTACTGAAAAAGGGTAGAATATATGTACCTTATACAGCAAATGAAAATACAACTAGAAACGAAAAGATCGGAAGTAAACTCCATCTTCAGCGAATCTACACGAATTTATGATCTTCTGATTAATAACTTATTTTAAATCAGGTTACTAATTTTAGTCGGCTTTCCATTTTTAGTATCTTTCCTCTTATAACAGCTTTCCAAAAATAGTAACTTTCCAAAAATAGTAAGTTCCCTCTTTAAGTAGTTCAACCATTTTAAGTAACTTTCCATTTTTAGTAGGTTTCCCGAATTAGCAAGTTTCCATAATTAGTAAGTTCCCGAAATAGTAATTTTATACTTTAAGGTTATAAATGACAATTAAATAATCTTTAAGGATTAAAATGACCAATATAGTGATTAAATAACATGACTTATAATAGTTTGGGGTTTAACATGTCATTTTATCAAAGTTCAGGGTCAAAAGTGTAAAATACATAATTATATGGAATTTCTCATCCTTTGAATATTTTAAGCCACGTTCATACTTATACACAGCAACATTATATCACATCCGTTTACGTATTCCCTTATGCCAGATCCTTAGGTCGCATATTAAACAAGCAGGTTCTTTAATATTTTTAGCTCCATTAATATTATGTGAAACATGTTTATGTCGTATAGTCATAGGCCAATTCATACGTACAAAACTGATTCGAATACAACATATATTAGGTTGATTTGGTTAGTTTCTATTTTATTATTTCATGCACCCACAGATTCGAACAACCATAATTTGTTTGAGTATCGACCTATATTAACACCTCATTTACATGCGTCTTTCATTTCAGGTTTTACACCGTACAATAGTTATTAAACCAACGTTGTTAATACAGATCCTAACAATTACGCTAACTTTTATATCGACATAAATATTTTATTATATCAAGCGATCCATTGTTCATCGTCTTATGAAATCAATTTCATTATTTTATGTGAAGTATACCCATTTTATACTATTGATTTCCAGTCGACTACTAATCATATTTAAGCCACAATCTTAGTGATCCATAAACGTTTATGTTATAGATTTTAATCAATCTTTCAGACCCTTATATCGACATTTAATCATGCACCATTTAATATAGTTCTAATCCAGATTTGTTTGCCATGTACATCGATCTATATTTCCCATATCACAATTGACTAGAACAAAACAGTTTATGTGCTTATTGTAACCTTCCATTTGTTCACATATTCTTGCTTGATTACTGATCGTTTTAGGTTACCAAATTTACTATTTCATGTGTCCATGCCGAGTGAGAAACAAGGCCAAAAGATGATACCTTGTTTTTTTTTTTGTGTCGAATCTTAAGGAAGAAACCAGGATGGAAAGGACCAGAGATCGACCCCTACAGAATCGCCTTATACGAACCAACCCAAGGCTTCCTCGAGCAGGAATTACCCACGATCAACTCACCAACACGAACTAGAAATCAACACGCCTAATCCACCACTCGAGGTTACACAAGAACCTCCTTTTTTGGCTTGCCTTTGGATCGAACAGCAGAGGGAGTGGGGAGCAGCCGAAACTTTTTGTGGGATGTATTTTAGGGTTTTGAAAATTTTCGGTTCAAGGGATTTGATATAGACCGAGATTTGAGTTGACACAAATAAGGAAGGAGCTTAATTTAAGGGATTCTAATTTGATTGTTCTTATCTCTTCTCATTAGACTTAGGCCAAAATATTTTTGAACTATGCAACATGTATAGATCGACTAGTTATAGCTAGGGGCATAAGATTTATATTTTGTACATATTATTTATAGTGTAAAGTTTACCTCAACTTAATTTGTTAGATAGTTTAGGCTAAGTTCAAATAATGTCGCTTGCATAGTTTTCATAAGTTCTTAAATTTTAAATTTAAGGGCATTTTAATCATTTCGTATTATGCTAAATTTTTGGGTTTTACACTAAGCACATTCAGTGTTGGCTCATACCCATAAGCTTTACATACAACGATGTAAGTAGTCAACTTGGCAGAGCCAAAAGGGTTCAGCCTGGATATATGTACTTGATAATATTGTAGAAACTCCAGGATTAAGGGGTGGATCGGAATCCTAAAGTTAGATTCTGTAAATGCATGCACGTAAAGCCCCACATAACCCGTTAGAGCATCAAAAACATTTTGGTTTTTATTGGGAAGCATAACTTTAAACTCTTTAGGTATGGGATATATTTTAAGAAATTCTATTAGAGCCTGCTCTGATAGAGTACATTTTTGCTCCCTAATAGTTTTTTTTGCCGCCATACTCATCTTGAACTAGAGACTATGAGCGCAAAAGGACAAAGATCGGAGAGGAAAACTTACCTTTAAGCTCAACTGAAGCACAAAGCACAGGGTAGTGTACGTGTATTTTGGGCGCAAAAGAAAATATGATCTAGGGTTGGAAGTATGAAGGGTTTATGAATATCCTTTGTAGTTTCATCCTAGCCATCCATGTGCAGTTATAATCCGAAATATACATGGAGCCTAATTTTTTAATTTTTGAAAAGATATTTACCGATATCTTCGCTGCTGTCGTATATAGTGGTAGTTGAGGATTTATTAGCCGCATTTATTGCGCAAAGTTTGTTTAAGCACTTATCTTCACTATGTTCAAATTTGTGACGAACGGGATAGAGTGTAGCAGGTTTTTTGAGTCGAATGCAATTTATACTTGTACGTATATATCACTTTCGACTGGAGGGCTTGATGATGTACCCTCCGAATGGGTCAAAGGACTCCCCTTCGGTCCTGTAGAAAGCCCTCCCTTCGGAGGCCCAGGTTAATCTCTTAACACGTTTCATTGGCGTAAAACCATTCGTCTACGAAATGGTTACCATGTGAGAACCCGCCAATCGAAGCCCTAAGCCCTTCGGGGTATCCCTCTCGAAGGGACTACAACGGAGAACCCTCTTGACCTGGTCATACCCACGTCTCCTCTTCCTTTAGGCCTTCCCGCCAAAATAGAGATCGTGGGCTACAAAGCCCTAGCGGTTACCACAAAATCATGGGACGCCCCCATGATCTCCGAACAAAGTGCAACTACCCACTAAGTCCTATTTCTCTCCTATAAATAGCTTAGTCGGGCCAAAACAATGTAAGTTAACTTCACTCTCTCAATTTACGACCTACTTATCATCACACATACTTACTTGCACGCCGGAGGTGGTTCGCAGGGTCCAACCCCTGCGCAATCACTTAACGGAGTGTCTTGGTATCTCTTATTTTCAGGTTAAGAACAAGCTTGGCGCAATCCCAACACCCCATAAATCCTTTGATCATCATTGAAGGCCTGGTCGTGCAATTATTTGTACAATCATCCAGCTAATGTAAATGTTGTTCGTTCTATGTGGCTTTTCAGGCATAATTTTAATGCAGATGGTTCCTTAAGCAGGTATAAAGCTCAATTAGTTGTGAATGGTCGTAGTCAGCAACAGGGCATTGATTGGGATGAGACTTTAGTCCAGTGGTTAAACCGGCTACCATTCGTACTATCTTAAGTCTTGCAGTATCGCATGCTTGGCCTATTCATCAGCTTGATGTGATGAACTTTTCTTCGTGGTCACTTATCAAAGATAGTGTATATGCATCAGCCGCCAAGGTTTGTGGATTCTAATCACCCTAATTATGTGTGTCACTTGAGGAAGTCGTTGTACAGGCTTAAACAAGCCCCTCGTGCATGGTTTCAGAGTTTTTCTGGCTATGTTACACTGATCGGCTTTTAGCACAGTAAAATCGATACTTCCTTGTTTGTTTTTGGTCGCGGATATGATATTGCTTATCTCTTATTGTATGTGGATGACATTATTTTCACTGCTTTTTCTGCAGCTCCTTTACAATGTATTATTACGTCACTTCACAGTGAATTTGCTATCATAGATATGGGATCTCTCAATTATTTCCTTGGTCTTTCTGCTCAGCGATCGGCTTCTGGACTGTTTTCGTCTCAAGCGAAATTTCTGAGGAAATCCTTGACCGTAACCATATGGAGCATTGTAACCCGTGCAAGACCCCTATTGATACTTAACCCAAGCTTGGTTCAGATGGTGACCCTATCAGTGACCCTACACTATATCGCAGCCTTGCTGGTGCCCTTCAGTATCTTACTTTCACACGCCCAAACTTATCTTATGTTGTGCAGCAGGTTTATCTCTACATGCATGAACCACGTGATCCACATTTTACTGCGTTGAACTGCATTATGCGCTATGTTCGTGGTACACTTGACTATGGTCTTCAGCTTCATGCTTCGTCTACTACTCAGCTTACTACCAATACAGATGCAGACTGAGCTGGTTTCCCGGTTACTTGTACGTCCACATTAGGGTATTGTGTGTATCTTGGTGATAATATCTTATCTTTGTCAACCAAGCGGCACATTACTTTGTCTCGCTCTAGTGCCGAGACAGAATATCGTGGTGTTGCGAACGTAGTTGCTGAAACTGCGTGGCTACGGAATTTGTTACTTGAGTTGCAGGCTCCTTTATCTACTACTACCCTTGTTTATTGTGATAACGTCAATGCAGTGTATTTATCTACCAATCCTGTTCAGCATCAGCGTACTAAACACATTGAGATTGATATTCATTTTTTTTCGAGACTATGTTGCTTCCAGTCAAGTTCGCATGCTTCATGTTCCGTCAAGGTTTCAGTATGTGGATATCTTTACTAAGGGTCTCCCGAGTGCGTAGTTTCTTGAGTTTCGCTCCAGCTTGAACGTTCAAAAACCTCCCGTTCCAACTACGGGTGAGTATTAGTATATCATATTAGTAGTTATAATTGTCATTGGATTATTAGTTCATTATGTGTTTAGTGGGCCTAGCCCAATGCTTGGCCGAGTATTCCATAAGCTATCTATTGTATATATACATTCGGTTATTGTTAATGAAGGATTAAGGGGAATTTTACGAAAGCTAATAAGAATCACTTGTTCCTGCAAGTCTAGGAGTTTGGCAGAATAAGGGAAGGTAAAACTTGACAATCTGTTGACTGTGTTCGACTTTTATTGTCTTCCCCAAGTATGTGGATGTCAAATTAACCTTCTGCAAAAATAGAGATTATTCATGACTTCACGTAACATAACTTTTTGTTACCATTTCACAAATATGTAAATTGCAACACTTGAGAAATGATATAAATGGGTAAAAGTTTATATCACTTCTCAGTGTTGCAAATAATAACAATGTAGTAATATTGTGAGGACTTAGTTGTACCCAAAAAGTGCATTCAAGAATCACAGGTATTCGTAGGTGATAAAACCTATAACTACTAAGAATTAACTATGTCACGTATGATGCCTTATTTCATGGGTATTAAACCCATACCCTTAAAATCAAACCCTTCAACAAAACACCCAGGCCTGGGTACTTGCCATTAAAATCTTTGTGACACAAAATTTATTTTTGGGACATGTATAGATCAATTAATATGACAATGTTTCAAGTTTTTACAAAAATAACTAACCAAGAGTGAACTTTGGATTTGAATGAAATCTACCCGCAGCATAACTTTCATTAGGTTGAGCTGTGACAAGCTCAATGATTCCAGCAAGTTTCAACACTTCACCTTTATAATACACAGGGACAACTAATTGTACCATACTTGATGCTTCAGCATCATATTGGTTATCTGAAACCTTTGTCTATGCTGATCAGCCAGAAAATCAGTCTCCCACACTTTTATCTCGTCCAACAAGATGATAGTTATTATTGAGACACGTCCTCCTATAATCCGAAAGTTTGTTATCGCGTATGTTTGAGAAACGTTAGTGATCTGTCAAAAACAGATTGCACCCAACATTGTATGGATCCCACTTGCACAACATTCCCAAAACTGAAGGAAACCTAGCGCTCCTTGGAAATCAAAACTGTCAAAAACTTGTTTGACTCTGTAATCGAGTATTGCATAAAAAGTTGATATGAAAACCATGATAAGAACCCATAGCCCACGTTTTGGTTCCATGCTACTCTGCATCTGCAAAAATAACTTATGGGTCAATCAACATCTAAAAATGTTCCAATAGTGATTACACTGAGGGATACAGGGTGCCAAAACTATACTTAATTGGTGCAAACAAGCCAAAACATAACACCCATAAAAATATGGACTTAAATGTAGTGAATTTAAAACTACTACTGAAAAATTAAATTCGAATCCTTGAGGGTATGATACTGCAACAAAATGTTGCAAAAAAACTAGTCTTAACTGCCACAGGATTCCATGATAGTGGATGATGAACATTGCATAGAAATCTAAAATCGAACAACTTACTACATTTCATATCCGGCACATTACTAGTAGCCAAATTTTACCACTACCAATTAAGTCACTCATTTCCCAAAAACATATAGCACTTGAATTTCAAAATCTCGGTATTTGTTATGCAATATTTCAAAACTGGTAGAAGCTGAGTTACCTAAAAGCAGCAATTATAAAGCTTGCATGTTTAGTATCTAGCGATTTTCTTTTTTGCGTTTAAATGTTTCACTTGAAGTACTTGGTAAAATTGAAGGAAAAGTCACTATATCATTTAAGTCACTCGATTTTAAAATTTTCACCAACATAGAACAATATTGACCTATGACTCATAATCAAAGTAGGCTAATGTTGAAATATCAAACTAGGCTACCATTCGGTGATTTCACCCTAAAAGCGAAAAAACCAGCAAACTTGTCACTACATATTCTAACTACAAAAACCAAACAAAACCTTTCGTAAACGGACCGTAGCCAACATTGTAACTTTAAATGGATAAATATTAATGCGTATGACTAGAATCGAACTCAGGACCGAGGGATTGCACACATTACGTATGAATGATTAATGAAATAATTAATATATATATATATATATATATATATATATATATATATATATATATATATATATATATATATAAACGTTATGTATTTAATTATTTGAACACGAAATAAAGACTAATGGACGTTAAGTAATTAACGGAATTGACTAACGACCGCTAGTGAATAAAGGAAGGACCATAGGTGCAAATAGAGGTCAAGAAGGTTCCGGAATTCCCTTGGGGAATTAAGGGCCGATCGGTTGGGGGTTTCTATAACCCAATCCAACTCAAACTTCTCCTCCAAGATATGTAGCCTATAAATACAAAGGCAAGGGTTATTAGTTTTTACCTTTGTGCACTCTTGCTATAACCCTAAAATTTGTGTTTTTCCTCTTCTTTGAATACCGATCGGATCCTAAACCCTTAGGTTGGATCGATCAAGTTTTTTAATAAGCAAAAAGGTTTTGGTTTATTCGTGTTCTTTTACTAGCATCAAACATTAATCGGTTATAGTACGTGTGTACAAAACCTTGGTAATTAACTCACTATAGTTAATACCATCTTGGATTGAGAAACAAAACGGTAAGGGGTTTCTCGATAATCCACTTGTTAATTAAAGAAGAAGAACTTGAAGTTTAGATCCTTGTTTTGCTAAGATCAGAGGTACGTATCTTTAATATTCGGTTAATCTCTTTGCATGTTAAATATTGATTATTTGCTTCCGCTACCTGCTTTGCATCTTTAAATATTGATTATTTGCATCTTTAATATTCAGTTAATCTCTTTGCATGTGTGTTTATGTGTGTAAAGGGTTACATTCCTTGACTTGTAATTAATCCATGATACTTCATGCAAGGTTATCATGGATTAGGGTTTGTAATTAATTGTTAAGTTACTTGCTACATGTAATAAAAAGATAGATCTAAAGTTAGGGAAGACCTAATTAATTAAATTAATTAATCTTTTATGTGCAACGTGATATATGTTTACTAAGGCTTACGCAACCAACTTGTTTGGTGTATGTGGTCCATTGGTACCATTAGCTCGAAAACCAATGGGAGTCTTAGTAATTATATGCATATTAAAACACATATAGATTATTAATATGATTTATCAAAAGGTTTGCATGTGGCTATATGATTTAATGGTTAAGATTATATGAGTTATTATGTGGTTATTTATTTTTATTAAATTACTTGCTTTTTTTGTTTAAATTATTTGTTGAATTGTAAGCAAAAAGAGGGTAATTTTTTAATAGAAAATAAATTGACCTAATAACTATGAAACCTAGATGTGATAAATTATATATTGCAAAGTCTTATGTGCCGACAGTGGTTCACTTCGCACGGTAATTTGCTCCCAAGCGAGACTAGCAATATTATAGTTTATAACATATTTTTTAAGACTTAGAATCATAAACTTTTGATTGAGTGATGAGTTTTGTACCAATAGTGTGAACGGCTCACCCAGTTTAGACAAACTATAAGAGGGGTATAAGGAGGCTTGACATTAAATTGTCATCCGAAAGGGACGCATTTTTAATTAGCCTACGGGCGGACGTTTGTCTCTCCGCTCCTTTGTGCGTCTAATTGGAGCTACCAAGTAATGCTATTCTTATGTACAAAATCATCTTAAGGGTTAATTGACCTCAATTTCATGCGCCACTTTTGTGGTAATTATCCGAATAACTTGGGTCTTTTGACTCATGCAGTAGTAGGATATAGTGGGCGATAATTGGAGGTAATTCTTTGATTGGTGAACTCAATACCTCAATTGAAACTTTGTTGATTTAACTCTTAGCCTAATTGGTAAATTAAAATTGTTTTGAAAACTTATGATACGAAGATGTGTGCATGCTCCTTCGTACATATTTTGATTGTCACATCAAAATAAATACCCTAAAATTTAAGTCCATGCTATTTAATTATAAGAGACAATTGGAGTTAATATTTAGCGGAAGTGAGACCTTGCCTAGATATTAATGACAAGGTAAATTTCCATGGCGTGAGACTATGACATGGAGAATTTGCAGTTTCTAAATTAGACGACTTAATTAAGTTGTAAGTGAGACCTTGAAACATAAGGCATGAGATGGGAAAAAACATGCTTACATTGCAAAATTCTTTTTGGCAAATGTAATTCCCATAATGAACTAGGAGTCGAAAATTGTTTGCCGATTATTGTACGACAGATTACCATCTTTTTTACTTTCACTACTAGCAGATCAACTGATGTAGTGAAACTATGAAAAGTTGGATCCAAGTTTTTCAAGAAGATTAAATGGTAAAATGAATATGATAGGATCTGATGTGTTACACTTAGGGTGTTAATCCTGTATTATGTGTATGAGATGCTTTGAGTGGATATAACTAAGTATGCGGAATCTACTTAGTTATACTTAGAAGAATAATTGTTTGTATATGAATGGAATAGTGTATTTAGTATGAACAATGAAGACAATTGTTTAACCAAAACGATTCAATATTATTATAGATAATAATACGAGTGGTCTCCTATCACTAGGGTTTACAACCTTGAATCTCTATGAATAATCCGTACCTAAACTTTAACCTAGGATATCCTTTTATAGACCAAGGATTCCTGTACAAGATAACTATAACACAATTATATAGGATATTCACTAAATCTTTTCTATACTTATCCTATTACACGTTTACAAAACATAAGCAGTACAAAGTATTTGTACTGGCAGTTAGTATTGCTTGTGTTATCTTCCACCAGTTGAAACTACAAGCCTGGCAGTACTAACTGTTAGGTTTAATTCCCAACAATCCTCCCCTAAACTTATGATTTCTCTTCAAATCACTAAGTTTCTTCGAATTAAACTTCACTTCTAATGGTGGGGGGATTCTTCCAAACACTACCAAGTTAATCTCTTAGTTTGAGCTCTTCTTTGTTGTGCAAGTTCAAAGATTTTCCTTACTAACTCATCTGCCATCTCAGAATTACTTTCAACCTGAAGTTCTGAACATACTAAGGTTAGTAGCACTGATGTTCTGAGTGGATAATCTTTCTCTACCAACATGTATATCTCCAATCCCTCTTTAGTAGAAATTCTATGAACTCCACATGTATCAAACAATTTCCATAAAATATCTTTAATTTGAACTTGAAACCTCCATATTGCTTCACCACCATCTGGTTCATAGATTCTCTTCAATTGTACCCATAGTTCCTTATCTTTGTCTTCAAGAGGATCTAAAATCTTGAATCTTTCCTGTACCAAACTCCATAACTGATTAAGATCTTCTCTGTCAAATCCCTTGAGCAAATCTTCAAACAACTTGTACTTCTCAGTTATTCCTCCAACTCTTATAATTTTCCACCCTTTCATCCTTCCATTTGTGAATACTTCCCAGTCTATAATAGGATGTTTTGCTTGAAGTGGTTTAACATTTGTGGATTCAGGAACTATTACAATCATGTTCTTGAGCTGTTTATCTGTTAAACTCTCAGTTGCAGTCTTTTGTTTCTTTGATGTATATGACTCTAACATTTCAGCTCTTCTTTTCTCTCCTTTAGGATCATCAGAATCATATATGAATTCTTTTGGAACTAGTTTGTTAATTCTTGCATAAGCTTCATAATAAGCTTTTTCAATCTCTGCATCTGATCTCCCTTTAAAGTAACTCTGCTTCCAAAATGCTTGGTTCTTCAAATAGCTCTTCATGAAACTTATTTGCTCTTTATAAGAAGGCATCTTCTTCTTATAACCTTTCTTCTGTCTATCCTTGATTTTCTGCATAAGATCATCTAAAGCCACTTCCTTATTCTTTGATAGAATGAAATTTGTAAGCATTTCTGACCTTGCTTCCACACTTAGACTTTCATCTGACACCAATTGAACTGCTTTTGCCTTCACAATGGGATCAGTATCTATCAAATATTGTATCTGTTCAGCAAATGTTTCTTGAGCAATCTGAGCATCATTAGCCATCCTTTCTTTTTCCATTCTCTTAGCTTCCATCCATTCTGCTACTTCAGCTTCATGCATTTTCTTTGCTACTTCTTCATCAAAATCTATTTGTGCTTGAGTTCTAGGCTTGATTTTCTTTTTTTGAGGTTCTTCTACAGTTAGAATTCCCTTTCCTTTATCCTTAGCAGTTTGTACCGCTTCATTTTCAACCTCAGCAGTTTGTACTGCTACTTTTAATCCAGCAGTACCTTGTTGTTCACCACTTTTCTCACTCTGCTTATCCATATCCATACCTTCATTTCCATTACCAGAACCTTCTTTCTCATCCAAATTACCACTAGTACCTTCTTCAAATTCCAAAATCCTCCCCTGAGTTTATGATTCAGTCTTTCTTGATTTCCTCCCCTGTTTGGGAGAATCCTCACCATCATCTGAATTACCATCTGAATCATCATCTGAAGAACTAGTAGAAATCACCACCTTAGATCTTTTCCTCTTAAGTTGAGCTTCCAACTTCTTTACTCTGAGTGTCAACTTGGTGTAGACCTTGGCAAAGTTGTTCTTATGGCTTTTGAGCTCTTCTTCCAGATTTTCTACCTTTTCAGACAATTTGGTACAAAGAACCGTCAATTCATTGAGTTTAATACTGCCCTCATCACTTCTAGCTGTGTTACCTGCTAGGAGAGGTGAATCAAGGGGCAAAGGTTCAGGTTCTCCCCTAGTTGGACAAGGAGGTACTGTTGAACCACCCAGATAATCCATTTGGCCTGGGATTACACTACCTGTGGCAAGTCTTGGAGGACTTGGCACATTAAGTGTTGCCATGGTAGGGGTCTTATCTATGGTTACACTGGCCTGCTTAGCAGTAGTGTAAGCCCCATCCATACTATCATGAAAGATAGGCTCATCTGCTTCAAAGGTTGGAGTAGGATGACTAGACTAAGCAATCAAAGTCTCCTTTCTGGATCTTCTTCTATATGTTGTGGTGATTGGGGGTGTATGAGTTATTTTTGGCACCACAATGGATGTGTGTTGGGGCTCAGTTGGGTTTACTGACCCTTCATCCTCAACATTTTGTATCATCTCAGGAAAGAGAGGTATCACTACCCCATTAAAAAGTCTACTTGCCATAGCCATGTTTTGAAAGAGTTTTTGCTGAAGGCAAGGTGTTGGAAAAGTTTCTTTGTGTTTCTTAAGCAGATTCTTTTTCTTATTCAAAAAGGTTTGGATAAACCTTGGATACATTAGAAACTTTGTTTTACTTTTCACATTACTGACCATACTCTCAAATATGAATTTTGAAAAATTGAAAACTCTGTTTGTTGACAAACATATGAGAGCAATAGCAATATTGCTACTGAATTGCTCCTATGATGTTCTTTTGGGACTTAAACAATGCAAGAGAGTATGTATCAAAAATCTCCATTGAGGGGAGAAACATCCCTTTTGAAAAGTTAATTTGTGATTGGATGTATCATACCCCATTCTGGCAATTTCTTGCCATATTTCTGTGTTTGGCAAGTCATTGATTCCATCAGAATCTTCTAACTTAAGATGTCTCCTAATAGAGGATTCAGAAACAATGAAAGATATGCCATCCACTTTAGAGTGAATTTCTATGTCTCCATCTTTACTAGTTTTGACAATAGCAGTTTGCCAAAACTGTGTGATTTGAGAGACAAAGAGAGTAGGGGAAACAGTTAAAGCATACCTTATATGAGAGTTGTTGGGAAAATCCACAATCTCATAAAATTTTGGTCCATCCCCTTCCTCTGTTTTCTCAAGAAAAGCAACCTGGTTGTGCGTCTTGACAAAGTCCAAATTAGCCATAATATTCTCAGTAAAAATTGATTTGACTATGGTGAATAGTGAAAATTTAGGTTAGAAAGTAGAAGATGAAAGGGAGATGAGATATTATTGAGAAAGTATTAGGGTTTCTATTTGACCGAATTAAGGAATAAGTTAACTTTTATTTTAGGATAAGATTATAATAGAATAAAAGTTAAAATATCTAGATGAGGATCCTTTAAAAACCGTAACTTAACTAGTAAAAATCACAACTAACTTCCAACGGCTAGTTTCTAAACAAAAATTAGTTACTGACACAACAGTTACAATGCCTAGTTCAGCAGTACAAACTTTGCACTAGCAGTACAAACTTTGCACTAGCAGTACAAACCTTTTATCAAAAAATTTCAAAGAACAGTATTAACTTATATGGATTTCAAAAACATTATAACACACATATAGTTTTTAGCAAACTATCAGCTATTAACGGATTTGATGTGTCTTTACCAATAGCCGTTTGCTTTGGACTAGCCAACTATTCACTGTTAGATATGGTGAGTTGATAACCATATAGTTTTTGGTAAACTATCAACCATGAACGGATTTGAGAAGTCTTTACCAGAAACCGTTTGCTCTGGACTAGTTGGTTCTTATGTGGGTTAGACATGGTGAACCAATAACCATTTGTTGTGTGCACAGATCACACACTTTGAGCTCCAAAGCATCTCACCATCTAAAGCATCAAACACTCAATTCACAAACTCCAATCAACCTGCAATTGTTAGTCCAACACTAGAAAACAAGGTGCAAATCACTTTTCTCATAACAAAATAAGCATATGACTAACATTGCATACAAACAAGGAATTAATTTCCTTGGGGAACCCAAGCCATCACTGACTTAGGTTTTCCTCTAGCATCAATATAATTAAACCATTTTAAAACAGTTGGAGCACCATTGGATTGAAGTGGCCTCCAAACCCATGATGCTGATGCATTAATGCCATTGCCCATCTTTCCCTTAGCAGTATTTTTAAAAATATCAGTATTAACTGCTTGCCTAGCAGTATGAACTGCTGGGTTTGCAATAGCAACCTTAGGTTTCCAAATTTGTTTCTTTACAACTGCTTGGTTATTAAATGGCCTTCTAGCAGTTGATGGTGCAGATTTGAAAAATGTTTTTGCACTTTGAACTGCTTGGCTAGGGTAAAAGGTCTGATGTGGTCTGGCAGTATGAATTTTTGGTCTAGCAGTATGAACTGCTCTTGGTCCAGACCTCAAAAGAACTGATCTAGGTATCATTCTAGCATTGGAAGGGTGAGTGGGAGGTCTTACTGAGTTCACCCTAGGACTTGAATACCTAGTTACCCTGTTGTTGCAATAGGCTGCAAGATGGTCAAACTCTCCACAATTAAAACAAGCTTTTCTATAAAAGGCAAAGTCATCACCTAGTTGGTGAGACTTTAGGTTGTTCCAATTCCTTTGGTTACCTCTGGACTTGTGTGTGGTTCTATACATTTCAGCATACCTAACTGTTTTCCTAGCAGTATTAACCTTTGATTTAGGCCTAACAGTTGTATTCTTGACCACCTTGGGAACTTTTGGTTCCTCAACCTTAACACTATCAGGCTTAATCTTATCCTGATCACTCTCATCATCATCAGAAGTCCAATCCTCTATGGTTGGAGCATCTGAGTCCCTAGCAGATGACACCTTGTCATCAGAGAGTGATTTATCACTTGCACTCTCAAAACTTGCACTTACTTCTACAGGTTTCTCAACTACTTCCTTTTCCTTTTGTTTTGGTCCATATTCCATTTTTGTTAGTTAAAATTCCTCTAAACCAGTGTGTTCTAGGTCTATGCCTGGAGGTGTAGGTATTCCTCTATAAGGAGGTGGAACAGATTTATAACCTAGACCTGATTTAGCTTTGTTGATTATTTGACATTCAATTAATTTCTGAACACCTTTCGATGTGTACTCTAGAGTGTCAACACTTAATTGAATGTTTTCTTTATCCTTTTTAAGTCTATCAACTTCAGCTTTTAACACACTAATTTTAGCATCTCTAAAAAATATGTCCCTTTTAAGTACAGCTACAGTTTCAGAAAAAGTGGACTCACTGCTTTTATAATGAACAATTTGTTCTTCTAAAACAGCTAAACCCCTTTTATGATATGCCAAATTAAAATGGGTCTTGTTTAGCTCTACGAGCGCATACGAGCGCAGAGTCCGCCAGAGGACTGATGGAGCCAGCACTTCCGGGACCCATCCAGACGACCACACTCACCCATGATCTTACTCTCTTGATTTTACAGACATTGTTCCACATATTATTATTATTTTGGATTGTACTAATCACTATTCTCGTGTATATATTTAATGTTTCAGTTTATGTTTCTTGCTATATTTGATGAAGACTGGCATTAAGTTCAGCATGAGAGTACGTGAGGACGTGAGAGATCAAACCGTGGAACGAGTCCTTTTACAGCAGACTGTTAGCAGTCTGTTTGGTAACCACATGCGCCGCATCTGGGAAACAGATGCGACGCATCCTATCCTTTATTTCGTTTTGTTTTATTTTTATCAGTTTATTTTAATGCGGCGCATCCCTGGTTAAGGATGCGGCGCATCTTTATTCTGATCCGTATTTATTCCAGGCTCGATACGGCGTATCTTCTTCCATAAGATACGGCGCATCGACTGACCTGATGATTTTCAGTTTTAATTTTTATGTTTTATTTTTATCTAACTACTAATGTATTATGCAAGTTTGAACCTTTCTTATCTTAGGTGTGTTTTAAAGCTTTGGTGGTATTATAGTTTCCTGGATTTCCTGTGGATACATCAAGTATGAAACTTTAACGTTCTAATCCACAAGAAGTTGATTTTTGCTCTTATACTAATGGAGGATCATACCGAGCAAATCTCAGGGGAGTTTTTCTGTTCTAATTCTTTTATTTTCCAGTTTTTAACCTTTTATACAAACAACGAGGACGTTGTTTAACTTAAGTGGGGGGATTGGAGAATTAGAACACTTAACACTTACTTGTCCTAAACTTTTTCAAAAATTATGCTTAAAATGTGCTTAATATATCAAACTTAAAAATTTTTAGCATGTTTTTGTTTAAGATCTAAGTTGCATAGCTGCACACATGACGTTATTTTCAAAAATTGTGATTTTCCAAAATTCACAAATCTATGAGTGTGCCGGTGACTTGTAAACTTTAGAACTTGGCTTGTATACTATTCGAGACCACCATAATGAGTATTATTTATATAATTGGAATGACTTGTCTAAATTGGTAAAATTCTAGGATTACACCCAAATAGCCTATTATATGTTATGTTTATTAACTAACTACACTGGTTAGTAAACCCCCGTATAAACCCTTTTGTTACTCTCATTTTTAGAGTAAGATACCCCTAGAAAAACACTCAGAGCCATTCCTTTCGTTTCTTACACCTATGTTTAAAATGTTTCGTTACACCCTTATACCTTAGCCTACCCTGTAGATTAAAGTCCGTGGTTGGTTAATTGCTATAGGCAAAGTGTGTTTCCTTATATTACCTGTGTTCGCGTGCGTAATTCATTATCTATGGTTAGGTCGGGAAATTGCACAATGCAATTGGAGTGAAAGTAAATATTGTATATTTTTGAGTTTATTTTTCGTGTGTTTACTACTTTCACTATTACCGTTATTTCTGAAGTATGAAAAGTATGGAAAAATTATCCAGAATTATCATTATAGTGATGTGGTGAAATTTTACACATCTTTAGTTAAAAAAAAAAAAAAAAAAAAAAAAAAAAAAAAAAAAAAAAAAAAAAACCCGAAAAAATGAGAAAAGAAAAAGAAAAAGAAAAAGAGTTGGATGTTTGTTTTTAAACCAACGATGTAAAGTTATGTAAGTGGTTCATATGGCCACTATTTGTTGTACTATATCTATGGATTGAATGGGAATTGGCAGTTATGGGAACGCCAATTAAGGTTTATTATTTGATTATGATCTTGTTGAGTATAATTCGTGTCTACCTAAAGCGTGTGTTTCAAGTGTTAAAGCGTAAGTTATTCGATGATATGAGTCTTATTCATGGGATGGTTGGGATAGTGATTAACCACACTTAGGATTTTAATTTATTTGTTTTGTTTATTTTTCATTTTACACCAATTTATATCCCAAATGTTATCCATGCCCTGTATTATTCTTTATCCAACCAAACCTTTGATTTATTGAGATTAGGGATTTGAGCAATCTTAAGTATCGTAGTCGTGGATTCGGCTATGTATTTATGATTTTGTCGCCCTTTTTGATATATTATTATTGGTGAAGTTTGGACCTATCTTTAGCCTATTCGAGTTAAGGATTTGAGCAATTGCAAGTATCGTTGTTGTTGTGGTAGGGGGCTTGAATGAATTCCCTTCTTCTATGATCTCCCAGAGTGCATAGTCCTGCACTTGGAAGAATTGTTGATGAACTCAAATAAGTACATTTTATTACTATCATTTATCCTATTAATTTGACTTGTTTTACTATATTATGTATGAGGATTGATACTTAATCGTTTACTTTTGTAATTCTCAGGTAAAAACAAGCATTTGGTGAAACTTGGCGATTTTGGACTAATTATGGAGCAAAACATGCAAGAAGTTAAGAGTCTACTGAAATGAAGAAGATCAAGACTAATCTGCTCCAGATGCGCCGCATCTCACTCATGACATGCGCCGCATCTCTATCAAGATATCACCAGATACGATCCAAGATACAAGAGGACATGCGCCGCATCTAATCATGGAGTTACGCCGCATCTTCTGGCGGTGTACGAATATTTCTGAATATTATAATCTTGGACCCCACGCGAAGTTAAGTCAATGCGCCGCATCTACTTACTAGATGTGCCGCATCTTCCCTCAGACAGAAACTATAATTACCCCAAGACCAAACGAATTCCGAAGCTTTGGTCAGACATATACCAGAACCAAAGGACAGAACCCTAGGACGAATTCAGTCAAGGAGGCAGCACAAGACACACCAAACGAAGATACAAGAGTTGTAAGAAGGTGCTGCATGTGTTTAATTCATTAAGTAGTTTTGTTTTATTGTGTTAGCAAACTTTAATTCATCAGGATTGATGGGCTTGTGTTATGTTATCATTCACTTCAACTCCCCTTAAAATTGCTTTCCCATCGATTAAAGTTTATATGTTGATGTCTTTGGTTACTACTTATTAGTGCATTGATCACCTCTGTGTTTATTAGTGGCTTGTGTAATGTGGCAACGGAAAGGTTGCACTCCCACGGTTATTACTAAATTGATCACTTAGGAATAACTTTTAGACATAAGTCATCATTAAGGGTTTACTCGCCGATAAGCTTAGGACCAACGAGAAAGGATTAACTACATACACTTCATATAAAGCTATCAATAAAACAAGTGACAATCTACTTAATCATAAGGACAGCCCTCTTATTGTCTCGAGTATTTATCTGTGTACGTGTGTGCTACTTGCTGATTCGTGCCTATTGGTTTATTTTATTATTAAATTGCAAACAAATCGTGCCAGTCTCTCAGGCTGAAACCCCCTTGCGTTAGGATACTAAAATACTGATTAGAATAACGAGATAATACGTTCCACTCTTAGTGATCGACACTCTACTTACCATTATATTCATACTGACCGGGTACACTGCTCGTTAAGTGTGTGTATTATTGGTAAGTCGGCTAAATATAAATTTAAAACTTGAGTAGGCATTAAAACTGCTAAACCGCAACGACACATCGCACGCACCAAGTTTTTGGCGCCGTTGCCGGGGAGTGAATTGTTATTATCTGTTAATTTGATTAGTATTTTAATTAGGTTTTTCTTTTTATTAGATTAATTGCATCATTGTATTATTTTGCATATTTGTTGTATTGCGTGTTAATTGTTTTCTTTTATTTTTGTGTGTTTATTTTTGTTTGTGTGTTTTAATTTTTTGTTTTTATTTTTCGTATTTTCTGTTCTGCTATCGTTGTACTGTGCTAAATCAAACGATACGGCGCATCTGATCTCTCAGATACGGCGTATTGCGTTTAATTTTTTTAAATACAACACGTTTAACTAATTCGATACGACGCATCTTTTCCCCAAGATACGGCGTATCTGTTTTTAATAAGAAATTTTTTCTAAGCGATAAAGTAATACGACGCATCTGCTTTAGCAGATACGGCGTATCTGTTTTTGATAAAAAAAAATTTCTAAACGTTAACGCCATACGACGCATCTGCTTTCGCAGATACGGCGTATCTATTATTTTAATTAAAAACAGTTTGCGAATTATTAAACAGATACGGCGTATCGATCTCTGTCGATACGGCGCATCTTACTGAATCAAAAATCTTGTATTTTGAAACATAACGAAAGTACGGCGCATTAACTTTTGTTAATACGACGAATATAATTTGATAAATATAATTGATTTTTGATATTTACCTTGATCGGTCAGCTACTCTCGTGTGCAAGTTGTTTATTTTCAGGATAAATGATGACTCGAGCATCACCAAGAAAGATTACATTCTGAACCAAACCAAGAGACGCTAGCTGGAGTGATCAAACATAAGACGACAAGAGTGGAGGAAAACTCAGTACTGGTAACATTGAACGTCTTAAATTCTTGAAATAGAATCCCAGGTAAACTCTACGATAATTCAACCTGCCCAAAGTAAAGTTCTCTACACTATAATCTCAGTTTTATTATCCATATTATACATCTGATTCAAATCGTAATCTTAATTTTGTATGCTTAAAAACGATATTTGTTCCTAACCTCGGAATAAATCCTTATCCACTAAACAATAAGATTACAATTATTAATAAAACGTTTATGCCTATTGCTCTTATTTTGAATTCATCTATATGGTATGCCGTTTAACCCAAATTTGATGTATAAGGAACTGTGTTGCGGAGGCCAAGGTACGTTCTTCATTTAAATTTCGTTCACTATAATAGCGATACGGCGGATCTAAATATCCAAAGCGCCGTATCCCTTACCAACTAGAACTTATTGACTAGTCAACGAGATTAAATAGATACGGCGCATCCAAATTTTCTAATACGGCGCATCATTTCACCCTATAAATACGACGGGAATGCGCCGGATCTAAACTCTTTACCGCAAAATCCACACACAGTTAAAGAACTTTCACACAGTAAAACTATACTTTAATTCGGAGCATTTTCCTAAACTCAACCTCTAATCCGATCTATAATCATTCACCCGATCATACAATTAAGGTAATTATTCTATTTTGATTTAATTTCGTTTAATTATAAAAATTAGGGTTTATATGACCACTTCGATTAAGGCTTAAACGATATAGGGATATGATTAGAACTTGGCATTGATTATTTCCCCT
This sequence comes from Artemisia tridentata subsp. tridentata, assembly GCA_021014915.2. Classification (NCBI taxonomy): domain Eukaryota; kingdom Viridiplantae; phylum Streptophyta; class Magnoliopsida; order Asterales; family Asteraceae; genus Artemisia; species Artemisia tridentata. The sequence goes on from CP139502.1 coordinate 262,238,471, forward strand.
AAGTTAATTTTAGAATTGGACATCGAATTTGGCACTAATTAAATCGAACGAAAAATAGGGTTTTGGGTGATTGTTTTTAAATTTTAGAGGGAAAGTGTGATAGAAGTTTTTGATAGGAACAAACGGGTAAATTTGGTCTGTGATATAATGTGGGAGTTTACGTCACGGATACGGATTCTTGAAAAACGTGCCTGACCCTTTATTTTATACTGATATGCTTTTAGATGCGGCGCATCTAGGTTGATTAATACGGCGTAACGACCTATTTCAATTGATAAAATTCTAGATACGCCGTATTGATTGATCTAGATACGACGCATCTCCATACGCCGTATCTCTTTTACTGCCCCGCATCTCTTATACTTTATACAGATACGCCGCACTGATTAAATCAGATGCGCCGTATCTACCTATTTTGCAGACTGTTTACTGACTGTGAATATCTATTTCAGATGGCATTACCAGAGGTCACACTAAGGCATCAGTGGCTACAATTTGAGAACATGGGACTAACTCCTGGGACTCTGGAGGATTACTTGCGTAGGCTTGACTCGATTTACTTCAAGAAAATATTCAGAGTCCAGGTTTTGAATTTTGATGATATAGGATTGATTGGTGGTGGACATGCAGCTGAGAGTTTACAGCATCGGATGGAGATGGTAGTTGCTGGAGATGATGAGGAGGTAGTGTTCAGTTCTAGTGCTTGGGAGAGACTGTTTAGGATTGACGAGCCTCTGATTAGGGAGCTCATGCTGGAGTTCTTTAGCACGATTCATTACAGGGAGACGGATTTGGAAATTGATACAGCTGACACTCTGGTGTTCAGGTTAGGAGGAGTGCATAGGCAGATGTCGATGAGGCAGTTTATTTTGGCCATGGGTTTGCATACAGCTGAGGAGCTTGAGTCAGATGGGTTTGATAGATATTGGGATGATAGTTTGCGAGCGGTCCCTGACAGAGGGTTGTTCAGTGATTACTGGGATAGGATTTCTTCGGGGGGTGATATCACTACTTCCACCCCCTCATATACTTTGATCAGGGAGCCGATGAGGAGGCTGTGCCACAGGCTGATTGCACTTACTATTGCTGGGAGGGGTCAGTCACCTGAGAAGGTGACCACTCTGGACCTCTTCCTCCTTAGGAGCATGGATGAGGGGTTGTCAGTGAACATCCCCCACTTTTTGGCTACCTCCACCGATCAGCTGCGGGGAGAGATCGGAGGAGCCAGATGACTGGCGGGCATTTTGTTTCTCGGCTGGCCCGCCATTTTGGAGTCATTGGAGCGGAGATTCCAGCAGGGCTGGAGGTTGTGGTGACCCATCTCCCGGTTATCGACAGGGACTATTTGGTTAGACTCGGGATCTGCCAGGTGGTTGCGGGAGGCCACTTTTGGGTAGCATTAGGGCCCGCCAGAGCAGCAGGACCAGAGGCGGAGCAGGGAGGCCCTCAGGGACCTCCGGCTGCTGCTCCAGCCCATCAGGAGGAGCCGCAGGCACTAGTACCCCCACCAGTCCCTGTACGCACCATGGGTCAGAGACTTGACGCAGTCGAGGGAGAGTTGAGAGCCCTGAGGAGGGACTCAGAGTGGTTGGTTATGAGTGTGAGCAGACTTCTAGAGCACCAGGGTATTACACACGATCGTCCAGATGGTACTCATGTTACGGGAGTGCCACGTGCATACGAGCGCAGAGTCCGCCAGAGGACTGATGAAGCCAGCACTTCCGGGACCCATCCAGACGACCACACTCACCCATGATCTTACTCTCTTGATTTTACAGACATTGTTCCACATATTATTATTATTTTGGATTGTACTAATCACTATTCTCGTGTATATATTTAATGTTTCAGTTTATGTTTCTTGCTATATTTGATGAAGACTGGCATTAAGTTCAGCATGAGAGTACGTGAGGACATGAGAGATCAAACCGTGGAACGAGTCCTTTTACAGCAGACTGTTAGCAGTCTGTTTGGTAACCACATGCGCCGCATCTGGGAAACAGATGCGACGCATCCTATCCTTTATTTCGTTTTGTTTTATTTTTATCAGTTTATTTTAATGCGGCGCATCCCTGGTTAAGGATGCGGCGCATCTTTATTCTGATCCGTATTTATTCCAGGCTCGATACGGCGTATCTTCTTCAATAAGATACGGCGCATCGACTGACCTGATGATTTTCAGTTTTAATTTTTATGTTTTATTTTTATCTAACTACTAATGTGTTATGCAAGCTTGAACCTTTCTTATCTTAGGTGTGTTTTGAAGCTTTGGTGGTATTATAGTTTCCTGGATTTCCTGTGGATACATCAAGTATGAAACTTTAACGTTCTAATCCACAAGAAGTTGATTTTTGCTCTTATACTAATGGAGGATCATACCGAGCAAATCTCAGGGGAGTTTTTCTGTTCTAATTCTTTTATTTTCCAGTTTTTAACCTTTTATACAAACAACGAGGACGTTGTTTAACTTAAGTGGGGGGATTGGAGAATTAGAACACTTAACACTTACTTGTCCTAAACTTTTTCAAAAATTATGCTTAAAATGTGCTTAATATATCAAACTTAAAAAATTTTAGCATGTTTTTGTTTAAGATCTAAGTTGCATAGCTGCACACATGACGTTATTTTCAAAAATTGTGATTTTCCAAAATTCACAAATCTATGAGTGTGCCGGTGACTTGTAAACTTTAGAACTTGGCTTGTATACTATTCGAGACCACCATAATGAGTATTATTTATATAATTGGAATGACTTGTCTAAATTGGTAAAATTCTAGGATTACACCCAAATAGCCTATTATATGTTATGTTTATTAACTAACTACACTGGTTAGTTAACCCCCGTATAAACCCTTTTGTTACTCTCATTTTTAGAGTAAGATACCCCTAGAAAAACACTCAGAGCCATTCCTTTCGTTTCTTACACCTATGTTTAAAATGTTTCGTTACACCCTTATACTTTAGCCTACCCTGTAGATTAAAGTCCGTGGTTGGTTAATTGCTATAGGCAAAGTGTGTTTCCTTACATTACCTGTGTTCGCGTGCATAATTCATTATCTATGGTTAGGTCGGGAAATTGCACAATGCAATTGGAGTGAAAGTAAATATTGTATATTTTTGAGTTTATTTTTCGTGTGTTTACTACTTTCACTATTACCGTTATTTCTGAAGTATGAAAAGTATGGAAAAATTATCCAGAATTATCATTATAGTGATGTGGTGAAATTTTACACATCTTTAGTTAAAAAAAAAAAAAAAAAAAAAAAAAAAAAAAAAAAAAAAAAAAAAACCGAAAAAATGAGAAAAGAAAAAGAAAAAGAAAAAGAGTTGGATGTTTGTTTTTAAACCAACGATGTAAAGTTATGTAAGTGGTTCATATGGCCACTATTTGTTGTACTATATCTATGGATTGAATGGGAATTGGCAGTTATGGGAACGCCAATTAAGGTTTATTCTTTGATTAAGATCTTGTTGAGTATAATTCGTGTCTACCTAAAGCGTGTGTTTCAAGTGTTAAAGCGTGAGTTATTCGATGATATGAGTCTTATTCATGGGATGGTTGGGATAGTGATTAACCACACTTAGGATTTTAATTTATTTGTTTTGTTTATTTTTCATTTTACACCAATTTATATCCCAAATGTTATCCATGCCCTACATTATTCTTTATCCAACCAAACCTTTGATTTATTGAGATTAGGGATTTGAGCAATCTTAAGTATCGTAGTCGTGGATTCGGCTATGTATTTATGATTTTGTCGCCCTTTTTGATATATTATTATTGGTGAAGTTTGGACCTATCTTTAGCCTATTCGAGTTAAGGATTTGAGCAATTGCAAGTATCGTTGTTGTTGTGGTAGGGGGCTTGAATGAATTCCCTTCTTCTATGATCTCCCAGAGTGCATAGTCCTGCACTTGGAGGAATTGTTGATGAACTCAAATAAGTACATTTTATTACTATCATTTATCCTATTAATTTGACTTGTTTTACTATATTATGTATGAGGATTGATACTTAATCGTTTACTTTTGTAATTCTCAGGTAAAAACAAGCATTTGGTGAAACTTGGCGATTTTGGACTGATTATGGAGCAAAACATGCAAGAAGTTAAGAGTCTACTGAAATGAAGAAGATCAAGACTAATCTGCTCCAGATGCGCCGCATCTCACTCATGACATGCGCCGCATCTCTATCAAGATATCACCAGATACGATCCAAGATAAGAGAGGACATGCGCCGCATCTAATCATGGAGTTACGCCGCATCTTCTGGCGGTGTACGAATATTCCTGAATATTATAATCTTGGACCCCACGCGAAGTTAAGTCAATGCGCCGCATCTACTTACTAGATGCGCCGCATCTTCCCTCAGACAGAAACTATAAATACCCCAAGACCAGACGAATTCTGAAGCTTTGGTCAGACATATACCAGAACCGAAGGACAGAACCCTAGGACGAATTCAGTCAAGGAGGCAGCACAAGACACACCAAACGAAGATACAAGAGCTGTAAGAAGGTGCTGCATGTGTTTAATTCATTAAGTAGTTTTGTTTTATTGTGTTAGCAAACTTTAATTCATCAGGATTGATGGGCTTGTGTTATGTTATCATTCACTTCAACTCCCCTTAAAATTGCTTTCCCATCGATTAAAGTTTATATGTTGATGTCTTTGGTTACTACTTATTAGTGCATTGATCACCTCTGTGTTTATTAGTGGCTTGTGTAATGTGGCAACGGAAAGGTTGCACTCCCACGGTTATTACTAAATTGATCACTTAGGAATAACTTTTAGACATAAGTCATCATTAAGGGTTTACTCGCCGATAAGCTTAGGACTAACGAGAAAGGATTAACTACATACACTTCATATAAAGCTATCAATAAAACAAGTGACAATCTACTTAATCATAAGGACAGCCCTCTTATTGTCTCGAGTATTTATCTGTGTACGTGTGTGCTACTTGCTGATTCGTGCCTATTGGTTTATTTTATTATTAAATTGCAAACAAATCGTGCCAGTCTCTCAGGCTGAAACCCCCTTGCGTTAGGTTATTAAAATACTGATTAGAATAACGAGATAATACGTTCCACTCTTAGTGATCGACACTCTACTTACCATTATATTCATACTGACCGGGTACACTGCTCGTTAAGTGTGTGTGTTATTGATAAGTCAGCTAAATATAAATTTAAAACTTGAGTAGGCATTAAAACTGCTAAACCGCAACGACACATCGCACGCACCAATTGTTCAATTCTCAATCTCCACATATCGAATTCATTAGGTTTAAGCATAGGTAACTTTGCTGCAACATTGGTTGTGGTAGTCTCCATGTCCATCTTCTTTCTTGAAAACATTCTTCTGGATCTTCTAATTCAAAGTATCAGAACCTGGCTCTGATACCACTTGATAGGATCTGATGTGTTACACTTAGGGTGTTAATCCTGTATTATGTGTATGAGATACTTTGAGTGGATATAACTAAGTATGCGGAATCTACTTAGTTATACTTATAAGAATAATTGTTTGTATATGAATGGAACAGTGTATTTAGTATGAACAATGAAGACAATTGTTTAACCAAAACGATTCAAGATTATTATAGATAATAATACGAGTGATCTCCTATCACTAGGGTTTACAACCTTGAATCTCTTTGAATAATCTGTACATAAACTTTAACCTAGGATATCCTTTTATAGACCAAGGATTCATGTACAAGATAACTATAACACTAATTATATAGGATATTCACTAAATCTTTTCTATACTTACCCTATTACATGTTTACAAAACATAAGCAGTACAAAGTATTTGTACTGGCAGTTAGTACTGCTTGTGCTATCTTCCACCAGTTGAAACTACAAGTCTGGCAATACTAACTGTTAGGTTTAATTCCCAACAGAATATATCCTTGATAATTTTCTTTTCTTGAAAAAAAATTGTGTTATCAGAATACTAATATTTGAACTTTTTCTGTAGAAATGGCTCAACCCGAAAACGCTGTACTAAGTTCTGCCTTCAAAGTTATTTTTGAAGGAGAAAAATCGACTGGCCCTGAAGCAATTTTTGATTTGATCAGAAAATTGTATTGCTGTAGGCAAGGGGATGGTAAACCAGTAGATGATCATGTGTTGGTTATGAAGTGTTACATGGACCAACTATCACAGATCAACTACGTCTGTCCTGAGGATACATGTGTGAACCTAATCATCTAATCCTTGAACAAGGATTTTATGAGTTTTGTTCAGAATTACAACATGTATTGCTCAGGGAAGAAAGTCACAGAATTGCTCCCAATGCTTGTTGACTATGAAAAGGGTTTACCAGGAAAGGCACCTACTCCTCAGGTATTAGCTATACAAGGAGGTAGGGTTCAAAAGCCAAAACCGCAAGGGAATAAGGGGAAAGGAAAGGTTGACAAGGGTAAACAAGTTATGACCTATCAACTTATGCCCAAGAAGTACCCTCAGAAGAACTAGGCCAATCCGAACAAGAAGGATCTGACTTGTCATCACTGCCAAGAGATAGGACACTGGAAGAGGAACTGTCCTCTCTATCTCGAGGAGTTGCGTGTGAAAAAGATGAAGGGTGAGGCTGTGAAATCCAGCACTTTAGGTAACTTTTTCATGATTGAATTATTTTCATTAACTCATAAAATAAATTCCTGGGTATACGATACTGGATGTGGTATTCATACTTGCAATACACTACAGGGATTTAGAGTTGAAAAGAGACTGGCCTATGGGAGCAATACCTGCACGTGGGCAATGGAGCACATGCAGCTGTTGAAGCCATAGGAATATTTAAATTAGTTTTGCCTTCGGGCTTAGTACTGTATTTGAATAATTGTCATTATGCACCAACAATTGTTAGGGTGTGGTCTCTTTTTCGTGTTTATCGAATATTGGTTTTCAACATATTGTTACAAGCAATAAAATTTCTGTTTCGTTAAATAATGTTTTTTTATTTTAATGCTATTGCTGTGAATGGTGTATTTGAAATTGATATGAATGAATGCAATGATTATAATTCAATGTATAGCATCAATAATAAGAGAGTCAAGAATGTCTTGGATTCATCTTATCTTTGGCATTGTCGACTTGCTCACACAAGCAAGACTCGCATGCAAAAGCTGCAACATGATGGGCTTTTGCAAGAGATCAATGATGAATCATTTGATAAATGTGAATCTTGTATATCTGGGAAGATGACAAAGAAACCTTTTAATAATCGTATTGAAAAGGCTGATGATCTACTTGGTTTGATACATACTGATGTGTGTGGACCACTTAGACATGTGTCAAAGAGAGGTGCTAGTTGCTTCTTAACCTGTAACACCCCAACCCGACAAGGGTAGAGATGTCGCAATAATGGTTTCATATCAGAACAAACATATGACATAAATAATACAAAATGAATTCCAATGGTTACAAGAGAAAATCTGAAACTACAAGGTTACAAATGAGAAATACAATAAATTACTAAGTCTAAATATAAGTTCTTCTAGTCATCTCTAATCCAAAATAGCTAGTAAGGTCTTCTAAGTCCAAGGTACTCTCCACTCATACCCAGCTTCCAAACTAAACCCTGCCGCAGGAAAAGAAATGCGGCTGAGCTTAAAAAGCCCAGTGAACAGATATAAAGGTAACAAGCAGTAATAATGGGATAGTGAAGTAAGTGAAACAATGCAAGGTATAACAAGAGTTAGGAAAGAAAGAAAAATAAAAGGTTATGCAGATATATCAAGAGTTAAGAAATAGTTACAATAGATAAGAGAAAAGGGAACAATAATCCCAACCCGAGCCCAAGTCATATCAAGTCAAGTATGTATCCGGAGGGGTGACCTCGGAATACTAAGTGCAAGGTAATAAGGTAAAGGAAACAGTAATCCACTACGAGCCCAAATTAAATCAAATAATCAAATATCAAGGTGTACGGAAGGGAGACCTCGGTACCAAATGCAATATGAGGGGATACCTCCAAAGGGTGGAGTCATGAGCTCCCAAGATGTGAAAGACGTGTATCGCACACACCATCAGTCACCAAATATAACAAACTCGAATCAAATAACAAATCTAGGATGCATCCATACGCCCCAGGTGGCCAAAGTCTGCCTCTACGTAACAAATCAAATCAAGTCAGGGACGGGACAGGTCATCACTCTCCTGCCCTAGAGTCATGCCATCGGTGCATCAATGACATGGACATGAAACCCTCATACCTAGTTATGGCTCGTAGTCTCAGATTGTGGGTCAAGGTCAAGTATCAAGTATCAAGTGTCCAAGTTCAAAATTCATATCAAGTGGTTCAAGTCAAATTTCCATTTCAATTATATATAAGGTTCATATCAAATGGTTCATATCAAATGGTTCATAGCAAAGGGTCAAAACAAAGGGATCATAGCAAAGGGTTCATAGCAAGGTTCAATCCAAAGGTTCATATCAATTGGTTCAAGGTTCATAACAAAGGTTCAATTTAAAAGTTTATATTAAATGTTCATATCATAAAAGTAATCCTTTAATAATGGCATTCATAAAAGTGATCTTTAAAAACAGTTTTCATAAAGAAATTCTTTAAAAGTAGTTTTCATAAAACTTTTAGTAAAATTACATTTAAAAGTGGCATCGCATCGTGCTCAAAAACATCATTTTTAAAATAGCTTTTCTCAAAACATTTTCATATATAATTAAGAAAAGTTTTCACATCCAATTATAATATCAAATGAATCTTCAAGGTATCCAAGGATTTGAATATTCATGTCAAAGGGTGATGAACGAAGTATATCAAGTATCGTACCATAGGGATCACAATAAACGAATGTCAATGAATCATAATATCAACGAAGCATATCAACGAATGAATCAAAGAACAAGGGATCATAGCAATGGCTTAAAGGGAATCTTATAACGAATCAAAGATCAAGATCAAGTCATGAGAGTGAAAGCACCCTTACTGAAAAAGGGTAGAATATCTGTACCTCAAACCGCAAGTGAAAACACATCTAGAAATATAAAGATCGGAAACAAACTCCATCTTCAGCGAATCTAAACGAATACATGGTCGTCTTATTATTAATATCTTCTTCAAATCAGATTTCTCATTTTAGTCGGCTTTCCATTTTTAGTAACTTTCCATTTATAGCAGGTTTGCAAAATTAGCAAGTTTCTATTTTTAGAAAGTTTCCTTATTTAGCAAGTTTCCAAAAATAGCAAATTTCCATAATTAGACAAATCCCACAAAGTAATTAGATTAAGTCACTTATTAAATATTATTATGGAAATAGGGTTTATTTTAGCTAGTTACATTAGTCTAGGGTTAAATATGACAACTTTCCATATTTTAGGGTTTTAAATGCAAATATGTCAAAGATGAGGTCTAAAGTGCAAATATTACAACTTATTCATTTTAACCCATAAGTTTCCCATAATTACAATTTCAATCCTTTAATTTAACAATTTTACAAGTTAAACCCTTTAGTTAAATAAATTACAAATTAAACCTTATAATTAATTAAGTTACAAATTAATCCTCATAATATTCATAATTACACATTAAGCCTTCAATTATTCAAAATTACACATCACACCTCTTATTTAAATAATTTTACGAATGACCCTTCATATTACAATATTTACAAAACAAGTCCCTCCATTTTTAATATTTTCAAATCGAATTACATAATTAAACAATTACCATCTAAACCTTTTGAATTACAAAATTTACATATAATACCCCTATTTTGTATTTTATACGATTAACCCCTGGTCTAAAACATCTTACAAAAATAACCCACAAGTTTATAAAATTACAAAACACACCCAAAACTTTTAAATCTCCAATCGGTTTGAATAAAAATGCATAAACCCTAACCCTAAAATTTTCCAATCATTACCAATCATCAATTTAACCTTAAAACTCATTAATTACATCAAATCCATCATCACAAATCCAAACCCTAGTTCATACGATTTACCTTTTTATTTTAAACCCTTTTTTCTTAAAATCCGATTACAAGAAAAACTCGCCAAGCATGATTTCGGCTTCGATAATTACAAGTATCATTTTTATAGTGTTATATAGCATCAATAGGACCTGATAAATATTGGCTTGAAGGACACAAAATTCGTAATAGCCTATTTACAATTTATTTGGTTTTTAGGGTTTCAATTCGTATTTTAATTCAAACGATCGTATAAATTTGCATGATTGAATTTTATAAATTTTACATGAATCATAGTGATATTAGGGACACTAGAAAAATACTAAATCGAATAATGGACAGAGGATGAGTCAGATCGAATTAATCCCTTCTCGGCTGGAAAATACGACACCAACAAAACTCCCTCAATTACACGAACGACCCAGCCACCTTGGCACTATTTTTAACACCTCTCTTGAACTTGTAAGAACCCAGGAAAAATTATGAAGCAGCCTCCAAAAATCGTATGAAGAGTAGGTGAGTTTTAGTTTGCTTTTAGGGTTTAAAGAATGAATAATAAGGAAAGAAATAGGAAAACCGTGTTTTAGCAAGAGGAGGGGCATGGATTTTGGCCCAAGGAGGATTTGATGAGATTATAATTGATTTGCAAAGATTTCCCTTTTAATTGTATTGTTTACCTTATTTTTATTTGATTTTAATTAATTAACAAGAAAATATAAATGTATATTTATAAGTATTCGGCCAAATAATTTTTAAATGGTGTGACAAGTAATTTTAGGACATTTAGAATATTAAAATGTTCATGCAAAAATTATCATACTTCATATGTTGCTAGTTTCCAAGAGTTTAGGATTTATTTGATGTTTTATTTAATTATTAATTAAAATTTTAAGTTACAAGGGTATTTTGGTAATTTTGCATGTTCGGAAATTTTGGGTTTTACAACTTCTTCCCCTCTAAAAGAAAATTTTCGTCCTCGAAATTTGAAGTCGCAAAGTTAGACGAAGTCGTAGCAAATCGGAAAAGATCATCACAAAACATTCTCACGCCCGGGGAGGTTCTTCCAAAAAGGATCTTCAAACCAAATAGTTTCTCATGACTCAATCAAAACAAGGTGGGTTCAAATTCCTCAAAAGGAGACAATTTAGGTTGATTCTGATCAAAAGGCCCATGTAACATAAAATGGATAATAGGTGAATCTTCTGAAAAGCTCATATGGAATACGAACTAAATTCCAAATCAAATTAACTGTATCAACAGTAGAAAGCTCTACAAAGTGCTCAAGATTTATAACTGAGGTCAACAGAATGCAAAACGAGAGTCCAAACTCGTCCAGATATCTAATGAACGAAGGCAGAGTATACGCATAGGTAGAATGAACCTAAAGTCTTACTAATCACGGATAATCCAACGGAGATCAAATTCTAAACTTCTTAGGTACTCCCCAAGATATCCTATGGCCACAATGAGTGCACGTTATATGGTGTAAGTATTATCACGTTGATCAGGCATCATAATACTAACACCACATAAATATGCCTTCATGATGATCATACTTTATCTCGACTCGTGAGCAAAACAACCTATCTTAATCCACCTAGTACTTCTACAGTCTCAGAGGTCAACAAAATCAAATGTCATAGTCAAGAGGGAAAACAAAACTACTCGCAAGTGTATCGAAATCCCAGATTGCCTAGCAGAAGTAAGGTACGCCGTCCACAAGCATCAGATCTTCCACAATTCGTCAAAATTCCCCAAAACAAAGCCATCATCGAACATACGAAAAATAAACACGGAACTGAAATGTTTCTAGGGAACTTAAATCATTAGAGGATCTTATTGCTATATAACGAAACTTAAGTGAGTCAACGGAAGTGAAAGTTAGCCGTCTATAACTTCGGCCTTCACAGAATCAATTCTTCTAAACATAAAAGGTCTGTTTCAAGATCCGTTCATTCAAAACATCCAATCTCTTCAAGTCCAGTTAATCTGTCTTCGTTTGTCCATCAATCTGGAAGTGAAACAAAATCGTGAATTTGTGTCTGGTTCATCAAGCCTCCTACAGTTCTTCTTGGAATGTGATGGAGTAATGTGAATTTCTGGCACGATCTTCAAATCCCTTCATCATCCAGTCTGCTTCCGCTCTCAATTCATCTTAGTACAACCAAGATGAATAGGGAAGTGAGACTGCATGTCTTCATCAGCTCCAGGTTCGCCATCTTGACTAGATTTTCTTCTTCTGCATCGCCAACACTTCTGCCTTGTAATGAATGTCTTCACTCTTCAGGGTAGCCACCGTTGTTGTCAACTCCAGGTCATGCAGTGAAGTAATTCTTCTGATATGCTTCTAGTTGTCTCAACAATATCAATCTCCCATAAAGCACAAATGATCGTCAAATTTCTAACAAAGTGCAAAAATGATTTTCATGCTCTTTCTCGTTTCCGAATGTACTATTAAGTCATACAATGACCATTTGCCCAAGTACTCACGAGAAAACATTATTTATCAAATTCACAAAACAGTCAGAGCTCTAGCTAATACTATTAGCGTCACTAACCGTCATAGCAATCGTTACGAAAACGGAAGGCGATTCCAAGAATAACTTCAATTCATACTTCCATCTGGAGGAAACTTCGCGCTCTGAAATTGAACAGATACATAGTCGTTTCAGGGTGGAGAATATAATGGTTCCTAACAGCAATACGGTTCAGCTTCCAGTAATCAATACATATCTCCTGTCACCATCCTTCTATATCGCGAACGAAACTGAAACACGCCCAAAAGATACACTAAGCAAACTCACTTCCTGGTCTTTGGTTGCTGCTCTTCCCGGTTGCTCAAATCAACTGGTATGATCCCGGACACATCTGAAAGACATCTTCGCTTGGTGACTAGACAATCTCTCGGTATCATGTCAAATCCTACTTCACATTCCGGTGGAAAACTTGGTGGTTCATCCAGGAATCATATTCAGAAAATTCAGGGTGCCAAATAACTCTCAAGATAAGGTTCATTCATTTGTGTACGAAATGGGTTCTAGGAAAACTTCATAACCGCGAGAGTAACACACGAGTCTCTAGAGTAATAGTGATAGCCAAAAGTTTAACAATCGGTAATCGTGGTAGGGAGTTCAAAATTGTTTCAAGCGCCAAAGGTGAGACATAGGAGGATAGTTGTCAATATTTTTGAATGCTCAATCAACCAACCCCTTATCAGAATAAAATCGAAGTTAACTATCCCAAGAAAGACAGATCAACATAGCAAATTTTATTGTTCAAAAGTGAGAGGGAACATTCTTATACTCGTGGTTAAACACCACAAGACTTCTCATAGGAACAGAGATGGGTAAGACGGAATCGAATAGCGTCGAAAGATTCATAGATGTTTATCAAAAACAAGAGACAAATGACAGAATATATCAAGTACGTCATTGCCATGGAGATTCTCAGAATGCTCGAAGAGGCATCAAAATGATTAACAAAAGGATCAGAGGTCAGATTCGGAATCTGAAGATAAGGTTCAAATAGTTTCAGGCAATTACTATGCAATTCTCAATGCCTTCAAGATTTATTTAGGTTTCAAATCTCAGGTGGTGCAAAGCATAAGCTTTCAATCTTCAAAAGTGATCTCAACTGGCTTTAACCAAAAGCAAGGCACGAATCAGAGTGATGCGGAAGCAATGATACATAAACAAATTCCGTATAGTCTACCCAATCCCCACTGGTCAAAACTTAAGTTCATATTAAGAAATCCTAAAGCAAGTTCTCAAGGTGTTCTCCTGTGTTCTTACAGTGGAAGCCTAATGGTCCAAAACTCACAGGTCAAGGGTAAATGTATTACAAGTCGCAGCCTGTCTCTGATACCATAAATTGTAAAACCCCAACCCGACAAGGGTAGAGATGTCGCAATAATGGTTTCATATCAGAACAAACACAAGCATATGACATAAATAATACAAAATGAATTCCAATGGTTACAAGAGAAAATTTGAAAGTACAAGGTTACAAATGAGAAATACAATAAATTACTAAGTCTAAATATAAGTTCTTCTAGTCATCTCTAATCCAAAATAGCTAGTAAGGTCTTCTAAGTCCAAGGTACTCTCCACTCATACCCAGCTTCCAAACTAAAACCTACCGCAGGAAAAGAAATGCGGCTGAGCTTAAAAAGCCCAGTGAATAGATATAAAGGTAACAAGCAGTAATAATGGGATAGTGAAGTAAGTGAAACAATGCAAGGTATAACAAGAGTTAGGAAAGAAAGAAAAATAACAGGTTATGCAGATATATCAAGAGTTAAGAAATAGTTACAATAGATAAGAGAAAAGGGAACAATAATCCCAACCCGAGCCCAAGTCATATTAATTCAAGTCAAGTATCAAGTCAAGTATGTATCCGGAGGGGTGACTCGGAATACTAAGTACAAGGTTATAAGGTAAAGGAAACAGTAATCCACTACAAGCCTAAATCAAATCAAATAATCAAATATCAAGGTGTACGGAGGGGAGACCTCGGTACCAAACGCAATATGAGGGGATACCTCCAAAGGGTGGAGTCATGAGCTCCCAAGATGTGAAAGACGTGTATCGCACACACCATCAGTCACCAAATATAACAAACTCGAATCAAATAACAAATCTAGGATGCATCCATACGCCCCAGGTGGCCAAAGTCTGCCTCTACGTAACAAATCAAATCAAGTCAGGGACGGGACAGGTCATCACTCTCCTGCCCTAGAGTCATGCCATCGGTGCATCAATGACATGGACATGAAACCCTCATGCCTAGTTATGGCTCGTAGTCTCAAACTGTGGGTCAAGGTCAAGTATCAAGTATCATGTGTCCAAATTCAAAATTCATATCAAGTGGTTCAAGTCAAATTTCCATTTCAATTATATCATAAGGTTCATATCAAATGGTTCATATCAAATGGTTCATAGCAAAGGGTCAAAACAAAGGGATCATAGCAAAGGGTTCATAGCAAGGTTCAATCCAAAGGTTCATATCAATTGGTTCAAGGTTCATAACAAAGGTTCAATTTAAAAGTTTATATTAAATGTTCATATCATAAAAGTAATCCTTTAATAATGGCATTCATAAAAGTGATCTTTAAAAACAGTTTTCATAAAGAAAGTCTTTAAAAGTAGTTTTCATAAAACTTTTAGTAAAATTACATTTAAAAGTGGCATCGCATCGTGCTCAAAAACATCATTTTTAAAATAGCTTTTCTCAAAACATTTTCATATATAATTAAGAAAAGTTTTCACATCCAATTATAATATCAAATGAATCTTCAAGGTATCCAAAGATTTGAATATTCATGTCAAAGGGTGATGAACAAAGTATATCAAGTATCGTACCATAGGGATCACAATAAACGAATGTCAATGAATCATAATATCAACGAAGCATATCAACGAATGAATCAAAGAACAGGGGATCATAGCAATGGCTTAAAGGGAATCTTATAACGAATCAAAGATCAAGATCAAGTCATGAGAGTGAAAGCACCCTTACTGAAAAAGAGTAGAATATTTGTACCTCATACCGCAAGTGAAAACACATCTAGAAATATAAAGATCGGAAACAAACTCCATCTTCAGCGAATCTACACAAATACATGGTCGTCTTATTATTAATATCTTCTTCAAATCAGATTTCTCATTTTAGTCGGCTTTCCATTTTTAGTAACTTTCCATTTATAGCAGGTTTCCAAAATTAGCAAGTTTCCATTTTTAGAAAGTTTCCTTATTTAGCAAGTTTCCAAAAATAGCAAATTTCCATAATTAGACAAATCCCACAAAGTAATTAGATTAAGTCACTTATTAAATATTATTATGGAAATAGGGTTCATTTTAGCAAGTTACATTAGTCTAGGGTTAAATATGATAACCTTCCATATTTTAGGGTTTTAAATGCAAATATGTCAAAGATGAGGTCTAAAGTGCAAATATTACAACTTATTCATTTTAACCCATAAGTTTCCCATAATTACAATTTCAATCCTTTAATTTAACAATTTTACAAGTTAAACCCTTTAGTTAAATAAATTACAAATTAAACCTTATAATTAATTAAGTTACAAATTAATCCTCATAATATTCATAATTACACATTAAGCCTTCAATTATTCAAAATTACGCATCACACCCCTTATTTAAATAATTTTACGAATGACCCTTCATATTACAATATTTACAAAACAAGTCCCTCCATTTTTAATATTTTCAAATCGAATTACATAATTAAACAATTACCATCTAAACCTTTTGAATTACAAAATTTACATATAATACCCCTATTTTGTATTTTATATGATTAACCCCTGGTCCAAAACATCTTACAAAAATAACCCACAAGTTTATAAAATTACAAAACACACCCAAAACTTTTAAATCTCCAATCGGTTTGAATAAAAATGCATAAACCCTAACCCTAAAATTTTCCAATCATTACCAATCATCAATTTAACCTTAAAACTCATTAATTACATCAAATCCATCATCACAAATCCAAACCCTAGTTCATACGATTTACCTTTTTATTTTAAACCTTTTTTTCTTAAAATCCGATTACAAGAAAAACTCGCCAAGCATGATTTCGGCTTCGATAATTACAAGTATCATTTTTATAGTGTTATATAGCACGAATAGGACCTGAGAAATATAGGTTTGAAGGACACAAAATTCGTAATGGCCGATTTACAATTTATTTGGTTTTTAGGGTTTCAATTTGTATTTTAATTCAAACGATCGTATAAATTTGCATGATTGAATTTTATAAATTTTCCATGAATCATAGTGATATTAGGGACACTAGAAAAATACCAAATCGAATAATGGATAGAGGATGAGTCCGATCGAATTAATCCCTTCTCCGCTGGAAAATACGACACCAACAAAACTCCCTCAATTACACGAACAACCCAGCCACCTTGGCACTATTTTTAACACCTCTCTTGAACTTGTAAGAACCCAGGAATAATGATGAAGCAGCCTCCAAAAATCGTATGAAGAGTAGGTGAGTTTTAGTTTGCTTTTAGGGTTTAAAGAATGAATAATAAGGAAAGAAATAGGAAAACCGTGTTTTAGCAAGAGGAGCGGCTTGGATTTCGGCCCAAGGAGGATTTGATGAGATTATAATTTATTTGCAAAGATTTCCCTTTTAATTGTAATGTTTACCTTATTTTTATTTGATTTTAATTAATTAACAAGAAAATATAAATGTATATTTATAAGTATTCGGCCAAATAATTTTTAAATGATGTGACAAGTAATTTTAGGACATTTAGAATATTAAAATGTTCATGCAAAAATTATCATACTTCATATGTTACTAGTTTCCAAGAGTTTAGGATTTATTTGATGTTTTATTTAATTATTAATTGAAATTTTAAGTTACAAGGGTATTTTGGTAATTTTGCATGTTTGGAAATTTTGGGTTTTACATAACCTTTACTAATGATTTCAGCCGTTATGGATATGTTTATTTTCTTAAACATAAACATGAGGTATTTGAAGCATTTAAGGTTTTCAAAGCTGAAGTAGAATTGCAACTTGGGAAGAAGATTAAAGCTCTTCGATCCGACAGAGGTGGTGAATACCTAAGTCAGGAGTTTAAAGATTATCTAGCTGAGAATGGAATTGTCCAGCATCTCACATCTCTATATACTCCACAACAAAATGGTGTATCTGAGAGAAGGAATTGTACATTATTGGATATGGTACGATCGATGTTTAATCTAACAACTCTTCCTTTATCCTTTTGGGATTATGCCTTGGAATCTGCGATTCGCATATTAAATATGGTTCCGACCAAGAAGGTTGATAAGACACCTTATGAGTTATGGTTTGGGAAAACGACTAACTTGTCTTATTTAAAGGTCTGGGGTTGCGAGGCGTTTGTTAAACGTGACTCAGCAGATAAACTCCAACAGAGATCTGTAAAGTGTATCTTTGTAGGATACCCAAAGGAAACGATGGGATACTACTTTTACTACCCACCTGAAAACATGGTAATTGTTGCTAGGTATGGAGATTTTCTTGAAAAAGATCTCATATCTCAAGAATTCAGTGGGAGGATCTATGATCTGGAAGATGATCAAGAGGATACATTACCTTCTGAAAACACTAGCGAACTTCCTGTGGAACCTGAAAGTATGGGTCCTCCACCTGAAGTAATTCCCATTCACAGATCCGTAAGGACTGTGAAAGCACCTGAACGTCTATGTCTTAATGTAGAGGTTGAGGAAACTATATTAGGGGACCTTGGAGAGCCTGCTAATTATAGAGCTGCCATGAATGATCCTGAAAAGGATAAATGGCAGATTGCTATGAATAGGGAAATGCAATCCATGAAAGATAATGAAGTCTGGATTGAAGTAGACCTTCCTCCCAATGCCAAGGTAGTTGGGAGTAAGTGGCTCTTCAAGAAGAAAACTAACATGGATGGCAATCTACACACCTATAAGGCCCGTTTGCTAGCTAAAGGCTTTACCCAAACTTATGGTGTTGACTACGAGGAGACCTTTTCTCCTGTAGCTGACATTAGGGCTATTAGGATTCTCATAGCCATAGCAGCACACTATGATTATGAGATTTGGCAAATGGATGTAAAAACTGCCTTCTTAAATGGTTACCTAGATGAAGACATCTATATGGAGCAGCCTGAGGGGTTTGTGAATCTAGAATTTCCAAACCGTGTATGCAAACTTCATAGATCCATTTATGGATTGTAGCAAGCATCACGGCAAATGGAATAAGAGATTTGATGAAGAAATCAGAAGGTTTGGATTTACTCAGAATCTTAATGAGCCATGTGTATATCACAAAGCTAGTGGGAGTGATGTTATTTTCCTAGTCCTATATGTTGATGACATATTGATCATGGGTAAAAACATTCCAAGATTGAAAGAGGTGAAAGCCTATCTGGGAAAATGTTTTTCCATGAAGGATTTAGGAGAAGCAGCATACATTCTGGGAATCGAGATCTATAGAGATAGATCAAGGCGGTTGATTGGATTAAGCCAAAGTGCTTACATTGACAAGATATTGAAGAGATTTTCAATATGCAAAATTCCAAGAAGGGATATTTGCCAATGCAAGAACAACATGGCTTAAGTAGCAAAGCTTGTGCTTCAACACCTGAAGAGGTGTCATGCATGAAGAGAATCCCTTATGCTTCGGTTGTGGGATCTATTATGTATGTGGTGAGATGTACAAGGCCTGATGTGGCATTTGCTCAGAACATTACCAGTCGATATCAGCAGAATCCAGGTAAACTCCACTGGACTGCTGTTAAACATATTCTCAAGTATTTGAGAGCTAAGAGAGATATGTTTTTAGTATATGGGGGAAATCCAGAAGCAGAATTGTGTGTTACAGGTTACTGCGATGCTTCCTGGAAGTGTGATAAAGATGATACGAAGTCTCAGACAGGTTATGTCTTTGTCATTAATGGAGGAGCTGTGGATTAGAATAGCAAGAAGCAGAGTACTATAGTGATGTCTGCAACAGAAAGTGAGTATGTTGCTGCTTCAGAAGCTGCAATGGAAGCCGTTTGGATTAGGAGGTTCGTTTCAGGGCTTGGAGGTATGCCCTCAATCGAAAGACCTATAAAGATGTATTGTGACAATTCAGCCGCAATTACATTTGCCAATGAACCTGGAATCATGAAGGGCACCAGACATTTTCCGGTTCGATATCACTATGTTAGAGGACAAGTGGAGATAGGCGAAATCGAGTTACTCAAAGTTCACACAGATAAAAATCTAGCTGATCCGTTAACGAATGCTTTACCTGGTGGAAAGCTTAATCAACATGCTGAAGGCATAGGACTTCGTTTAGCTAGTAGTTTCATGCCCATCTGTGATTAGTGTTTGGATAATGGGATGTTTTGAACAGTTATTATTTTAATGAAATAAAATACTTGTTATGTTTGATTATCATTTTCTTAATAATATATCCTGTATTTGCATGTTTATATCCTTGAATAATTTAATTATTCTAAATTGTCCGTTGTCGATTAATGATATGGGAATATCATTAAATTAAGACAAATCTGAGTATTGGTAGAATATACTTGAAAGTATATTGATACATTGTCATACCAATTTCACCTGATATTCAATGAATTGAATATAGGACTTAACCCGACTTCATGAGTTTACATTATGGATCTTGTCATTAAGTAAATCATGTGTATATAGTTATCCTCAGACTTGAGATGCCAGATAACTGTCATGGATGTAGTGCATTTCTGTGAAGCAATTTACCGCTATACGTAACTGGTAGTTATAAGGATTGTTTTCAGGAGTGTTGCAAAGTTCATGGGTTATGCTCGTAGTCAAGAAAGAATTTGTTCCTTCAAATTGTTTGGAGTTTAATACTGCTGGGCCCCTCGTAGGATTGGTAAGATGTATGTATGGCCACACCCAAGATCTCCCCTGAGTAGGTTCAGAAGATTTGGTAATCTTGCTCAATCAGAAACAACGAGAAACAGAATTATTAATAAAGAATGACTGAGATCCATATCTTTATTAATGTAGTATTAGAAACAAAAGGATGAGTATGATGATGAATCATCGAATGGTTTTTTTTCCAGGAGACCACCACCTGAGTTGTACTAGGGGCATTGGCATGTTGCTAGACGCTAATCAATTTCATTACTATGAATAGATATCCAAGTGGGAGCTGTAAGTTTAAATGGATAAATATTAATGCGTATGACTAGAATCGAACTCAGGACCGAGGGATTGCACACTTTACGTATGAATGATTAATGAAATAATATATATATATATATATATATATATATATATATATATATATATATATATATATATATATATATATATATATAAACGTTATGTATTTAATTATTTGAACACGAAATAAAGACTAACGGACGTTAAGTAATTAACGGAATTGACTAACGACCGTTAGTGAATAAAGGAAGGACCATAGGTGCAAATAGAGGTCAAGAAGGTTCCGGAATTCCCTTGGGGAATTAAGGGCCGATCGGTTGGGGGTTTCTATAACCCAATCCAACTCAAACTTCTCCTCCAAGATATGTAGCCTATAAATACAAAGGCAAGGGTTATTAGTTTTTACCTTTGTGCACTCTTGCTATAACCCTAAACTTTGTGTTTTTCCTCTTCTTTGAATACCGATCGGATCCTAAACCCTTAGGTTGGATCGATCAAGTTTTTTAATAAGCAAAAACGTTTTGGTTTATTCGTGTTCTTTTACTAGCATCAAACATTAATCGGTTATAGTACGTGTGTATAAAACCTTGGAAATTAACTCACTATAGTTAATGCCATCTTGGATTGAGAAACAAAACGGTAAGGGGTTTCTCGGTAATCCACTTGTTAATTCAAGAAGAAGAACTTGAAGTTTAGATCCTTGTTTTGCTAAGATCAAAGGTACGTATCTTTAATATTCGGTTAATCTCTTTGCATGTTAAATATTGATTATTTGCTTCCGCTACGTGCTTTGGTGATGTAGAATTAATTATATACTAGTAATTGTTATGGTATTTAAATTCTAACAAACATAGTTACTAAATTTTTGGTTGCCACACTTTGTATTATGATTCTACAAAGAGTTGTTTCTACATTTTTTCTTCATTTAACTTTAAATAAATACTTATATTGCCCGCGTTAAACACGGGTTCTGAGCTAGTTTACCCTTATATTGTGGTTCACGACCGGTGTTGACCCAAAAATTGTTGACCGAAGTGATCATGGCCGTCTAAAGTTTTCATAATTATGAATAATATATAGTAATGATTTTTGGGTCAACAAAGTTAATATTATGGATTAATTGGGCACTGCTTCAAAAATCAAAACTTAACCGGAAATTTTATGTTACGCATGTGGTTGATGGCACAAGGATATCGTATTAGGATAACTATCCTAATGTTTAGGATATGCATTGGAGTCGTGTTAGGATATGTGTTGGAGTCATGTTAGGATAAGTATTTGTCACTACTACACAAAAGGTTATATAGAACACTTCATATAGATCGGTTATGTAAAAACTGATCTATGTAAGAGAAAAGAGGGGAAAAAATAATAAATAGATCGGTTTTTTGGTTAATAACCGATCTAATTAGTTTCAAAATTTAATAGATCGGTTATTAACGAAAAAACCGATCTATATACTACCAAAATATTTTAGCGGGCTACAAATTTTGGTTTGCCGCTACACCAATATTCCCCAAAATTTAATAGATCGGTTATTAATGAAAAAACCGATCTATATACTACCAAAATATTTTAGCGGCTACAAATTTTGGTTTGCCGCTACACCAATATTCCCCAAAATTTAGACACAGTACACCTCATTTCCTAAAATCACATACCCTCACCAAAAAAAAAAAAAAAAAAAACCCCTAGGCACACAACTCTTGCTTCGTTCGCCGATTATTATCCAGATCCACTCGTCATGTATATCATCTATTTCATTTCACTAATTCATTAATTACTTTAATTTGCATATCCTTCATTTCACTCATTCATTTTTTGCCTTGGGAAAGCTTTACCTATGTCAGAAATCCGATGCTTGATAAATCTCTTGATCTTGGATCACAGGTAATCATAATTGTCGGTTTTAAGTTATTGTGATTTTGAATTAATGTATTGTGGAATTGTAATTAGATGTGCGGTTGACAGAGTTTACAGTTGGGTTGTGGATGTGCACATTCGACATGCTCACCAATGGCATGTGACCACGTTTATCTGTTTGATAATGATTATGAAGATGCAAAGGATATAAATGGGAAATCCATGAAAGGAAGGTTCCCTTATGATGACAATGGTCGGATTATTCTCGAGGTAATTCTTCCAACTCACCTTTAACTTCAATGCTTAATCATCTCTAGTTCTTTAACAACAATCTTGTTATGGGTATGTTGGCTTGCCCCTTAAAACTACTTATTTAACTTCATAAATAGTAAATATACTGTGATTCAAAAAACTAATATGAAATGATAATCCATTTTTTTAATAAAGAATATTAAAAAATTGGTTATGGTATGACTGACATATCACCCTTTGGAAACAGTTTCTTGTAGTTGTTCTGGTGGATTTTCTGTCCTCCGTCTTCCGCTACTGCTAAATCACTGTATTGTTCTCTTTCCTACCTGATTTTGGTAGAATCAGGACCTCTTTGTGTGATTAGTTATTTTGTTGGTATGTTCACTTGCTTGACAGTCTATATATTTCTCTTATGCTGTTGGTGCTTATGTGCTGCTTTTGTTCTGCCTATGTGATGTTGTTTGGTTGTCCTGGGTACAAGAGAAAAACCACCCATAGGTGTGTTTGTTGACTGCTGTCGCAGCCCACCCCAAAGGGGTGTTGGTTTTTTTTGCGTATCCCAGCAGCCCATAATGGTGTTTGTTTGTTGCTTTCTGTCCAGCCAAAACTGCCCCAAATAGGGTGCGTTGTTGCTGGGAATTCTGCATCATTTAAGGTGTGTTTTGTTGGCTGCAAAACAGCCCCTACGAGGTGTTTGCTTTCTGCGTATAACAGCCCCCAAGGGAGGGTGTTTTGCTGCTGTAACACAGCCCAACCGAGGGAGTTTGGTGGCTGCCAAACAGCCCCTAAATAGAGTGTTTATATGCTGAAAATCTGCACTTATTATATGCTGAAAATATGCACTTAAATGGGTCGTTACAAGCTGAATTTTCTGCACTTATAGTGAGTTTATAAGCTGATTTTTCAGCATGTTTAAAAGTGTTTGGGTTGCTGATTTTTCAACATATACAAGTGTATGTATTGTGTTTGAATTGAGCTTTAGTATCGGCTTATGTGACTTTTGTGGCTTGCACTTGGTTTGGACACATTAGTGGATTTCTTTCTTAAGCCTATAGCCTTATGGCTATTATGTCATGTTTTTGGCTTACTTGGTTTTGCTTATGTGTTGTATTTGGATTTGCTTATTTGATTTAGAATCTAGCCTATTTGATTGTTGTTGTTTGGCATTCAAGACACCGCAAGGGTGTGCTTGTTGTTTCGGGTCAGCCACCACAGCTCTCTATGTTTATAAGCGTTGTTTGGTTGCTGCTTATTGTGATATGCTGCATTGCTTCCTTGTTAGCTGATTTGATATCCTTGGGAACCAGATTAAGGGGGAATGTTCAAATAAGCTATCATAATCTATTTCTCATGCATATCACCCTTTCCCCAAATTTCCCCAATATTCTCTCACCAAAGAAAACCCTAGCCAAATTAATCTCCCCAAAATTTTCACCCTTTCCCCAAATCTCCCCAAAATCAGATTCTCAGATCCTGTAATCACTATAATCATGGACATAGTGTTAAGTGAGGAGTTTGAGTTGTTGTCATGGTGGTATAAGAAGAAGCAACATCCTACCAGTCACCGATATTTGGCTTATTATCGGATAGTATTCGGAATCCAAATCAGGTACTGTGTCGGATACTCTAATATCGCTCAATCTTTCATGTAGTTGTAGATTCTATTCTGTGTTAATAGCGAAGGTATATATACCAAAACATGACAAAAAAAAGTATGATTGACAATGAGATAAGTAGTTTGATGTTTTAATTAGTCTTAGTTTTGTTTTAATTTCAATATTTTCTGTTAATGTAGTTTGGAAGACGCTAGGGTTCAGGAAGAGATATTGCTTGCTGGATTTTAGGACTAGTAACAGTAAGTTTACCCATTCTCTCAATCCATGACTCAGAAAACAACCACTCAATGTTAGAGTTTACTTTGGCCAAAGGATTGCTCAGGGCCGCACACGTAACGAGAACCTCTGCTTTGAAAGATTTGTTCCTTCTGCAAGCTGGATTTTAAAATCTTGGGAAGCTACTGAAGAAGACATTTTTGCTTGTGGCGGTATTGATGCAGTTGTTTTTCTCAGGATCGTTGTTTTTAGGTACTACGTTTTTCTTATAGAACTTTTTTTAATCTATAATTACTTATATTACTTTTTGTTTTGTGTACAGTATACGCATCTTTGCAATTGCCACTATTCTTTGCACATTTCTTGTGCTTCCGCTGAATTATTTTGGGCAAGGGATGCAACAGGGTGAAGACTCTACAGCAATGGATTTATTGACTATTGGCAATGTAAGAGAAGGTTCAAGATGGTATGCATCCTAATGTATTTAAATTTTCATGCACTTAATTTTAGTCTAACCCGGCCATATTATAACGATAATCTTTCTTTTATCTCACAGGCTCTGGGCCCACTGCTTGACGCTGTATGTTATATCTGCTTGTGCTTGCACTCTTCTATACTTTGTAAGAACGTAATTACTACTCTCTCAATTTTCTATTACATCTCACATTGCATTTTGTATCAGTGACATGCTTTTATTCTGATAACCATATCAGTCACCCAAATGAATTCCAAACTAAAAGAACCTAACAAACTAATAAACAACTTTATGTAGTTGCTTTCGGATTTGTGATATGGCACCTCATTTGAAATGATTAATAGACGTGCAGCAAATGAAAACACAATGTATGGGAATGGAATACAATGACTGTCACATGTTTTGGCTACATTTTACATGCTAGATATTTACTTACATAAGTAACTTTCCTTTGATAGAATAATAAACATAGTTTGCTAACATGAGGTGTGCATATTGAATTTCTCATAGAAGTATAAAAACATTGCAAGGATGAGAATGGAGCAAGTACATAGGTTT
Organism: Artemisia tridentata subsp. tridentata; assembly: GCA_021014915.2. Taxonomy (NCBI): domain Eukaryota; kingdom Viridiplantae; phylum Streptophyta; class Magnoliopsida; order Asterales; family Asteraceae; genus Artemisia; species Artemisia tridentata. The sequence continues at coordinate 262,264,102 of CP139502.1, forward strand.
CCAACAAGGCCGAGTAACTTCACGGTGCTTGTGCGCGGCATCCCGTGGTCTTCAGTAGAATCGTACAACGAGTCTGTGGGGAAATTCTTCAGTAATTATTATGCATCAAGTTACATTTCCCACCAAATTGTCTATCGCTTTGGTGCAGTTCAACAACTTATGGTAAGGTGCATAATACTAATACTAGCTAGGTATCAAACCCGTCCATCTTCTTTCTTTCTTTAGGTATCAACTTATTCATGTTGACATTTTCAGGAGGACGCAGAGAAGATGTATAAAGTGATGACAACCGTCTCGGGTAAGCAGTGCTGCGAACCAAATGTTAATAGATGTGGCCTTTGTGGAGCAAGATCAAACTCTTTCAAAATTGTTGGACCTGAATCAGGCGCCACTCGCAACGTCGATGATCAACTCAGAGAAAAGGTTGGTGATCACCATCTAGCTAGCTAGCAAAAATATTAATAACGTTTCAATGAATCATTCATGCATGTGGTGACTGTTTGATTTGAATGAATACAGGAATGCGAAGCTGCATTGGTGTTTTTCAGGAGTCGATATGATGCTTTGGTGGTGTCACATACGATCCAATCAGCAGACCCGATGTTATGGGTCACACAATTGGCTCCAGAACCACGTGATGTCTTCTGGCAAAACCTTTGTGTACCTTATAATTTGTGGTGGATCCGTAAAATATCAGTATTTATTGCGTCCATTGTGTTCAGCGTCTTGTTTCTGTTGCCTACCACATTTGTTCAAGGTCTCACCAAAATCCAGCATCTTCAGAATGCATTTCCTTTCTTAAGACGAGTATCAGACAGGTAAGTGAATTATATATTTTATCTTTTGTGAGAGGGAGAAAGTCGTAAGTGTGTGTGTGTTGAATCACTGGAATAAAAGACTATTCATAGTTGACAGCATTACCATCGAGTTTCCGGTTGAGGTAAATGACCTATGATAGTCAATGCTCAAAAGTACTACTTTACAATCAATATAAGCATACCAATAATACATGGTTCTACAGGTGGAAGTGCAAAATGCTAGCTCGGTTATTGAAGTTTTTGATGCCATAAGTTACGAGAAAGGATCATCTCTTATTCGTATGCTAAAGGAGTATCTTGGCGATGATGTACATGAAGAAATATGCATGCAAAAACGCGACGACAGACGATCTGTGGAGCATTATTTTTGAAGAATCTGGCATCGAAGTGAACAAGCTTATGGATATATGGACAAAGTAAACGGGATATCAATTTTTATTTTTATTTTTTGAAAATGGACTTAATAGATCGGTTATTGGGTATCAACCGATCTATATGTGGTGTCATATAGATCAGTTATTGGGTATCAACCGATCTATATGTGCTTCATATAGATCGGTTCTCAACCGATCTATATGTGACTCGCTCATAAAGATCACTTTTGTATAGAGCGGTTCAAAACCGATCTATATGTGGGTTTTCCACCGATCTATATAAGCTTTTGTGTAGTAGTGTGTGTTTATATGAGATTATCTCAAAAGTGTCTATTTAGGGTTTCGTATCATTAATGAAAATTAATTAAGTTTGAGATCAATAATTCTCTTGTTCTTCTTCTCTTTCTTCTTAAGGAACTCGCGCCCGCTTGAAGTGGTGCCTACTAACGATACAACCTTAACGGGTCGTATCATTTTATGTTTACGTTAAAATGTACCTGGTTACCAAACACCTATCCAAAGCAATAACTTATATTTTGTAAGCAATTTAGACAAAGTAAAAAAAGAAAAGGAACAATGGACTGCATGAACATGTTATACTCCTCTTATTTAACCTTCCAAACTGGCATCACTGGTTCTATCTCCTCATCTACACCATTGAGTTCGACGAATGTTATGATAATATATTATGATGATTACATATGATTATATGAATGTCTTTTTACGAGTATTTGAATTTTGACATTATTATCACATTCATGTTGTACAATCTAATTACTGTATGTCTCTATGATTTGTTTCTATTACATATTGGACTCTTCTTGGGCTTGGACTTTTGTTATTAGACATTCATGGTTTTCTCAATTTTTTTCTTCAGTCTCTTTTTGTTGAACGAAACATTTATTTTTTTCATGCAGATCTTTCAGTTCCGTAAAGATTTATTGGCATATTGGCATTATCAACTTTCTGCTCATGATTCATTTTGTTGTTGTCTGAAAAAAGCGTATTGAATTTGCAAAATCCCAAAAAAAAATAAAAATAAATAAATAAATAAAATAAAAAATAAAAAAATAATGGTAGGAAAAACTTGTGTGCAAAATATTTGCAACTAGATATCTTTCATATAGTTGTTCTACTTGATCTGATCGATTCTGGTTCTTTTAAACCTCTCACATGTTTTTCTGTTATAATATCCCGGCTCTGAGCTACCGCAACCATAGACAACAATACTGAGCTGCATAAAAAAAAAGGTGTTTAATACACCTATGTTGTTATACAGCTTATTTAGGACATATATAAAAAGACTTGTGGATCCCGAGATAGCAAATAAAATCAGTTGTTTATATCTTTATACTCATGCTAATCTATACAACAGTTAGAGATGGTTTGAACTTTGAAGTCCATCTAATAATTAGGGTGGAGATATACTGGGGAGGGTCTGTTGACTTGACCAAGCTGCCGCCGCTGTACTGCTTTAAAACTTGTACATTTTGACTAAAGTAGGCGGACCCCACATGGTAGGGAGGGTCCGGTTAGTGTAATGACTATGCACGCATTAGCTTCATCATTGACAAAAGAAAACAAACTATTTTCATACCACATGAACAAACATTCTAATGACAGTTGTCCTACATAAAATTGAATCGTCTATACAAAACTTGAGGTCCTGGTTGCTAGAAATTGAATGACGGTTATGGTTAGTGTCTTCATACTCAATACATAAGGTTTTGTTCTCCAATTCCTGGAACCTCATTTTCACTTGCTCCAGCAAGTCTGGGAGTTTGGCCGAAAAGGGGAGTGTAAACTTAACCATATGATCATATTTAACTTTTATCATCTTCCCCATATATGTGGATGCTAGATTCACCATCTACAATTAAAGCAAACAAAAATTATAATCGCCTTTGAAAAAAAAGAAACAAATAATTATTACGTGAATCCGGTTACATAACATCCTTCATTACCATTTATATATAACATTCATGTAAACTGCAGTTACTTGAGAAATGATGCAAAAAGGTCAAAAAAGTTATATCAAAAACTGATTCTCAAGGTAAAATGTCGTTATGGGTATGGGTTTAAGAAAAGCAGGGAACGGTATGTGGCCTAAATTAATGGGTATCAAACCCATTCTTATAAGGGTGTGTTTGGTTCATAGGTACGGGAATGGGGAATGGAAATGATAGTCACATGGGGGTAGGTGTTCGGTATATATTGATCGGTTTCAAATTTAGATTTGATATCCATGGAATTGGAAATCCCCCAAACCCATCTAAGAGGGTGGGTTTACAACTTTGAGGTTTGTAATAGAGATACCTAAAACCTTAAAATATACCAAACATCATTTATAAGTAAGCTATATCTATTTCACAATATATTCAAACGCAAGCTTAGACTAATAAACTATCAAACATTCAAACACCCACATTCTCATTCTTTAATCAGGTTTTGCCAGCAACGCAAATTTTTGTGGCATCAAATTTATGGGAAATAAAACAATAAATACGACTACGATTCAATAAAGAAGACTTACCATCAGCAGATTCTGAATTTGATTAAAATCTGCAACATAACTTTGTTTAGGCTGTGTTGTGACAAACTCGATGATTCCAGCAAGTTTCAACCCAGCACCCAGATAATTAAAATAGACAGGAAGAACTAATTGTCCCATTCCTGATGCTTCGTCAACAAATTGATGATCTTGATTACGCACAACATGTCTTGTTCTATGATCTGCAACCCCTGTTTGAGCTGCTCCACCAGCAAACCAGTTGCCCACATTTGTCTCTTGTCCAATACAAGGATTCTTTGAGAAACATCTCATCCTATACTCAATAAGTCTGTTATCGTGTATGGTTGATACACAACAATGATCTGACAACTTAAGACTACACCCGATGTCGTCTGGATCCCCAAGTCTGCTGCATTTCCAAAACTGAAGTAAACCCGATTCTCCTCGGAAGTCAAAAGCATCAAAAACACTTTTAACTCTAGAGACCAAGTTTGTGTCAGAATACAGTATGTAGGCCATGAAAAGAACCAATAGCAAATATTCCGGTTCCATGGTACTGTGCATTTGCAAACAAAAGTAGGCGTTAATATTCAATTGGGTCATATAAATATCGATGACCTTCGTGTAAAAATGACTCCTAATTCACATTAAACATGTTGTGTTCGGGTTGGAGAAGAGTTAAATGGGTCGACCCGCCAAAAAAGTTCTTCTAATAGATAGTATAGTATATTTGGTTTACGGCTTAAATGGGTCAACCCACCAACGCCTATAACAAGCTCTACACATGTAGGTATGTAACATGCCAACTTATATAGATAAATGGCTAAACGGATCGATTTGTGTAACCTTTCTAAACCGTCAGTTCATATAGATAAACGGGTTTAATGGGTCGAGTTCACGTCGGGATTTTCTCCGAACCGTCAACCCGACACGAACTGTCAAAGTGACAAAATCAATATAGGTCCATATCAGATTATGAGAGAACACACACAAACAAAGGAGCAGCAAAAGATGTAAGAATCAGATAATCAGAAGCAGAACAACATCCTTAAAAGTAAAAAGCAAAGCTAACCTTTGATATCGTGAAGGGAGATTGTAGCCGGTGTGTTTTTGGTGAGAATACTCAATGTAGGTGATCTTGGGGTGGTAAGAGAGAAATGGTGGTACGTTTGCACGGGTTTAAATACTTACTATTAAGGAACACCTTGTTCTCAACGATGATAAACCCCACATTTCCCTTTTGACGTTTTATGTAAAAAATGATAAGTGGTCACCATTAATTTATTTAAATTTGGAAAACCATTATTTTTGTTTTTGTCGGTTTTTTTCTATTAACGTGTTTAAGTAGTTGACGTACTTTTATTTAGTGAAAGTAGTGAGTAACATACTCGTTTACACACTTGATATTATTCCAAATTTTGCAACAAATTGATATATTAAAATGTAAAAGTAATAGGAAAACGTTGTTGGATAAAATATACATCTATCATATGAATCAATACGATATAAAATTTTGGTGGTGATTGGTGAACAGTAGCAATAAGAATAGTTTTTATGATTATCTTTATCATCATCTGTACGTCAGTGTTACATCATTATTCAACACATTATCACTATTATCACTTTTTACATTTCATAATCACCAATATTAAAAATACTAACTTTATACAAACATACATCGCAAAATACCTAACACATATATTGAGTAGTCAGCAGTATGTGCAATTTTTAAAGGTGAAGAGAGGCTTTTTTATGAGAGTGACGCGATGAGGGGTGATAACAGTGAAGGGTTACCCCTCCCATAAAAACCAACCTATAAATGTTTCTTTTGATCTAATTGGATATTACGAGATCAAAATTATATACTTGTAAAAAGCATAATCGTAAAAATATTTATTTTTTTACTCTTTTCTCTAACTCTAGGAATACAAAAATGTTTTGTCTTTTTTCTTCTCCTTAGCTCGGGAAAACAAAAATACAATCATCTCTTTTTATTTTCACTCCTCATCTTCTAATACACTTTCTCTTCTTTCCTCATTAAACTCAAAAACACAGTGTAAAATTTTTTTGGAGTCAAACCATACATGAAGCTAAAATAAACTTATTACGATTAGTTTGGAAGGGACAAACTCAATACTCTTTTGTGATGTATCAAATATGATAAATTATACTCGGTTCGTCCTAAAATTATTGTCAACAAACAGAAGACACACAAATTAAAGAAAACGTGTTTTCATTTTTACAATGAGAAATGATATTTATTCCTATAAACATTCTTACGTATCCTCCTACTTTCAAAATCCTGACAAGTGGTAAAACTGACGTTTAGATGAAGAGAGATAATTAGTGAAATACAACGACCGAGTTTTACATGAGTAGGAGGATAAGCAAGCAAAAGTTATAGAATGATATAGCAACAATCTTTTACAATAGCCAAAACAAGACGGTTTTATCATTTGACAATTAATTAATTTTTATTTATTTTTATTTTGAAAACATCAATTTTGATTAAGGGTAATACAGTAAACTTAATTTCAACTACTAAAAGTTGACTATTATTTGATACATCTTAAAATAAAATGATGAACAAAAAATTATGAAAGGGGGAGTAGAGTTTGGATCAAATGAGAAGGGAGAGAAGGAACCGCGACCGAAATTCAGATACACCTACATAAATAGATGCATCTTCTTTTACATTTCTCTCCCTTAATTGAAATGAGTGGATATAATTCTTTCTTATCATTCTCATTTTATTTCTTATTCTTACTGAATCTCAATCCCGAGTGTTGACATAAATAATGCCTAAAAACATTATTAATACTTATTCATATCTTTATGTTTTAATGATCACAAAATATAAACTCATTAAACATAAACTTATCAAATAAACAAGTATTTAGTTGTAAATATTCATTTCTACAACTTAATCACTTAAGGTATGAATAAACAAGTGCTTAATGTATTATATGATCAAAGGAACATTTTTATTAATCTCTAAACTTTTTATAAAATGTCAAAAACATTTTATATATTTTTGAAAAATATTTTTGGTATTAAATAAATATGTTTAATCTTTTATAAAAATATGAATTCAAATTTTCAACCAAAAATGGCAAAAATGTTTCAGAAAAACCTTCCCCACAAAAGGACAAAACTGGCCAACGTTCAGCAGGGGCGGCCCCCTTAATTCATAGAGGCGGCCCCCTTAAAATTAAGGGGACCGCCCCCGCTCCAGTAGCTCCCAGATTTTGCCTATAAATACTGGTTTTTCTCTGGACTTTTACCTCACCTCTTGCACTAAAAACTTTCTGGTTTAGGTCTCATTTCATATTTTCAAAAACCCTTTGATCATATAATTATAAGCTTTTGTTTCAAGTGATCCAAAGCTTCAACCTCTCAAGTGCAAGAGAAGAATACTTCTATCCTTCAAGACAAGAAGTATTACAACTTGGTGTATCTCTTCCATCCAAGTTGTTGGTGTATCATAATTGTAAATCATTCATTCATTTGTACATGTTGTGTATATTTGTTAGATAGGTGTGTGTATAATTGTATAGGTTAGATTAGTGTGTAAGTAGTGAAGTTGTGAAGTTAAGGTGTGTAAGTAGTGAAGGTGTGAAGAAGTAGAGAAGTACATAAGTAGTGTTAGGTCGTGAAGTAGTCGTGAAGCTATAGTGAAGAAGGTGTGAACAATTCGTGAAGAAGGTGTGAAGAAGTCGTGAAGAAGGTGTGAAGAAGTTGTGTTGTGAAGTTGTGAGATTGGTTCTAGCTACGATTAGAACCCGACATTTAGCTTTGTGTCGTTAAGCCGGTGTAAGCAAAAATTGTGTAAGGTTTTCTCCGTCATAAGGGAGCTTGTTGATATAGTGAAGAAAACTCTCGGGTTAGGTGCTCGGGGAGTGGAGTAGGGCAAAGAAGGTGTCCTTGTAGCCGAACCACTATAAATCCTCTGTCTCTCGGTTAGATCTTTCCATCTCTATCTTTCATTTTATTCCATTACTTTACTTGCATTGCTAGTTTAGATATACTTATATTTGTTCATATTGTTCAAGAGTTGACTTCACTTAAATTCGAATCTAAGTTTTTAAAAGTAAACAAAGGTTTTCATAATAAAATAAAAAGACGTAAAACTATTCAACCCCCTTCTAGTTTTCCACAATTGGTATCAAGAGCCACGTCAAACAAGATTTTTAAAATAAACTGTATTTTAAAACTTGAAACGATCTATGGAATCTGAAAAATATTTAGAAGGGCAATCTATGCAAAGACCACCACTATTTGAAAGTGATGGTTTTCTGTATTGGAAAAATAGATTCGAAACTTATGTAAAATCAAAAGATCTTGATCTTTGGCATGTTATTACCTTTGGCGATTTTACTCCTATTCAAAATAATCCTTTAACTAAAATAGATGAAATTGTACCTTTTGAAAAACAAAATGATGATTTGAAAAAGAAACTAGCAAAAAATAATGAGGCTAAAATGGTAATTTATAATGCGTTACCACGCAAAGAATATGAAAGAATTTTTATGTGTCAAACCGTAAAAGAAATTTGGGATTCTTTACTAATCACTCACCAAGGTAATAGTCAAGTCAAAGATAACAAAATAGATCTTCTTGTTCAACAATATGAACAATTTACAATTCCTGAAGAGGAATCTATTGATAATGCATTTGCTAAATTTAACACAATTATCACAAGTTTAAAAGCACTTGATGAGACTTTTTCTAGCAAAAATTGTGTAAGGAAATTTCTTAGGGCATTACATCCGAAATGGCGTGCGAAGGTCACGGCGATTGAAGAATCGAAGAACTTGATGACGTTATCACTTGATGAACTTATCGGCAACTTGAAGGTTCATGAAGAAATTGTAAAGAGGGACTCGGAAACGGTCAAGAGCAAGAAAGATCAAATCAAATCTCTCGCGCTAAAAGCCAAAAAGGAACTTAGTGATGACGATGATTCAAGTGACGATAGTGAAGACAAAGAATATGCAATGGCCGTAAGAGAATTCAAGAAATTCTTCAAGAGACGAGGAAGATTCACGAGACAACCGCGAGATGAAAGAAGATCGCTTCAAAGAAATAGGAATGATAATTACGGGAAAAGAAAGTGCTTTAGATGTGGAAGCCAAAACCATCTCATTGGCGAGTGTCCAAAGCCACCGGGTTATGACTACCAAAGCGCTTTTGTTAGCGGAGCATGGAGTGATAGCGACAAAGACGAAGCGGACAAAGTAAACGACGAAAAATGTCTTGCAGCTCAAGCCACCGATGAAATATGTCTAGGAATAAATTTGGAGCCCGACGAATGGATCAAGGATAGTGGATGCTCGATGCACATGACGGGAAACCGCAAGCTATTCTCCTCCTACAAGGCATACAACGGAGGTAATGTTATTTTCGATAGTGATTTTCGTGGAAAAATCATTGGCAAAGGTACGATCTCTCAAGACTCCCTAACTATTGAAAATGTTGAGCATGTAGATAATTTAACATATAACTTGCTTAGTATAGGACAAATATGTGATAATAAGTGTAGGGTTACCTTTACAAGTAAAGATAGCGAAATAGTTAAGGACGAAAAGGTCATAGGTAGAGGAATTAGGAAAGGTGGCGTATATGTTATGAAACTAGGAAATAAACCGGAAGATAAAATATGTCTAGCAACCTTAGATGAAAACTCTACATTGTGGCATAGGAGATTAGGTCACGCAAATATGCAAAAAATACAATCCCTAGCCTCTAAGGAATTAGTTAGAAACTTGCCTAACCTAAGATATGACCAACACTTTTGCGATGCGTGTAAAATAGGAAAACAAGCACATGCTAGTCACAAAGCTAAGAATATAGTCTCCACTACTAGATGCCTTGAATTATTACACATGGACCTTTTTGGTCCATCCGCAGTGCGGAGTTACGGAGGTAACCGTTGTACCTTAGTAATTGTAGATGACTATTCACGATACACGTGGACTAGTTTTTTAAGTGATAAAACCGAAGCCTTCTATAAGTTTGAAATATTTAGTAAAATGATTCAAAATAAATTAGGATGTTCTATAGTATCCATTAGGACGGACCATGGTCGGGAATTTGATAACGAAGTGCAGTTCGGAAAATATTGTTATTTAAATGGAATATCTCACAATTTCTCCGCTCCTCGCACTCCACAATCAAATGGGGTAGTAGAAAGAAAGAATCGAACATTACAAGAAATGAGTAGAACAATGCTAAATGAACAATCTATCCCACAAAAATTTTGGTGCCATGCCGTAGATACATCAACATATATAATAAATAGAGTTTCAATTAGGCGAATTTTAGGAAAAACCCCATATGAGTTATTAAGAGGTAGAAAGCCTAATCTAAATTACTTTAGGGTATTCGGGAGCAAATGTTTTGTTCTCAATACAAAAGATTATCTTACTAAGTTTGATCCTAAGTCAAACGAAGGAATCTTTCTAGGGTATTCTCAAAATAGTAAAGCATACATAATACTTAATAAACACACAATGAAAGTAGAAGAGTCCTTAAATGTAACATTTGATGAAACTCCACCACCACCTAAGACATTGCCCCTAGAAGATGATGACCTAGTTGAAAAAGAAGCTATTGAGGTTAGTAAAATTAAACCCTTAGGCGATGATAATGAAGATATAACTTTAGGAGATAACGAAATTGTAAATGTTAAGGAATCTAAATCACACCCGTTAGATAATATAATAGGAAACCTAAATCAAAGAACCCTTAGATCACAAGCTCAAGATAAAAATAACTTCTTTTGTTTCCTATCAACTATAGAATCTAAAAATATAAATGAGGCATTAAAAGATGAAAGTTGGGTTATGGCTATGCAAGAAGAACTAAATCACTTTAAGACTAATGAAGTTTGGGACCTAGTCCCAAATCCCAAGAATATGACCATCATAGGAACTAAATGGGTTAATAGAAATAAGTTAGACGAAAATGGAATAGTCACTAGGAACAAAGCTAGGTTAGTTGCCCAAGGTTATAATCAACAGGAAGGAATTGATTATGACGAAACTTATGCCCCCGTAGCTAGATTAGAATCTATAAGAATACTTCTTGCCTATGCATGTTCCCTAGGTTTTAAGTTATTACAAATGGACGTGAAAAGTGCATTCCTTAACGGTTTTATCAATGAGGAGGTATACGTGGCACAACCTCCAGGATTCATTGACTTCGCAAAACCTGATTATGTTTATAAACTCAAGAAAGCTTTATATGGACTCAAACAAGCTCCCAAGGCTTGGTATGATCGATTAAAAGCATTTCTTATTAAACATGATTATCCCATGGGAATGGTAGATAACACTCTTTTCACGAAAAAGAAAAGCCCAAATCTCATCATTGTCCAAATATATGTCGACGACATTATATTCGGATCGACTTGTCAGGATATGTATGATGAATTCGCCAAAATCATGCATGATGAGTTTGAGATGAGTATGAAGGGTGAACTTAATTTCTTCCTAGGATTACAAATAAAACAATTAGAAGATGGAATATTTTTTAATCAATCTAAGTACATTAAGGAAATGCTTAAGAAATTTGGATTAGAAGATGCTAAGCCCATGAAAACACCAATGTCTACGGAAGTGAAACTCACAAGAGATGAAGAGGGTGAGTCCGTAGAAAACACTAAGTATAGAGGAATGATAGGTAGTTTACTATACTTAACGGCAAGTAGACCGGATATCATGTTTAGTGTCTGCCTTTGTGCTCGCTTTCAGGAGGATCCCAAAACCTCTCACCTAGAAGCGGTTAAGCGTATCTTCTGATACCTTAAAGGCACTATACACTTAGGATTATGGTATCCTAAGGGATCCGGCATAGAAACCATCGTCTATGCGGATTCGGATCATGCGGGAGACTACGTGGATAGAAAAAGCACTAGCGGAATTTGCACACTCATGGGATGTTGTCTAACATCTTGGTTCTCAAAGAAGCAAACCGCTCTTGCTATTTCTACTACAGAAGCCGAATATGTAAGAGCTGGAAAGGAATGTCAACAAGCACTATGGATGAAACAAGCTCTCGTAGATTATGGCATTAGGTTAGATAATGTCCCAATTATGTGTGATAATAAAGGTGCTATAGATTTAAGTAAGAACCCCGTTCAACACTCTAGGACTAAACATATAGAAATACGCCACCATTTCCTCCGCGATAACGTTCAAAAAGGAAACATATCCATAGAAAAGGTTGCATCGGAAGATAACTTAGCAGATATATTCACTAAACCCCTTAAGCGCGAACTATTTAACCACTTACGTTTAGGATTAGGAATGATGGAACAAATTGACTAAATTTTTTTTCCTTTCTTTTCTCTCCTGAGTCTAGGAATCTATTTTGCACAAAATTAAAGATTGGGAAACATTTTTCTTTTGCATAAATATTTTTACAAAACTCAATCTATTTTCTTCAAATCATTCTCACATCTAGGAAAATACATGAAAACCATTTTTTTTACATTGTTGAATAATGCTAAAAATATTCTTTTTCTTCATGCATAAGATCTTACATGAATTGTCAAAATATATAATCTAATATATATCTTTGATATTCATATATTGAGCAAAATCAAATCAAGGAGACTTTGGATTGTTTCTTAGAAAATTTTTGCATTTAGGAGTTGAAACAATCTCATCTCCACATTTGTTGCATATAGGCACACACTAGAACAAGATTACTGATCACATCCTCACAATTGTTCCATCATCAAGTCCCCATTAGTCTCTAGTGCCTTTGCCCCATTACCCTTGCCTTAGATGATTAATTGCTTTAATTCTCTAAATTGCTAGATATAACTTATTGCTTGCTTATTTATTTAACTTATATGCCATGCATGCTTAATATGTTTATCTATTGCCTCAAAGAGTGGGACTTGCCTAAAACTAAAAGCTCAAAACATAGCCATCCTCACATATTTCTGTAGAAAAACCTATTTCTGGAACCCAGAAAGGTACCAGATGGGCGGCCCCCTTAACTCATAAGGCGGCCCCTATAATTATTAAGGGGACCGCCCATAATTAAGGGGACCGGCCATCTGCTGGGCAGGTTAACAGAATCTTTTTCTGCTTTTTAGCCTATTTGATCCTATCCTTCCCCAAATTCACAAACACATTCTATCCTAATCACCCAACAAGCCTATCCATTCTTAAACCATACAAATCCTCCACTATAAATAATCTCATTCCTCACCATATTCAATCATCCCATCATGTCTTCTCCCATCAACCCAAAACCAAAAACCTCAAAGCTAGCAAGGATGACCTTAAAACACGGGTGGAAAAGAAAACCTTACCCTCACCACAAGTCCATCACAAATGGTGCGACTAGACAACCAACACCTCCATCATCATTCAACCCCAACTACTCTCCAAGATCACAACCTCATTCCATTGAACCATTTCACAAACCCTATCATTTTGGCCAAACATCCACATTCATTCCAAACTACTCCCCTAAACATCAAACCAACTTCAATGGAATTCTTGAAAACCCTCATCACCTTGGTCAAACATCAAACTTTACCTCAAATCATATACCCCAATACCATCCATTTCCACCTAATAACCAAATCCCCATTCATGAAAGGCAAAAGCTTCATGAAGTGATTAACCAAATCCATGATCTTAGTGATCTCCTTGCTATGCACCTCACACAACGCAACAAGGGACAACCTCCATCCTCACCTTACTCAAATTGCCTACCCCACTCTCTTAACTTGGATCAAGTTACAAACCACACCCACTATTGCCCTTGTTGCATCTTCCTTCAAAAACAAATTTTCCACTTAAGTGAAGATATTTCTTGGATCAAATATCTACTCACTCGTCCTCATCCCATTCCACCCCTAAGATGATATAACATCGCTGGATCCGCTCAAATTCCCTCATTATCACATAACTAAAACCCATCCATATGCCTTCCGCCCCAAAATAAAATCCCTCACTTTTTTGTGTCGTAAGCAAGTCCAATCGCTCTTCTTGGCAATATGAGGACCATTAGTGTTTTTAAGTTATGTTGTAATCGTTATGTTTTAAGCATTTTATGTAATGTAATGATGATTCATATGTTATACATGATCATCTTGAATGCATAAATAAATTAGTTGGTTGTTCTAAATATTTTTGATATACATATATATGTGTCTTGTGTTTCTTAACTTGTTTTTGCAGCCAAGATTTCCATAGCTCGTCTCCTTGGTGCCCTCGAACAAGGGGGAGCACACATCAAGGGGGAGTTCTCGTCCCGATAAAGCTTGTCGGCATAACCTTTTTGATTCAACAAAAAGGGGGAGAAGTGAATGTAAACTCACTAAATACTTGTCCAAAAATAAATTTTTGGTTTAATGAGTTTAAGTTTTGTAATCATCAAAAAGGGGGAGATTGTTGACATAAATAATGCCTAAAAATATTATTAATACTTATTCATATCTCTATGTTTTAATGATCACAAAATATAAACTCATTAAACATAAACTTATCAAATAAACAAGTATTTAGTTGTAAATATTCATTTCTACAACTTAATCACTTAAGGTATGAATAAACAAGTGCTTAATGTATTATATGATCAAAGGAACATTTTTATTAATCTCTAAACTTTTTATAAAATGTCAAAAACATTTTATATATTTTTGAAAAACATTTTTGGTATTAAATAAATATGTTTAATCTTTTATAAAAATATGAATTCAAATTTTCAACCAAAAATGGCAAAAATGTTCCAGAAAAACCTTCCCCACAAAAGGACAAAACTGGCCAACGTTCAGCAGGGGCGGCCCCCTTAAAATTAAGGGGACCGCCCCCGCTCCAGTAGCTCCCAGATTTTGCCTATAAATACTGGTTTTTCTCTGGACTTTTACCTCACCTCTTGCACTAAAAACTTTCTGGTTTAGATCTCATTTCATATTTTCAAAAACCCTTTGATCATATAATTATAAGCTTTTGTTTCAAGTGATCCAAAGCTTCAACCTCTCAAGTGCAAGAGAAGAATACTTCTATCCTTCAAGACAAGAAGTATTACAACTTGGTGTATCTCTTCCATCCAAGTTGTTGGTGTATCATAATTGTAAATCATTCATTCATTTGTACATGTTGTGTATATTTGTTAGATAGGTGTGTGTATAATTGTATAGGTTAGATTAGTGTGTATGTAGTGAAGTTGTGAAGTTAAGGTGTGTAAGTAGTGAAGGTGTGAAGAAGTAGAGAAGTACATAAGTAGTGCTAGGTCGTGAAGTAGTCGTGAAGCTATAGTGAAGAAGGTGTGAACAAGTCGTGAAGAAGGTGCGAAGAAGTCGTGAAGAAGGTGTGAAGAAGTTGTGTTGTGAAGTTGTGAGATTGGTTCTAGCTACGATTAGAACCCGACATTTAGCTTTGTGTCGTTAAGCCGGTGTAAGCAAAATTTGTGTAAGGTTTTCTCCGCCATAAGGGAGCTTGTTGATATAGTGAAGAAAACTCTCGGGTTAGGTGCTCGGGGAGTGAAGTAGGGCAAGGAATGTGTCCTTGTAGCCGAACCACTATAAATCCTCTGTCTCTCGGTTAGATCTTTCCATCTCTATCTTTCATTTTATTCCATTACTTTACTTGCATTGCTAGTTTAGATATACTTATATTTGATCATATTGTTCAAGAGTTGACTTTACTTAAATTCGAATCTAAGTTTTTAAAAGTAAACAAAGGTTTTCATAATAAAATAAAAGATGTAAAACTATTCAACCCCCCTTCTAGTTTTCCACACCGAGGAGTATAAGTGAAAATAAGTAAAACTTCAAAGTTGAGATGGCTAATTAGATTCCACAAGATTGGTCAACAAGTCCGACTAGTTTTAAAATTAGTCCTTTACACACTAACTTAATCTGAGCCCCCAAGATGAATTATGTGGCGAAAATGAATTTATTGGTTTTCGGCGACCTTAGAATGCAAAATTTAATTTGAGAAAATAAATTTTATTGATAAGAGAGACTAATTTTAAGAGTTAACTACATTTTTGGTCCTCGTGATTTAGCGGGTATAACGATTTTGGTCCAATAGTTTCATTTGTAACAGATCTTGTCCTATTTTCGCTGACCCGTAACGGGTTTGGTCCAAATTTCGTTGACTGTGAGTTTGACTAGTTAAAAAAGAGTGAAATGACTAAAATACCCTCGGATACAGCATAACACTTTTGGTCCATTGTTGTTCCATTTATCAAGCATAACACCTGATTCAAGATCTAAAATGACATTTCAAGATCCTGAATTCTAGACTTCATCAAATTCCAACAAACAACAATCACTCATTTGAGAAGTAAAAAGAAGAAAAGTAAATCATCTGTATATGCATATAGCCAAGTTGCTATCTTAATAATACCATTCAAACAACACAAAATTGAATTAGCATACAGATTATGCCAATGTCTACTATTTCTAGCAAGTACCAACGATTCAAAACAAAAAAGATGACAGTGATTCAAGAAATGCTTTTAAATCGATAACTTTGCTCTTCACCATCGGCAAGCTCCCCCCCCCCCCCACATCCGTCCACAATACCATATTTATATACAGAAACTTTCCCACAACCGTCCACAATCTCATCTTTCTTTGTTGCCACACCTACAACTAAAAATACAACCACCATCAGCCACGAGCATAAACATCAACCATCGAATTCCAAGAAACGACATCCTTGTTCGTCATAGTAGAAAACAACCCTTCAGCCATCGCCAAATCCCCTGATCTTAAATACCCATCAATCATCGAATTCCACGACACCACATTTCTTTCAGACATTTCGTCAAACATCTTCTGGGCAGTCCTCATATCACCACAACCATCACCAAATCCTTACCACAACCATCACCAAATCCTCACCACCGCAATCCTCACCACAATCACCACCAAATCCTTACTACAACCATCACCAAATCCTCACCACCGCCATCCTAACACGAAACCACTACAACAACTAACTACAACAACCCTCAAACCTATCTCCATATCCACAACAACAAAGATTCAAACTCGAAAAAAAAAAAAAAAAAAAAAAAACGGATCTCACCTTTTTTATTTTCTTGATTGACGAACACAAATCTTAATATGTTTTGTGTTTCAAATAAAACTTGAATCACCCTTTCTTGTGCTTCTTTCTTTTTGAAAACAATTGACACTCTTTTGTTCTCGATGTTGTGTTTATGATGGTTTTGATAAAAAGTGTATGTCGGTTTTTTGAGTGAGAGTGATGATTTGTTTTTGTAGTTCTCGATCTGGGTTTCATGTTTGTGTAGATCGGAGTGAATTTATTTGGTGTTTGTGATGTGTGTTGGATTTTGGGTTATGGTGTTTGTGAATTTATTTGATTCTATGATGATGATGAATCTTTTATTTGGTGTTTTTGTAGTTCCCGATCTGGATTTTGATATGTTAGATCTGTTATGTGAGAGTTGTTGTTTGTGTGTGAAGAAGATAACTCTTTTGTTTAATAATGTAGATGAAAAGACAAACAAGCCTTCACATTTAACGGTCAATATAAGTCAACTTAACGGTGTTAGTAAATTTGGACCAAACCCGTTACGGGTCAGCGAAAATAGGACAAGATCCGTTACAAATGAAACTATTGGACCAAAATCGTTATACCCGGTAAACCACGAGGACCAAAAATGTAGTTAACTCTAATTTTAATATAACCCTCCTGATTGAAAAATAACCGTCAAAATTGAAACCAAGTTTAGTCAAAACTGAAATCTATTTTGATAAAAATTGAAAACTTAAATTCAATTAATTTTTATAGTAGAGTAAAATATGCATGCCACTAAAAAGCGCTTTTTTTTTTTTTTTTTTTTTTTTTTTTTTTTTTTTTTTTTACTTTTAGACCAAGTATAAAATAATTTTATATTCGATTAATTAATAAAGTTTACAATCAAATCCAAAATTATTAAAACAAGCTAATCTTGCATTTAATTTTATAAGCTTAAGTGTAAAATTATCAATTTTCATAACTTTTAGTAAATTTATAAATTTAACAAATACTTAGGTACATTTAAAAAAATCTGGTTTCTTTTTATTATTATTATTATTATTATTATTATTATTATTATTATTATAATTATTATTATTATAATAATTATTAATATTATTATTATTATTATTATTATTATTATTATTATTATTATTATTATTATATTGATCGTGATACTAAAAGTACGTATAGTATAAATATCAAGATGAAATACAAACATTAAGATATGCAAATAAATACATGAAATTTGGACTTCATTTTCTTTTTTTTATGAAATTAAATAAACTTTTATATTAAACCCGTTTATAAACCGGATTATAACATATATAAAACCAAGGTTGCAAAAATCGCGAATTAGTAATCGGCCGGTCGACACCCTATAGTTTGTAATCGATCTAGGCGGTATTAATTGGATTGACATTTTTGGCAAGTTTTGTGTATTTTCGGCGAGTTTTGGTACTTCCGACAAGATTTTTCTTAAAAGATGATCATGTAATAGATATAAACTGTTGGGTCCGTCAGTACCCAAGCATCTTGAAAACAGGATTTGAACACAAATTAAGCTAAGTGTTAAACAACCGTAAACACTATTAAGTCACTGAGTGAACAGTCACTCAGTAAGTTACTTTCAAGATGCTTAGGACGAGTCTAAGAAGAAAGATTCATCATTCAGTGAGGCGGAACTCCCTGAATGTCACTTAAGCCAAAGAAGAAGGTAATGGGTTTAGTGAGTGTTTGACGAGAACTTACTGAACCCCCAGTCTCCTCAACAACAATAAGTGATTAAAGACTGAAGACTGAAGGCGTGTACTGAAGAACCTGAAGTCTGAAAGAAAGGCGGGATTAGGCGGGAAGAGTTTGAAGAGATAAGGAGTAGTCTTATCGGGCCAGAAACGAACCTTCCCTAAAACGGCAAAAGTCAAGAAGTGTCGGAACTGACACTCGGAAAGACATTTGGCCTATTCCTATTGGTTCTTGGAAATGACAAATACTGTTGTAGTTGTCTGACACGCTTGCTTATTCTTTTTGTATTTCAATCATCAGTGCTCTTTTATACTTGTGTATAAATAGGAACAGATGGAGAAAAGTGGGATAAGTTTTGTGCATTAAAAGCTTAGATTTTCACAAAACCACTTTTCTCCTCCAAAGAGTAACCACATCCCTGAGATAGCTCAGTGGGTCTTATTGTTACCACTCAAAGCATAGCTTGAGTTTAGAGAGGAGACAAACCCATACCTTGTCTATTCAATCCCAAGTGTTTGTTTCGCAAAACACTTGGGTAATAGATTCTTTGATTGATTTCTAATAAGAATTTAAACGTTGAAAAACTTAGTGTTTTAATATTTACGTTTTACTTATCAGTTATAATTAATCAATACATTAATCTCAGTCATAAACACAATTAGATTAACTTTGTAGTTACTTCTAAGCGTGTAAAGGGAATAACAAGTGGTATCAGAGCCTCTAGTTTAAAAATCTTTTCAAAAACTAAGAGTGCTCTAGGTTTTTAAAACCAAGATCCTACTATGACTGATGTTAATGTGCCCCAGCTTGTCGATAAAAAGGGTGGTAGCTATTCAGCTGTTGCTCCCAGACTCGAAGCTGGAAAATTTAGCAAGTGGAAAAAGCGAATGCTTTGCTACTTGACTGGTATGGAACCATACTACATCACTTGTATCAAGGATGGTCCTTTTGTCCCTAAGACTGCTGAAGGGCTAAATAAGCCTGAAGCTCAGTGGACCATTGATGAGAGAAGGGTGGTCAATCAAGACCAACGCCTGAAAAGCATAATTATATCTTGTCTTCCTGACGATATAATGGAATCAGTCATTAACTGTTCTACAGCCAAGCAAACTTGGGTTGACTTGATTAACAGCTTTGAAGGTCCCTCAGATACCAAGGAAAACAGGATCATGGACCTGAAACTTGAGTACAACACTTTCAGGGCAAAGGACTCTGAAAGTCTCTCTCAGACATATACCAGATACAAGACCCTGATAAATGAGATCAATGTTGGCTTTGTCAACAGTCTCCCTGAGAAGTGGCTAAACTTCTCACAAGGCCTCAGGAATGCTAACCACATTCAGACCCTTGAGCTCCCTGAGATCTATGGGAAGTTTGTCTATGAGGACAACTTAATCTCTAGGAGATACCCTGACTCAAAGAAAGCTCTTGAGACCAAAAAGGCCCTGACCTCCTCACCCATATCAACTGGTGATGAGTACCTAAGTGACTTAAACTTGGAATTCCAAGAAAGGGCACTCCTTGCCAATTCAAAACGTTTTATCAAAAGAAATCAGTCAAACTTTTCAAAAGCTAAAGCAAATGAAACCACTGAGTGTTTCAAATGTGGTAAAAAGGGCCACTTTGCTAGAGACTGTTATTCAAAAACCATCTCAGAACCCTCTTATAAATTTTCTGGAAACGGTTCCTCAGGAACTAGCAAGTTTCAACCTAGAATGCTTCAGTCGACCCAACATTTTCAAAACAATAATGTTCAAAAGGGTCAAAAAGACTTTGAGGCTAAATATAGGAAAGCTAAGGCTAAACTTGCTCTTCTTGAAACTAATCCCTCAATGTCTTAGGCTGCTCAAACTTCCAAACCTGTTCAGACAAAGAACAAGGTTCTTGTAGCAAAAGCTTATGACTGGGACGAAGAAGAGGTCTCCACAGAAGATGAGGAAATTAGAGTGAGTGCACTGATGACACTTTCTGAAGGTGATCAGGTGGCTGTTGAAAAGAGCCATGCAAGGAATGGAGAATGGGTGAACATAACAATGAAGAAGAGGCATGCCAGGGAGCATGTTTGGCATCTAGATAGTGGATGTTCAAGGAGCATGACTGGTGTGAAAGAGTATCTGCACAAATATGTAGAAGAACCAGGACCCAAGGTGATATTTACTGATAATTCATCATGTCTCACTGAAGGTTATGGTTCAGTAAACTGTAGTGGTATAGTCTTTACTAGGATAGCTTATGTAAATGGTCTTAAGTACAATTTGATCAGTGTCAGTCAACTATGTGATGCAAAATACATAGTTCAGTTTGATGATAAGCAAGGAACCATCTTCAATGCAAATAAGGAAGTAGTCCTTATTGCACCAAGAAGGCAAGATGTTTATGTGTTAGACATGTCCAGTCTAACTCAGAATGGAACTTGTCTCTTTGCTAAGGCCACTGAAACCCTCAACTGGCTTTGGCATAAGAGACTCTCCCACCTGAACTTCAAAAACATAAACAATCTTGTGAAACATAACAAGGTCGTTGGCTTACCATCACTTGTGTTTTCAAAGGATAAACCATGCTCTGCATGTGAAAAAGGCAAACATCATAGAGCATTCCTTTAAAACCAAAATAAACTTTTCCATCAGGAACTGCCTTCATCTTCTCCATATCGATCTCTTTGGGCCCATCAGTCCTAGATCCATTAACCATGAGAAGTATACTCTGGTCATTGTGGATAAATACTCAAGATACACTTGGGTTTACTTCCTGAACAAAAAGAGTCAGGCAGCTGAAACAATCATGTCCTTTGTCAGGAACATTGAAAATCAAAATGACATTAAAGTCAAATAAATTAGAACTGACAATGGGACAGAGTTCAGAAACTATGAACTTGAATGTCTCTGTGATGAGAAAGGAATTTCCCAAAAATTTTCCTCTCCTTACACACCTGAACAAAATGGTGTTGCTGAAAGGAAAAAATAGAACACTCATTGAAGCAGCTAGGACAATGCTAAATGGATCAGTCCTTTCCAAACACTTCTGGACTGAAGCAGTAAAGACTGCCTGTTATACACAAAACAGATCCATCATTGTCAAGAGACAAAGCAAAACCCCTTATGAGTTATTCAAGGGAAGGATCCCTGACATCAGCTACTTTCATGTCTTTGGGTGTCCTATGTTTATTCATAATCACAAGGATCACTTAGGGAAATTTGATGCCAAGGCTGATGATGGATACTTCCTAGGATACTCTCTTGTCTCAAAGGCCTTCAGGGTGTTCAGCACTAGGAGACAGCAAACTGAGGAAATATTTCATGTTACCTTTGATGAGAGCACTGAAGCAATCAGTGTCTCTAACACCTTTGCGGAAGAGATATGTATTGATGATTCATCAAGATATCCTCCTGATGAACATCATCCTGAAAATGATCCTTCCACTCAGTACTAAGCAAACGCTGACATCTCCTACTACATCATCCCTCACCATGTTCCTTACCCAACCATCACTGAGTTTGTTGAAGCACAAAGAAGTACTGATGCAATCAATCAGTCTGAACAAAGTGTTCAGGAACCAAACAATCTCAGTGATCAGCCAACCCAGTCTGACACCCAAGATCCTGATGATCATCAGGTGTCTTCACCAAACCCTACCAATCAGGCCTCCTCAAGTTCTAATCAGTTACCAAGACCTCAGGACAGTTGGACTAAGTCTCAGGATATAGAACTTGTCAATATAATTGGAGAGCCTACTGAAGGCATGCTCACTAGAAGCATTGCTGCTAAACTAACTTGTCAATATAGTTGTTGTGCAAATGTACTTTGGATGAAAAGTCAACTCAGTGACTATGGAATCCAGTATAAGATGGTTCCCATCTTTTGTGATAACACAAGTGCAATTGCCATCTCAAACAACCCTGTTCTTCATCAGAGAACAAAACACACTGATATTAGATATCACTTCATCAGGGACCATGTCATGAATGGTGACATTGAATTTACCAAAGGAGTTTAGTGTTTCCTCGGGTCGTTAAGTCCCAACGAGGTGTGTAAACTGTAATAAAACGAATTTGTGATCGGGTGAAATTTAACAGGAAAGGGTTTATGAGTGTTTAAACTAAGGAATTTTAAAAGAAAATAACTTAAACAAGCTCTAAGAATGATTACGTTAAAGTAAATGACTTAGAAACGTTTAAAACTTAAAAACGTACGTTTAAATAAAAATTACGTAAACGTACAAAATAAAACGTGAATTCTGACCAAAATAAATCCCACGGATGTGAAAATTATATTTTTAGAATCCAAATGATAAAAGAAATTTTTAGGAAAAATAAAAATATTTATTTGACTATTTATTTAATTATTATTAATTAATTACTATTTAAATACTTTTTTAAACTAATAAAAATTCTAATAAATACTAAATGATCTGAGAAAAATCTAAAACTTTTTATAGAAATATTAAATAAGTACAGGAAGCTAGGAAAAATATAAAAATGAAAAGTGCTTAATGAAAAAGCTCAAAATAAGCCAAATGGCTTAAATAGAATCTATCACTTTTTTTATGTTGTTGATTTTCTGATTTTCTTTTTACAAAACTATTTATATACTGATAATAACAAACTTTAATGAAGACAATATTATTAAAACTTAAAAATAAGCAGTTTGGAAGCTTATGAGCTTAACAGTTGAGCTTTTGAACTAGAAAGTGGATTTCAAGCTTAAATAAGCTCACAACAAGCTAACAAGCTGGAAACAAAGGAAAAATAAGATTAACACAAGTTAAGGAACTGGAAATGAGCTAAATGGCACAAAGGACTTCACTGATAAGCTTAAAATAAGCAAATAAGCAAATCCAAATACCACTGAGTGCCTAGCAGTCCTGCAAAAATCTTTAAGGGCAATTTCAGCTTATGAAATAAGCTGATAAGCACAATTTAAGGACTGAGGTAGCAAGCTGGGTTGGTGGGCTTTCCAAAAAGCCAAGACTCACACTGTGGGGACCACAAATGAGCTTATAAAGGGCTTATGAAAAGGCTGAAATACACTGATTACTCAGTGTATGCTGAGAAATGGGACAACTTAAAAGCCACTAGCAGGCTTATTAAATAAGTTGCAAAGCCAAAAATAAGCTCTGAACCTTTGAGCTGGATAGGTTGGATTTTCAAAAAACCAAAATACACAAGCTTAAGATCACCAGAGAGCTTTTGAGGGGCTTATGAAAAAGGCTCAACTACACTGATTACTCAGTGTAGTGATTGGTTTTTGAGAAAATATAGAAGCATAATAAGTAGTTAAATAAGCAGTACAAGGAAAAGTGAAAGCATGCGAATCAGGCTAGCCAGAAGGGCTTTCTAAATCAAAAAGTCACACAAGCGAATTCTAAATAATGAAGATTATGCAAGCTTATGAAAAAACTATATAGACTGATGCACAGGGCATTTTTCAAAAATAGTACTAAATGGAAGCTATCAAATAAGCAGTTTAACTAAATTAATAAAAATAACTAAAAATAGTCTAGTGAAGATGACCAGCTAAATATCAATATCCCAAAAGATGACAAGCTAAAACCTAATATTAAGATCTAGAGAAAATTAACAAATTTAATCAAAAACTGACAACTAGGAATTTGACTTTTTAAGTTAAACTAAATAGTTGCCTAATATGAACTTAGGATTGATTCTACTTACTGATTATGTTATATTAAGCTAAATAGAGATGAAATTAAGCTAGATTACCAAGTAATGAACAACTGTGATGAAATTTGCTCTCCAAAATCCTAACAGTGAACTAGCAATTTGAGATTAAAAGCTATTTTGACTATTTCTCAAACAAGGACTGTATTTTAGGGTTGCTCTGAGCTTAAATAACCTTAAGTGATGTATGTAAGCCAAAGTTAACAATAAATATACCTTATGTCACAGCCTACACAGTTAAAACAAACACCTCTGTTGCAACAGTTACACTAGGCTTTCAAAGTAAATTACTTATTAAAACCTTAACACTGATTCCAACCTTCATTTTATGATTATAACAGTCCATAAAAGCATAAAAGATCAACAATACAAGCATGAAACACAGACATGAACCATATGCAATTTCAACTGTGAAATTTAGATAATAAGCAACAAACTTATTCTAATGAACAACCTAGCAATCTTAAGCACTAAAACAACTTAAGTACACATAATAAGCATACAAATCAAAGATAAGCAACAAATATGATCATCCACAGTAATATGCTAATAATGTAGAAACTAGCTTACAAATGGAATCCAGCTGAAAACCAAGTACCAAGGACCAATTAACTCTCCTATAGGCTTACCACTAAGCCTCTAACCCAGGGCAATCCATAATTCACCCTGCTCCAGCTTCTTGATCATGGCATTCTTCATCTTTGATTTTTCACTCATTTTTTTTGTATCACTTTTGTATTTTTGAGTTATATGCCTACAACTGATTTTAAAGTTTCTAATTGCTTACACAAGCTATATGAGGAGCTTACATGAGCTTATGAGTCCACAAGCAACATTCATAACAACACTAAAGATAACTTGAAATTTTGAAGTAAAATACATAAACTTGGAATTCGAACTTAGAAACTGAAATTGATTATCAAAAGAGATTCACATACACTGAAGAACACTAACAAAGTACTTGAAAGAGAAAGCTAACACTAGAACTTGAACAATAACTTAAGTCGACATAAGCTAAATTAAAATTACACTAGATATCTATCCACATTGCTCCTTAGCTGCTTTATAATGATCTTTAGCACTTCCAGGTGTCCTCTGAAACTATCCCACTTCATTTTAGCCCTTGGATCCTCTGCATTCATCAAAACCCCACATGTGGCATTTTGGCGCCAAAAAGTATAAAAGCAGATATGGACAGTTTTGAACAATTAAAGAAAAATGGAGGTTTGTGGAGGTGGAGGGGACAATTTAGATAGTAGGTTATGGAGTGGGAGTGAGGTGTAAAGCAAAAACCAGGTTTGTGAGTGTTACAGTGGAGTGTGAAGGGTGGGGAAGCATTAAATGCTTAGTGGGTGTATAAGAGGAGGGGGGATGAGCTGGAGTGTAGTATAGGCAGTAAGGTGGAAAGGTGGTGGTGGTTTTGGAGGTGGTAATGGAGCAGTGATGGTTTTGGAGGTTGTGAGGGAGAGGGAAAAGGTGAATAGGGAAGGTGGGTTTGACCGGGGGTTTGACCTGGTTTTATAAATAAGGGGAGTGGGTCGGGCTCATTTAGGGTGTTGGGTTTGTATATATAAGGGTCCGGTTTGGTTTGTAGAAATTTAAACCCAAGGACCAAAATTGTACTTTCTGAATTCTTGAAGGGTTGAAACTGTAATTTCACCAAAGATATCAAAAGGACCATTTATGCCAAGTTTCAATTCCCCAAGGACTTAAGATGTTAAATTTCAATATTTAAAACCCGGGGGGATTTGTTTTGCCATTTTTGAAACTTCAGGGACCAAAACTGCCAATTATGCAAACTTTGTTCGTTTTTCAACTTTTTCAATCCTTTTGCACATGAAACAGATAAAAACACAATCCAAGGATATTTTCTGTATTTTGAAGTATTTTTGAGTGTTTTTAAATGTTTTTGCAGTCTAAATGTGATAGAAATGATGAGTATTTACACACTCATCAATCCCCCATACTAAACTATTGCTAGTCCCTAGCAATCCTTTTTGAAAATTTAATGGATTTTACGTCTCTTTACCAAAAGTCATTACTTCTGGAGTAGCCAATATTTTAGTACGTGATACTTTGGTACAATGATAACCAAATGATTTTGAGCAAATCATCAGCTGTCAATGGATTTGATTTGTCTTTACCAAAAGCCGTTTGCATCTGGACTAGCCAACTCTTGGATAAAATACAATTATTATCTTTGGTGAGCTGATTACCAATTATGGATTTCTACTGCCTTAACCACAAGCCATAATCTTGTGGGCTAGCCAACTCTTTGCTTATAAAAGATATGGTGAGTTGAATACCATACAATTTTTGGCAAATTGTAAGCCATAAACGGATTTAAGACATCTTTACCAAGAGCCGTTTGCTCTCGGATTAGCCAATCCTTATGTGGGTTAGACATGGCAGACTGATAACCATTTATTGCGTTTTAAGTGAGAAAAAATTTTAAAATTTTGGCCAAAATGGGGGTACTAGATGGTACATATGATCAAATTCGCTAGAATTTCCCCCCACACTTAGAACTGAATATTGCCCTCAATATTCAAAGTACCGGTTGTTAAACCAACACTTAGAACGTGAAAAGGTAATACTAATAGCCATTATTTTATATATACACACATTTTTTTTTTAAGACTTGAAATGTACATATATACAACATGTGGGGCATCTCCCCCACACTTGGGTGTTAGAAAAGAGAAAGAAGTCAGAGACATGGGTGAAAACCCATGTTGTGCTAATATTTTTGTTCACCGAGTCACTTAGCTTGACTCGACCCCTCATTTATTGGTTCATGGGGAAAGTTTGAAGATCCGGGACAACCATGGGTGGTATATCCTCTCCAAAGTAGTGTTTCAAACGATGACCATTCACTTTAAAATTTGGACCGTCATTTTGAGATAACTCAACGGTACCATATGGATAAACCTTTGTAATAGTGAATGGACCAGACCAACGGGATTTGAGTTTTCCCGAGAAAATCTTCAATCTTGAATTGAAAAGAAGGACTCGATCACCAACGTTGAAAACGCGGTTCTTTGTTTTTGAATCATGAATCTTCTTTGTCTTTTCTTTGTAGATCAAAGAGTTCTCGTAGGCCTGATGACGTAGTTCATTTAATTCATTCATTTGAACTTTACGGTGATCACCCGCAGTTTGGATGTCAAAGTTAGCATGTTTCAAGGCCCAGTAGGCTTTGTGCTCTAGTTCGATCGGAAGATGACATGCCTTTCCGTACACAAGCTTGTAAGGCGTACACCCGATGGGTGTTTTGTAAGCTGTACGGAAGGCCCATAGTGCATCATCCAACTTATCCGACCAGGATGCACGGTTTTCACCTACAGTCCTTTCCAGGATTCTTTTAATACCCCAATTTGAAACTTCCACTTGTCCACTTGTTTGTGGGTGATATGCAGTAGAAAGACGGTGAGTTACACCATACTTTTGCATGACTTTATCAAACTTGTCATTGCAAAAATGCGTACCACGATCACTGATTATAGCACGTGGAGTTCCAAAACGGGCAAACAGAGCTTTGAGGAATTTTACAACAACTCGGGCATCATTGGTGGGTAAAGCTTTCGCTTCTACCCATTTTGACAAATAGTCAACAGCCACGAGTATGTACTTGTTTCCTCGAGATGATGGAAATGGCCCCATAAAGTCAATGCCCTAGACATCAAAGATTTCACAAACTTGAATAGCATTTTGTGGCATTTCATTTCGTTGTGAAATATTTCCGTGACGCTGACAAGCGTCACAAGTTTTGATGAGATCATGGGCATCCTTATAGATTGTGGGCCAATAAAACCCGGAATCAAACACCTTTTTGGCGGTGTAGTTTGGACTATGATGGCCCCCAGTGGGTCCAGCATGGCAAGCTTTGAGAATGTCAATAGCTTCCTGTCCATAAACACACCGTCGGATGACTTGATCCGCACATATTTTGAATAAGTAGGGGTCGTCCCAGAAGTAATGTTTAACATCCTTGAAGAATTTATTCTTCTGTTGGGTCGACATCCCTTTCACTATGAAGTTACCCGCATGGTAATTTGCGAAGTCAGCAAACCATGGGGTAGTAGAATCTCCACGAAAAGCAACCGCATTGAGAGTCTCGAGAGGAAATGTTTCATTTATTTACTTTTTCTCGAAAACATCTTAGTGTGGGTTCTCTAATCGGGATAGATGATCAGCAGCTAGGTTCTCAGCTCCTTTTTTATCACGTATAATGATATCAAATTCTTGCAGGAGGAGAACCCAACAGAGCAATCTCGGCTTTGCATCTTGTTTTGCAAAGAGATATTTAAGAGCCGAGTGATCCGTATACACTACACATTTTGTCAAGATCAAATATGGCCGAAACTTCTCAAAGGCATACACCACAGCTAATAATTCTTTTTCTGTAGTGGTGTAATGAGTTTGAGCTTCAGTCATAGTTTTACTTGCGTAGTGGATAGGCTGAAAGTGTTTGGCTTTTCGTTGCCCCAAGACCGCACCTATGGCAAAGTCACTTGCATCGCACATAAGTTCAAAAGGTAAATCCCAGTCGGGGGCAACTAGAATGGGTGCTTCAGTAAGCTTTTTCTTTAATGTTTCAAAAGCTTCGATGCACTCGGGTGAGAAGATAAAAGGACCATCCTTTTCAAGGAGATGAGTCATAGGCCGAGCGATTTTAGAAAAATCTTTTATGAATCTACGATAGAAACCGGCATGACCCAGAAAACTCCTCACACCTTTGACGGTAGTGGGATGAGGTAATTTAGCAATGACATCAACTTTGGCTCTATCAACCTCAATCCCGTTCTTTGATATCTTATGGCCGAGGACAATGCCCTCTTTGACCATAAAATGACTCTTTTCCCAATTTAGACAAAGATTGGTGTCTTTACACCGTTTTAACACGTTTTCTAAATTGGAGAGACATGCTTGGAACGAATCCCCAATGACCGAGAAGTCATCCATAAAGACCTCCATTGTTTTCCCGATCATATCGGTAAATATGGCCATCATACACCTCTGGAACGTGCCTGGAGCATTGCATAAGCCAAAAGGCATGCGTTTATAAGCAAAGGTTCCATAAGGGCACGTGAAGGTAGTCTTTTCTTGATCTTGCGGATCAATGGGGATTTGAAAGTAACCTGAGAAACTGTCAAGGAAACAATAGTACTCGTTTCCCGCTAATCTCTCAAGCATCTGATCCATGAAGGGTAGAGGAAAATGGTCTTTACGGGTGGCATCATTTAACTTACGATAGTCAATGCAAACACGCCACCCCGTAACCAATCGAGTTGGAATCAACTCATTTTCATCATTTGTGACAACAGTTATGCCACCCTTTTTTGGAACACAGTGAATGGGACTAACCCAAGGACTATCAGAGATGGGATAAATCAATCCTGCATCAAGAAGTTTAAGAACCTCTTGTTTGATAACATCATGGATTTTAGGATTCACCCTTCTTTGGTGTTGGACTGCTGGTTTAAAGTCATCCTCCATTAAAATTTTGTGAGTACAAAATTCAGGGTTGATACCCTTTATGTCGGAGAGTTTCCAAGCAATGGCTTGCTTGTGTGACTTCAAGACCTTTATTAGAGCAGTCTTTTCCTCATCACTTAAATCTTTAGCAATAATGACGGATAATTTATCATCACCCTCCAAAAATGCGTACTCAAGATGAGGTGGTAAGTCTTTGAGTTCGACCTCAGGAAATTCATCGGTTTTCTCAACTGATTTGATTTCCTCATTATGAAGTTCAACGGGAGGGAGTGGAGGAGAATTGTCCTGATTCAACAATTTCTCAAGAAGAAGAATATCTCCCTCCAGATCAATCTGAGCGTTATCAATCCCTTCTAGAAATGAATCACACTTGAAAAAAGCCTCGATCTCTTCCAAAATGAAATCACTTCCCTCAAACGGAGTGAGAGAAGGGGAAGAGTCGGAAATGATAGGTAGATAAGATGTGGTGGGATCCCCACTCACAGAATTATGAGAATAACCAAGAAATTCTTGAGAGTACTCCTCTGAAGCAATATCAATGACATCGATTCGGTTAACTGATTCAGAATCATAATTTGAGGAGTACCTTGAAGTTTGATCGAGGTTAAAGGTAACAGCTTCATTACCCACACGTAATGTGATTTCATGCTCAAATACATTAATGAGAGCATGGCTCGTTCTTAGGAATCCTCTTCCAAGAATGAGAGGAACCCTAGGATCAGCATCGAAATCAACAACCACAAAGTCAGCTAGAAAATGTAACTTTCCTACTTTCACAAATACATCCTCAGCAATGCCGAGTGGATGAGATATGGTACGATCTGCAAGCTCAAGAGTCATGCATGTAGGAGTAAGAGCCGGAAGAGAAAGTTTCTTCCACACTGAATGAGGCATCAGGTTGATGCTTGCACCAAGATCGGCCAAGGCACAGCATTCAACCATTCCCGGAAATACACAAGGTATTAGAAACTTTCTAGGATCTCCAAGCTTTTCGGGAAGCTTTTTCATGATAACTGTTGAGCAGTTCTCATTTAATGGAGTTTTTGCCATTTCAAACAGTTTTTCCTTGTTGCTTAACAAGTGTTTGATTGTGGATGCAAACTTGGGCATCAGAATGATAGAATCCGCAAAGCTTATGTCAAAATGTAATTCTTGAAAGATTTGAAAGAATTTATTCATTTGTTGACTAGCCTTTTCGCGGAGCTTTTGCTCATTTAAACGTGATGGGTAGGGAATAGAAGGTTTGGATTTAGGGTTTTCAACCGGGGTTTCAGGAGGTTCAAAGACAACTCGTGGTTTTGGTTTGGTTTTCGGGAAAACTTGAGGTTGGACGTTGTCGGTACCTCCGTTATTAGTAGGAAGTACCTTGTCCTTAGTCACCTCAGGTTCACTATCCACTACCTTGGGAGGAGAAGAAGAAGAAGTGGTAGTAGGAATAGTGGGTCCATCATATGAAGCACCACTTTGGGTTGTGATCGCCTTAACATCGCCCTTCGGGTTAGCGATCGTGTTGCTCGGAAGTTTTCCCGACCCCGAAGGTTGATCATTTAAAGATTTTTTAATCTCAGAGATCTGGCTGACCAACAACCTGTTTGTGTCCTCTTGAGCTTTCATGAATTGCCTCAATAACTCATCAGATGATGGTTGTGGGGCTGGAATGGCTTGAGGTTGATTAGGGAAATTTTGGATTCGGTTATTTTGATTATAACCTTGATGTTGAAAATTCCCTTGATTTGGATTACCATTTCCCTGAAAATGATTTCCCTGGTTGGAATTGTTTCGGTTAAAGTTTCCTTGGTGTTGGAAACCTTGATTTTGTCCAGAATTGAAATTCCCTTGGTTTTGATAACCTTGGTTCATTCGAGGTTGGTTTTGGTTTCGGTTTTGCAAATTCTGGTTCTGATTGAAACCGGGTGATCCTTGGTAGCTGTTAGCTCGGTAACTTGGTTCCAGTTGAGGACGGTATTGATTACCTCCCTGATTTGAAGTACCGGCTATAGCATTAGCTTCAAAAGGACTACCATCGGTGGCAGTACAGTTGTAGTATGCATGAGGGCCACCACAAGTAATACAGGCTTCCACTTTCTTCACTTCAGCATGTGAAGGATTTTGTGTGAAAGTGACTTTCTTTTGGTTTGAGAGAACCAAAGCTTGAATACCGTCCGTGAGCTTGTCAATCTTAGCATCGGTGCTAGAAGTACTCACAGGAGATGAAGTAGAAGGACCAGCACTAGCCTGAGAATGATATGGCTTTGTTCGTGCAGTACGGACCTTAGACTTATTTTCAATAATCGCTAAAGCTTCTTTGGTGGTTTTGCTCAAAAAGTTACCTCCTGCGGAGGCATTGAGAGAATCTTGGTCAGATTGGCTCACACCATTATAGAAAGTGTCGATTTGCATCAACTCGGTGAAACCATGATGAGAACATTTACGAAGCAATTCTTTGAAACGATCCCACGCATCACTAAACGATTCATCAAATCTTTGTGTGAATTTGATGATTTCATTTTTAAGACTTGTCGTTCTAGACGGGGGAAAGAATTCGTTTACAAACTTCGTAACTAGATCCTCCCATGTCTCAATTGAACGAGGGGGTTGTTTTTCAAGCCATATCCGGGCTTGTCCCTCGAGAGAAAATGGGAATAGAAGAAGCTTGATTGATTCAGAAGGGATATTCTTGTATTTGATGGTAGATGTAATCTTGTTAAACCATCGAATGTGAGCATGAGGATCATCCCTCTCAAAACCATAGAATTGGCTTGAGGTTACAAGATTCAGTAACCCGGTTTTGAGCTCAAAACTATCAGCCACGATGGCTGGAACAACAATGGCATCTCCATAACCCTCGATGGGTGCTTGGAGAAGCTCATTCATCGGCAAATCTGCCATGATGACAGGGTCAGTACGTACCTCAGATACGACTGATGGGGCAGAACGTTGATGTGCTGCGTGTGTCGTTGAGGTTTAGCAGTTTTAATGCCTAATCAAGTTTTAAATTTATATTTAGCCGACTTATCAATAACACACACACCTAACGAGCAGTGTACCCGGTCAGTATGAATATAATGGTAAGTAGAGTGTCGATCACTAAGAGTGGAACGTATTATCTAGTTATTCTAATCAGTATTTTAATATATTAAGTTAGTTGTACAATCTAATCTAATGCAAGGGGGTTCAGCCTGAGAGACTGGCACGATTTGGTTGCAATTAAATAATAAACTAAACCAATAGGCACGAATCAGCAAGTAGCACACACGTACACAGATAAATACTCGAGACAATAAGAGGGCTGTCCTTAAGATAAGTAGTTTGTCACTTGTTTTATTGCTAGTGTTATATGAAGTGTATAGTTCGATGCAACGCACCGAGATTAAGTCCTTTCTCGTTGGTTCTAATCTTATCGGCGAGTAAACCCTTAATGATTACTTATGACTATCCCGTTTATCTTTCTCCTACTTTTCTACAGACCATAGAATACATAGGCATCTAATAAACAGGCGAGGGCAGAGGCATGGCGACCCGATCAACGCTCAGCTAGCCACAGAGGTTATCAATGCACTAATAAAAGTCACCAAAGACACAAACATATAAACTTTAATTGATGAGAAAGCAGTTTTAAGGGAGTGCAACCTTTCCGTTGTCACGTTACACAAGCCACCAATCTTGATGAATTAAAGTTTACTAACACAATAAAACAAAACTACTTAATGAATTAAACATATGCAGCACCTTCTTACAGCTCTTGTATCTTTGATTTGGGTGTGTCTTGTGCTGCTACCTTGACTGAATTCGTCCTTGGTTTCTTTACTTCGGTCTTCTGTTCGGAACTAAAGGCTCTTAATTTGTCTGGTCTTTGGGGTATTTATAGTTACCGTCTGAGGGTAAGATGCGGCGCATCTAGTAAGTAGATGCGGCGCATGTACTTAACTTCGCGTGGGGTCCAAGATTATAATATTCAGGAATATTCGTACACCGCCAGTAGATGCGGCGTATCTTCATCTTTGGATGCGGCGCATGTCCTCTTGTATCTTGGATCGTATCTGGTGAGAACTTGATAGTGATGCGGCGCATGTGATAAGCAAGATGCGGCGCATCTGGAGCAGATTAGTCTTGATCTTGTCCATTTCAGTAGACTCTTCACTTTATGCATGTTTTGCTCCATAATTAGTCCAAAATCGCCAAGTTTCACCAAATGCTTGTTTTCAACTGAGAATTACAAAAGTAAACGATTAAGTATCAATCCTCATACATAATATAGTAAAACAAGTCAAATTAATAGGATAAATGATAGTAATAAAATGTACTTATTTGAGTTCATCAAATATCCCCCCACTTGAACTTTACTTGTCCCCAAGTAAACCTTAGATTAAAACTTATGAAAATGTATCCTACAAGATATTAGGATGTATTTTTATATTTAAGCATGTATTCGTTTTATCATAATCACACAACCAAACACTTAACGAATTAGAAGTAGAATAAAGTATTATGATAAAAGCAAATCTAATCGTTTAACTGTCCAGTCGTGACGAATATTCTATCATAAGCTTGGCAAGTATACACATCTCCACCACTAAAGCTAAGGAATAACAAGTCTAAAGCGGTAAAAAGGGTTTTTAGGCTTAAGGGTTAATTATTCTTAATCTCTATCGATCTCAAATTCCAGAAAAGGCGACAAAATTACAAATACATGATCGAATCCACGAACACGAAACTTGCAATTGCTCAAATCCTTAACTCGAATAGGCTAAAGATAGGTCCAAACTTCACCAATAATAATATATCAAAAAGGGCGACAAAATCATAAATACATAGCCGAATCCACGACTACGATACTTAAGATTGCTCAAATCCCTAATCTCAATAAATCAAAGGTTTGGTTGGATAAAGAATAATAGGGTATGGATAATATTTGGGATATAAATTGGTGTAAAATAAAAAATAAACAAAACAAATAAATTAAAATCCTAAGTGTGGTTAATCACTATCCCAACCATCCCATGAATAAGACTTATATCATCGAATAACTCACGCTTTAACACTTGAAACACACGCTTTAGGTAGACACGAATTATACTCCACAAGATCTTAATCAAAGAATAAACCTTAGTTGACGTTCCCATAACTACCAACTCCCATTTCAATCCATAAATATATAACAACTAGTCGTGATATCGACCACTTACATAACTTTACATCGTTGGTTTAAAAACAAACATCCAACTCTTCTTTTTCTTTTTCTTTTCTCATTTTTTTTCGATTTTTTTTTTTTTTTTTTTTTTTTAAACATAAAGATAGATGTGTAAAATTTCACCACATCACTATAATGATAACTCTGGATAATTTTTCCATACTTTTCATAACTTCAGAAATAACGGTAATAGTGAAAGTAGTAAACACACGAAAAATCAACTCAAAAATATACAATATTTACTTTCACTCCAATTGCATTGTGCAATTTCCCGACCTAACCATAGATAATGAATTACGCACGCGAACACAGGTAATGTAAGGAAACACACTTTGCCTATAGCAATTAACCAACCACGGACTTTAATCTACAGGGTAGGCTAAGGTGTAAGGGTGTAACGAAACATTTTAAACATAGGTGTAAGAAACGAAAGGAATGGCTCTGAGTGTTTTTCTAGGGGTATCTTACTCTAAAAATGAGAGTAACAAAAGGGTTTATACGGGGGTTAACTAACCAGTGTAGTTAGCTAATAACACATAACATATAAGGCTATTTGGGTGTAATCCTAGAAATTTACCAATTTAGACAAGTCATTCCAATTATATAAATAATACTTATTATAGTGGTCTCGAATAGTATACAAGCCAAGTTCTAAAGTCTACAAGTCACCGGCACACTCATAGATTTGTGAATTTTGAAAAGTCACAATTTTTGAAAATAACGTCTTGTGTGCAGCTATGCAACTTAGACTCTAAACAAAAACATGCTAAAAATTTTTAAATTTTGATATATTAAGCACATTTTAAGCATATTTTGAAAAGTTTAAGGACAAGTAAGTGTTAAGTGTTCTAATTCTCCAATCCCCCCACTTAAGTTAAACAACGTCCTCGTTGTTTGTATTAAAGGTTAAAAACTGGAAAATAAAAGAATTAGAACAAAAGAACTCCCCTGAGATTTGCTCGGTATGATCCTCCATTAGTATTTGAGCAAAAATCATCTTCCTTGTGGATTAGAACGTTTAAGCTTCATAATCGATGTATCCACAGGAAATGCAGGAATCTATAATACCACCAAGGCTTCAAAACACACCTAAGGTAAGAAAGGTTCATCTTGCATAATACATTAGTAGTTAGGTAAAAATAAAACATAAAAATTAAAAATGAAAATCATCAGGTCAGTCGATGCGCCGTATCTTATGGAAAAAGATACGCCGTATCGAGCCTGGAATAAATACGGATCAGAATAAAAGATGCGCCGCATCCTTAACCAGGGATGCGCCGCATTGAAAATAAACTGATAAAAAGTTTTAAATTCGAAAAATATAAAATGCAGAAAAACAAAGATATGACCATTGCAGGGGATGCGTCGCATCTCAGAATTGAGATGCGCCGTATCCTCTGCGGCCTGACTGACTCGACACAAAAACAGAATAATAAAAAGATAAATCCGGGTTGTCTCCCGGTAAGCACTTGTCTTTATTCCAGAGTCTTCAAGTTAGACTCACGTTCAGCTCTTTAATATCGATCATTGAATCCCATATTGCTTACGTAGGATCCATTTAGCAACTAATTCGTCATGTATATATTCAGGTCCCAACTTCAACACCCCATTGTAGAACCCTTCCATCAATTGATATAGGTACTCAATCCCTCTCTTATTGTCATCATCACTGATAAAAAGGAATGGAGAAAATTTGTAGCAGATCCTACTAGTAGCATGTTTAAATCCAGGATGAGTTCGGGGCATCATATAGGTGATAATGTCGCTTCCACATTGAAAGGTGATCTTTCCTTCAAATCGTTTTGCATTAATAGTGATCTCCCTACAAAATGGTTTTCCAACAATCACGTCACCCATATTGCTGTCACAATAGGCATTCATGTCTTCAACAACGGTGAACTCAGTTATAATAGTAAAGCGTCCCACGAATATCGGGACATTAATGAAGGCACCAACTACATTCTTTCCCTTATACTCCACTTTATTTCTCATAATGGAATTGTAAAACCTTCTTGACATGACATTGATTGGTAAAATAGGAAAGAAATTGGCGTCAATACACTTGTACCCAATCATGCATGTGAATTGCAAATTGTAAGCACAATCGGCGTAGATCCTTCTACCATAATCCCAAGAACCATCATATCCCTCAAATTCATCGTAATTCCTAGTAGTAATAGCGTTGACCTTTGGACTATCTAGGATTTCTCCATCTTCTAGCTCAGATTCCGCATCATCCATGAACAGGTCATTGGATTCTAATGGTCCATTAAGGTCATTAAGTTCAATGTAGTCCCCATTGTAACGTTCGGGTGATTTTTCATGCACTAATACTTCGTTCATAAAATTGGCTTCGAAGTCGAAGTCAATCAGTTCTCTGAATCCTTCCATTTTCCTTCTGAAATAATCACAAAAGCATCAGTAGGATCTGTTCGCTAAGAAGAAAAATTGATGAATTTAGAAACGGATATAAGAATACAAAATAGCTGATATCTGCAGACGATGCGCCGTATTCAAAAAGTTGGATACGCCGTATCTTATAATCGTTAAAATTAAATCAGACTTTATTCAGAAAATAGATACGCCGCTTTAGAAATCAGAATGCGCCGTATCTGTTTTAATTATCAAAAATCAATATACTTATAAAAATTAAATGCGTCGTATTAACAAAAGTTAATGCGCCGTATTTTCGTTACGTTTCAAAATAAAAGATTTTTGATTCAGAAGATGCGCCGTATCGATAAAAATCGATACGCCGTATCTGTTTAATAATTCGCAAACTATTTTTAATTAAAATAATAGATACGCCGTATCTGCTAAAGCAGATGCGTCGTATCGCGTTAACGTTTAGAAAATTTTTTTATTAAAAACAGATACACCGTATCTTGGGGAAAAGATGCGTCGTATCACTTTATCGCTTAGAAAAATTTTCTTATTAAAAACAGATACGCCGTATCTTGGAAAAGATGCGTCGTATCGAATTAATTAAACGCGTTGTATTTTATAAAAAATTGAACGCAATACGCCGTATCTGAGAAATCAGATGCGCCGTATCGTTCGATTTAGCTCAGTACAACGATAGCAATACACACAAAATACGAAAAATTAAAAACAAATAAACACACGAAAATAAACACAAATAAAAGCAAACAAATAACACACAAAAACAGAAAATATGCAAAATATTACAATGAATGCAAATTAAACTAATACACAACAAAATTAGCGGTTAGTTAAAAAAAAATTAAAACCTAATTAAAATACTAATCAAATTAACAGATAATAACAATTCACTCCCCGGCAGCGGCACCAAAAACTTGATGTGCTGCGTGTGTCGTTGCGGTTTAGCAGTTTTAATGCCTAATCAAGTTTTAAATTTATATTTAGCCGACTTATCAATAACACACACACCTAACGAGCAGTGTACCCGGTCAGTATGAATATAATGGTAAGTAGAGTGTCGATCACTAAGAGTGGAACGTATTATCTAGTTATTCTAATCAATATTTTAATATATTAAGTTAGTTGTACAATCTAATCTAATGCAAGGGGGTTCAGCCTGAGAGACTGGCACGATTTGGTTGCAATTAAATAATAAACTAAACCAATAGGCACGAATCAGCAAGTAGCACACACGTACACAGATAAATACTCGAGACAATAAGAGGGCTGTCCTTAAGATAAGTAGTTTGTCACTTGTTTTATTGCTAGTGTTATATGAAGTGTATAGTTCGATGCAACGCACCGAGATTAAGTCCTTTCTCGTTGGTTCTAATCTTATCGGCGAGTAAACCCTTAATGATTACTTATGACTATCCCGTTTATCTTTCTCCTACTTTTCTGCAGACCATAGAATACATAGGCATCTAATAAACAGGCGAGGGCAGAGGCATGGCGACCCGATCAACGCTCAGCTAGCCACAGAGGTTATCAATGCACTAATAAAAGTCACCAAAGACACAAACATATAAACTTTAATTGATGAGAAAGCAGTTTTAAGGGAGTGCAACCTTTCCGTTGTCACGTTACACAAGCCACCAATCTTGATGAATTAAAGTTTACTAACACAATAAAACAAAACTACTTAATGAATTAAACATATGCAGCACCTTCTTACAGCTCTTGTATCTTTGATTTGGGTGTGTCTTGTGCTGCTACCTTGACTGAATTCGTCCTTGGTTTCTTTACTTCGGTCTTCTGTTCGGAACTAAAGGCTCTTAATTCGTCTGGTCTTTGGGGTATTTATAGTTACCGTCTGAGGGTAAGATGCGGCGCATCTAGTAAGTAGATGCGGCG
Source organism: Artemisia tridentata subsp. tridentata (assembly GCA_021014915.2). Classification (NCBI taxonomy): domain Eukaryota; kingdom Viridiplantae; phylum Streptophyta; class Magnoliopsida; order Asterales; family Asteraceae; genus Artemisia; species Artemisia tridentata. Next base: position 262,303,235 of record CP139502.1, read on the forward strand.
CATGTACTTAACTTCGCGTGGGGTCCAAGATTATAATATTCAGGAATATTCGTACACCGCCAGTAGATGCGGCGTATCTTCATCTTTGGATGCGGCGCATGTCCTCTTGTATCTTGGATCGTATCTGGTGAGAACTTGATAGTGATGCGGCGCATGTGATAAGCAAGATGCGGCGCATCTGGAGCAGATTAGTCTTGATCTTGTCCATTTCAGTAGACTCTTCACTTTATGCATGTTTTGCTCCATAATTAGTCCAAAATCGCCAAGTTTCACCAAATGCTTGTTTTCAACTGAGAATTACAAAAGTAAACGATTAAGTATCAATCCTCATACATAATATAGTAAAACAAGTCAAATTAATAGGATAAATGATAGTAATAAAATGTACTTATTTGAGTTCATCAAACGTCTACGACGTCTTCGAGGTATGTTTACAAGCTCACGAAAAGGGCTTGAAGACCTAGAAGAACGAGTGCGCATGCACTAAGACGAGTCTAAGAATCCTTAAGAGTGATGGAAACTTAGAAAAGGGTAAGAAGATTCTTTTTGGATTTTATTTGTTTATGGAAACTTGAAATATGATATTTTTGGTTATCGATTAGTCAAACGAATTAACTTCACGATAATTTTGGTTTTATCTGAAAATAAGAGAATATGGACAAGGATGGTTAATATACAATGGATGTATATTCAACAATCACTAATGCTTCAAATTCGTTTTTACGCAGCACACCTCCCCGGCAGCGGCGCCAAATTTTGGTCGCTCCCAAACGGTCAACTTATATTGACCAAGTAAATGGTCAACAAGAGTCAAACAATCTAGGGCACAATACAATTTACCAAAGGAGTTTAGTGTTTCCTCGTGTCGTTAAGTCCCAACGAGGTGTGTAAACTGTAATAAAACGAATTTGTGATCGGGTGAAATTTAACAGGAAAGGGTTTATGAGTGTTTAAACTAAGGAATTTTAAAAGAAAATAACTTAAACAAGCTCTAAGAATGATTACGTTAAAGTAAATGACTTAGAAACGTTTAAAACTTAAAAACGTACGTTTAAATAAAAATTACGTAAACGTACAAAATAAAACGTGAATTCTGACCAAAATAAATCCCACGGATGTGAAAATTATATTTTTAGAATCCAAATGATAAAAGAAAATTTTTGGAAAAATAAAAATATTTATTTGACGATTTATTTAATTATTATTAATTAATTACTATTTAAATACTTTTTTAAACTAATAAAAATTCTAATAAATACTAAATGATCTGAGAAAAATCTAAAACTTTTTATAGAAATATTAAATAAGTACAGGAAGCTAGGAAAAATATAAAAATGAAAATTGCTTAATGAAAAAGCTCAAAATAAGCCAAATGGCTTAAATAGAATCTATCACTTTTTTTATGTTGATGATTTTCTGATTTTCTTTTTACAAAACTATTTATATACTGATAATAACAAACTTTAATGAAGACAATATTATTAAAACTTAAAAATAAGCAGTTTGGAAGCTTATGAGCTTAACAGTTGAGCTTTTGAGCTAGAAAGTGGATTTCAAGCTTAAATAAGCTCACAACAAGCTAACAAGCTGGAAACAAAGGAAAAATAAGATTAACACAAGTTAAAGAACTGGAAATGAGCTAAATGGCACAAAGGACTTCACTGATAACCTTAAAATAAGCTAATAAGCAAATCCAAATACCACTGAGTGCCCAGCAGGCCTGCAGAAATCTTTAAGGGCAATTTCAGCTTATGAAATAAGCCAATAAACACAATGTAAGGACTGAGGTAGCAAGCTGGGTTGGTGGGCTTTCCAAAAAGCCAAGACTCACACTGTGGGGACCACAAATGAGCTTATGAAGGGCTTATGAAAAGGCTGAAATACACTGATTACTCAGTGTATGCTGAGAAATGGGACAACTTAAAAGCCACTAGCAGGCTTATTAAATAAGCTGCAAAGCCAAAAATAAGCTCTCAACCTTTGAGCTGGATAGGTTGGCTTTTCAAAAAACCAAAATACACAAGCTTAAGATCACCAGAGAGCTTTTGAGGGGCTTATGAAAAAGGCTCAACTACACTGATTACTCAGTGTAGTGAGTGGTTTTTGAGAAAATATAGAAGCATAATAAGCAGTTAAATAAGCAGTACAAGGAAAAGTGAAAGCATGCAAATCAAGCTAGCCAGAAGGGCTTTCTAAATCAACAAGTCACACAAGCTAATTCTAAATAATGAAGATTATGCAAGCTTATGAAAAAACTATCTAGACTGATGCACAGGGCATTTTTCAGAAATAGTACTAAATGGAAGCTATCAAATAAGCAGTTTAACTAAATTAATAAAAATAACTAAAAATAGTCTAGTGAAGATGACCAGCTAAATATCAATATCCCAAAAGATGAAAAGCTAAAACCTAATATTAAGATCTAGAGAAAATTAACAAATTTAATCAAAAACTGACAACTAGGAATTTGACTTTTTAAGTTAAACTGAATAGTTGACTAATATGAACTTAGGATTGATTCTACTTACTGATTATGTTATATTAAGCTAAATAGAGATGAAATTAAGCTAGATTACCAAGTAATGAACAACTGTGATGAAATTTGCACTCCAAAATCCTAACAGTGAACTAGCAATTTGAGATTAAAAGCTATTTTGACTATTTCTCAAACAAGGACTGTATTTTAGGGTTGCTCTGAGCTTAAATAACCTTAAGTGATGTATGTAAGCCAAAGTTAACAACAAATATACCTTATGTCACAGCCTACACAGTTAAAACAAACACCTCTGTTGCAACAGTTACACTAGGCTTTCAAAGGAAATTACTTATTAAAACCTTAACACTGATTCCAAACTTCATTTTATGATTATAACAGTCCATAAAAGCATAAAAGATCAACAATACAAGCATGAAACACAGACATGAACCATATGCAATTTCAACTGTGAAATTTAGATAATAAGCAACAAACTTATTCTAATGAACAACCTAGCAATCTTAAGCACTAAAACAACTTAAGTACACATAATAAGCATACAAATCAAAGATAAGCAACAAATATGATCATCCACAGTAATATGCTAATAATGTAGAAATTAGCTTACAAATGGAATCCAGCTAAAAACCAAGTACCAAGGACCAATTAACTCTCCTATAGGCTTACCACTAAGCCTCTAACCCAGGGCAATCCATAATTCACCCTGATCCAGCTTCTTGATCATGGCATTCTTCATCTTTGATTTTTCACTCATTTTTTTTGTATCACTTTTGTATTTTTGAGTTATATGCCTACAACTGATTTTAAAATTTCTAACAGCTTACACAAGCTATATGAGGAGCTTACATGAGCTTATGAGTCCACAAGCAACATTCATAACAACACTAAAGATAACTTGAAATTTTGAAGTAAAATACATAAACTTGGAATTCGAACTTAGAAACTGAAATTGATTATCAAAAGAGATTCACATATACTGAAGAACACTAACAAAGTACTTGAAAGAGAAAGCTAACACTAGAACTTGAACAATAACTTAAGTCGACATAAGCTAAATTAAAATTACACTAGATATCTATCCACATTGCTCCTTAGCTGCTTTATAATGATCTTTAGCAATTCCAGGTGTCCTCTGAAACTATCCCACTTCATTTTAGCCCTTGGATCCTCTGCATTCATCAAAACCACACATGTGGCATTTTGGCGCCAAAAAGTATAAAAGCAGATATGGACAGTTTTGAAGCAATTAAAGAAAAATGGAGGTTTGTGGAGGTCGAGGGGACAATTTAGATAGTAGGTTATGGAGTGGGAGTGAGGTGTAAAGCAAAAACCAGGTTTGTGAGTGTTACAGTGGAGTGTGAAGGGTGGGGAAGCATTAAATGCTTAGTGGGTGTATAAGAGGAGGGGGGATGAGCTGGAGTGTAGTATAGGCAGTGAGGTGGAAAGGTGGTGGTGGTTTTGGAGGTGGTAATGGAGCAGTGATGGTTTTGGAGGTTGTGAGGGAGAGGGAAAGGGTGAATAGGGAAGGTGGGTTTGACCAGGGGTTTGACCTAGTTTTATAAATAAGGGGAGTGGGTCGGGCTCATTTAGGGTGTTGGGTTTGTATATATAAGGGTCCGGTTTGGTTTGTAGAAATTTAAACCCAAAGACCAAAATTGTACTTTCTGAATTCTTGAAGGGTTGAAACTGTAATTTCACCAAAGTTATCAAAAGGACTATTTATGCCAAGTTTCAATTCCCCAAGGACTTAAGATGTTAAATTTCAATATTTAAAACCCGGGGGGATTTGTTTTGCCATTTTTGAAACTTCAGGGACCAAAACTGCCAATTATGCAAACTTTGTTCGTTTTTCAACTTTTTCAATCCTTTTGCACATGAAACAGATAAAAACACAATCCAATGATATTTTCTGTATTTTGAAGTATTTCTGAGTGTTTTTAAATGTTTTTGCAGTCTAAATGTGATAGAAATGATGAGTATTTACACACTCATCAGTAACTGAATTCTTATTTAATATAAGAATATTTATTTTTTTGCCTTCTCGCATCCACCTCTGGGCCCCCACTTGGCATTTAATGCCTCTTCTCTCACATAAAAAATATATGCTGATGTAATCTCTGCAAATTACACTTTTTGCAGACTGCACAACTGTTCACCTCGACTGTTGCGCAAAACCCGGGAAAGTGGAGTGGTGGCATTTAATGCGGATCCCAAACGTTTTATACAAAACGGTTTTCAAATTTTTGAGAATAATTCGCTTAATACCCAAACCACCATTCCCTCAACTTTCCTATAAATACCCCCAAACGGATTAACACACACACGTTTTAGAAAAATCTTAAGCAAACTCTGCCCTTTTTTCTTTCAAAAAAACTATTGTGTGTGTTCTTCATCTTTAGAAAATCAGACCATCTTTTTTGTCAAAACCAAGTCTCTTTTCAAAAATGGCTGCTTCTAAAGCTATCACCTACGCCCCAAATGTGGAATTCATATTGGAGGGCGTGGACATGAACAAAAATAACGTCGTAGGAAATTTTGCCTACCCCGAAAATTTTTGGGCGTACAAGAATGTAGTCAAATACCTTCAAAACTGCTTTCTTGCTACGGCGTTTACAAAAACCCCCCTCAGTCATATATCATGACTATCTGAGGGAATTCTGGTGTACAGCAGTGGCAACAAGCCCTGAGGACACCAAAGACTCCGTAATCACGTTCTCAGTGATGAATGGGAGAAGGACCCTCTCCCCGGATTACTGTCACACCCCAAAATGGCGCAGCGGAAAGGCATTTACGGGGTATGACCTCACTGTCAGGAACACAAGGCGTCACAATAGAGAAATACTAAATGTAATACATTGATCTGATAATAGTCACAAACTCCCACAATAGGAGTAAATACAAAATACAAAACAACATGAGTCTCAAAGTTGAACAACAACACTAAGCAATATCCAAATGCAGCTTCACGAGTTTAAAACCCGGAAGGGTCTTGTCTTAAGTCTTGCTAAGTCAGGCCACTACTCAACCTTCTATGGTACCTTCTTTCTTAACACCTGAAAATGGATACTCGAAAACGTCAACATAAAGTTGGTGAGCTCGTAGGTTTAGATGTTAAACCACGAAGCTGTGAATAATAACGTAGGACAATAGTGAGCAAAATATACAAATGTGAGCACATACCAAAGATCACAAACTAGCAAAAACTGAACCTCTACTTCCCAAAATGATATACTGGGTGCACTTCCCAAAATGATACCAACAATGCATCACAAAACAAGTACGCACGTTCCAGCTAAGTCACACAATCTGAATTTGCACAGCAAGGCACATATTGCAATCAAAACACACATATTGTCCCAAACCATGAAAACAGTTGATCACAGCATGAAAACAGTTAAAATATCATTTGAGTACCATTTTCCCCCAAGGAAAAACATAGTGAAAAAGGGGCTACGAGAACTCACCTTAGCAAGAGCAATTCCCGATTAGTAAATTTGTAAACGGCAATTTAGTCCGATAACTCTAATCGCGACCTAAATATTACATGTGTCTTAGGTTCGGAAACAAGGTCATGCACGCAAGTTCATACTCTAATTTATCACTGGTACATGTTTGTTGTAAAAATTTCTCGTCAAAATGTATTTGCGTCAACGTGATCTTTTATTTAGAAAATTACCACTTTAGAAAACGTACCTTGTTTATCACACGATCAAATTTTAGTCGTCATGTAAGTGGCTATTTCAAAAATCTCTAACGTGCCTAATAAGTATATACAATGTTCTACCATTTCCGTTTACGTCATTTTAGTCAAAATATACTCTAAAAGGTCCAAAAATCCAATCTGAAAATCCTAACAGCTTTCTAATAGCCAAATAATTAGGCTGTCAACGTATATGTTGACGTAAACTTACTTTTGGCCATAACTTTTGCGTCGTAGCTTCGTTTCTTAAGTTTGACTTATCCCCGCGAAGGTATTTAAGTATACTCTAGGTTTTTCAAGGTCTCGGCTAGTCTAGATATCATTTAACCTCAGTTTTCATCTCTTAAAATTCGGGACAGATTCACTTATTTTCTGAAAATGTAGTTTTCGTCGTCTAAATTAAAAATAGCGTATCTTTTTCGTTATAAGCCCGTTTTAACTCATTCAAGCGGCTATGTTTTCGTTATTAAGTCTATTTTCTATATTTCTAGCCTAAAATTGTTAAAAGGTTGCTGAGTTTTCTGTATAAATCAAAACTGGACATAATCATTTTTAAAGTGTCCAATTTAGTTTTCCAAACCTTCTAGCTATTATACCCACTTAACAACCACTTCAAATCTAGTCCTAGTTCACCCATCAACTTCTCAACCTAATAATAGTGATCTAACCATAACTTAACAATATTCAAAGGTCCATGTAAATGTTTATCAAGGTTGTTTAAATCTACAAATTTACTAACATACATGTATATATAAGGTTTATTATAACTTTTTTGTGGAGATTCTTTTACTAACTAGTTTTCTTGTGATATAAACAATAATAACAATAATAATAATAATAATAATAATAATAACAATAATAATAATAATAATAATAATAATAATAATAATAATAATAATAATAATAATAATAATAATAATAATAATAATAATAATAATAATAATAATAAAACCTTGTTTAAAACATAGACTTTTGTTAAAAGATCATGGTGAATGTAAAACTTTATCAACATGTACCAAGTAATAACTAAGTATAGATACTTGACAAGCCTTAGGACATGAAAAACATGGAGTTTTAGTATTGTAAGATTTACTTACAAAAGTGATTAGTGAAATGAGAGTTGTAAAACACTTGATTAACCTCAAGATCGATGCTCTAAACCCTTACTAAAGATCCCTAGTATACTTGATCTTAACCACAACAAGATTACTCCTTCTATTGCTCCAAGAGTGTGTGTCAATTTGTAATATACAATGGGAGGATATTTTCTTTTTCTTGAATTAGTTAGCTAGTGCACAAATTGGTGTAAGACACATGTATTTATACTTGAACTTGTTCAAAGTTTCAATAGTATGGTCAAAATCATTATGGCTAGGTAATTAAGGGGGGGGGGGCGATTTGGGGCTAGGGGAGACAATATGGTGGTCAAGCCACCAAATGAACATTTAGGCTCCATGTTTCATGGGTGTTTGTAGGCTAATTAATGTGGTGTAGTTTTTGGTCTAACAATTAATTATAAGTCAAGAAGGGGGGGGGGGCGGCAACATGTGAAGTATTTGGAGTAAAAAGAGTTAGTTTGATCCAAAAGTGTATATGTTATATGTATTGGGTGTTAAAAATAGGTGTTGGTTGTTGGTTTGGTGATTAACGAAAGTTGTACGTAATTAAACGTAAGATATAAAGAAATTACTTTAGGCGTCAGGAAATATTTTTAGATTTTTGGTAATAATTTTAGAAGTATAAAAATACTTTAGAAACAATCGTTGGGAGAATTAGGTATATCGGGTGTTAAATCTTAAATAGCGAATAGCGTTTGTTGAATTGACAACCGTAAGTAATTTAAGAAAAGGAAATTGTTTTTGTGTTTAAAATTGTGAACTGGAGTAGGAGCAAGGTACTGGGGCATTGTGGACTAAATATAGCCTAAGTTCTAGTGATAAAATATTTATTCTAAGTTTCACGTTGGTTCAGGTAAAAAGTATACGTAAAATGGTACTCAAATAAATGTCAAGAAAATAAATTCGAGTTTGTTGAATAGTATTGCCCTGTAAATTAGCGGGTTGTTATAGTCTACCCCCGTTAATAGAATTTTGTCCTCAAAATTTAGTTGACTAAAGGTCTGGGCTTAATCGGACAGTATTCACCCTTCGGTTTGGTTGCATACAGAAGGTAAGTGTGTGGGTGTCAATCCAAATAGTACCAGGTGCTATTCCCCAATTGATACTATCAATACTTCCTAACCTCTAGAGATCACACAAATGAAACCACATAATAATCACACAATAAGGCAAGCTTTTCTGTCCTTGAGTAAAGCCGTCAAAAACCTTAGGCATCTTTTCGGTAGTTTAAGTTGAGCCTCAACTGAAATCTAGCTTAACCCCACAACTCATCAAACAAGAACTGTCATGACATTAAGCTAAACCATAAGTTTAAGCCCAGTAACAACTTGTTTTCAGCTTAATCTCACAACTCATCAAACAAGAACTGTCATGAGATTAAGCTAAGCAACAAGTTGGACTTATCCTTAAACTACGTAACAACTTGAATTTAACTTAACTTCACAACTCATCAAACAAGAACTGTCATGAAATCAAATTAAATGTCAAGTTGTAAGGAAAGAATTCAACATTTTTGAAGGATTGGCTCAATTTTTGGATCGCTTTCAAATAAACAACTAGTAGGTATCCAAAGAGAAGGTTCAACTAAGAGGGATGTGCATTCATGTTTCCTCCAAAATCAATAGTGCGTGCCCTAAGCGTATATCTCCTAATGTCGGACAGTATGCTCACCCTGACCATCGGTCTAGGAATGGTAGGTCGTACTCCAATCTAACTGTGTTCCTAATGCGTCCTATAGTGTCTACCAAAATCGCAATGTGGATTATCTGTCACGATTCGATATAATAGGTAAGGCGCTCCTTATGTATGCCGCTCTAATCGGATTTCTTATCTTTGAATAATACGGAGGCATCGATCAAACCAAAGGACTTATCCTGAAAACTCGAATTGCCTGTATATCGTTCTTAACGCGTGTTTTAGGGTTGTCAGTCTTGTGTACTCTTAACTAATGATATTCGGGTTCGGAATCTTTCTTCGAGAAGTATCTCGTATCATGAAATTTGTGTCGCATAGGGAGTTAAGTCGATGAGTTTCTCAATTCTTCAAAGAGGGATAAATCCGGTTAGGTCTTTACGAAGTACTCCAGGGAAGTCTTAAGCACGCGGGGTATCTTTGGGTTTCTGCTCGTCCTACTAAGCGCACTGAAATAGGCGGTTTTATAGTAACTATCGAGTGATTAGGCCTCATGAAATGCCTCGTCCATTCTTGAGCAAAATCATTTAAAAATTTTAAGCTAAGTAGCAACTTTAAACTTAATCTCGCATCTCATCAAACAAGAACTGACATGACATTAAGTTAAAAGTTGTTAAAAAAGCTTACTTTTATTTTTTTTTTATTTTTTTTATTTTTTTTGAAGAAAAAGAAAATTTTAGTTAAAGTTTGGGGTTGCTCAAAAATGAACGGGTGGCATTTCAGCACTCCAAGGTCTTACTACCAGGTGGTGAAGGTTTGAACCATCTTATCGGTTTCTACCTTTTTGGTCATACACTATATCAATCTCATAACTAAGAGCTAGGACACTAGGTTTCGCCTTTAATAGAGGCATGAACTAAGTGGAAACAAATCTATAATCGACGTCGGAGTCAAACAATATAATAGTCTAATATCCGTTTAAGGAGAACATACCCGTCACAAGGTTCGGGTTCTGGCGTCCTTCTTCAGCGTTCATCACGAATACCCGCCCACGAGCTGGGTTGCCATTGTTTCCAGTGTTTCCATTAGTCACTACGGCCTGATTTTGGTTATTCTGCACTTTCCCCTGTGCCCTATTCAGCTTAGGACACGTGTTTCAGAAATGATCCGGGCTCCCGCACTCAAAGCATGTCCTTGGGTAAATGACATTAATCGGAGTCGCCTGCATGGCTACTGCTCGACAATCCCTTACAATGTAACTAGTCTGATTGTAGTTGAAACACACTAGGCAGGGTTTAGTCTCCAAGTAGTGGTAGTTACATTTGGCACACTTAGGGTGAAGACCTTCATATCCCTTACGGCCCGAGCTCGTTGCCACAAATCCTTTTCCCCATTTCGCCTTCTTATTGTCACCATTTGCATCTTCTTGCTTACTTGGGTCACTTACGGTCTTCCTCTTCTCACCACTCTTAGACAATGTTCCATTCCTGATCATCTCATCCGTCAGGGTTGCAGATTTCAGTATCGTGCTCTAGATAGTAGCAGGCTCAGTTGCTTTTCCAATCAAAGAACAAGCAGCATACTTCTTCTGATGACTCGCACACTCACTTATTTCAATCACTGACTCCATCTTTTTGTCCCATCGAGTATAAGCTGTTGGGAATTAAATAATCTGAAGATTAGTATCGGGAATTAAAGGTTTACAAGATCAGTTTTGCTCAAGGAAATACACTAAGTATCATTCTACTGCTAGTGCATTTCATTCTACTGCAAGCGTTAAGATTCTGCTGCCGCAAACATTCTACTGCTGGTGCAACAGATACTGCTGCTAGATGGATAAGTGTCGAGTATTCTACTGCTGGTCAGTGGGGTTGGGCTCAAAATTCCTGGTCAGTGGGGTTTGGCTTAAAATTCTCAGTGAAATCAAGACCTGTGGCCTTGATGAAGGTTTGGTAGGAAAGGGAGAGGGTCCTTCTCCCAATCATCACTGAGAAAGTAATTATAGAGTCTTTGGTGTCCTCAGGGCTAGTTGCCACTGCTGTACACCAGAATTCCCTCAAATAGTCATTGTATATGACTGAGGGGGTCTTTGTGAACGTCGTAGCAAGAAAGCAGTTTTGAAGGTATTTAACTACATTCTTGTGCGCCCAAAACTTTTGGGGGAGGCAAAGTTTCCTACCACGTTGTTCTTGGTCATGTCTACGCCCTCGATGAGGAATTCCACATTTGGGGCATATGTGACAGCTTTAGAAGTAGCCATTTATTGTTTGGTAAGTATGGGTTACAAAGATGGTATGGGTTTCTAAAGACTAAGAACACACACACGATTGTTTTTTTTTTTTTTTTTGAAAGAAAAAAGGGCAAGAATTTGCTTAAAACTTTCTAAAAAACGTGTGTGTGTTATTTTGTTTGGGGGTATTTATAGGGAACTGGAGAGGAGGGTATTTTAGGCATTAAGCGTTTTTACTCTTTCAAAAGAATTTTTTTTGAAAACCATTTTGTATAAAACGTTTGGGATCCGCATTAAATGCCACCACCCCACTTTTCCCTGGTTTACGCAACAGTCGAGGAGAACAGTTATGCCGTCTGCAAAAAGTGTAATTTGCAGGGTTGAGTCATCACATATCTGTTATGTGATTGGAGAGGCATTAAATGCCAAGTGGGTAAGTGGGGGCCCATGAGGTGCATGCCAGAAAGGAAAAAGAATAAATATTCTTATATTAAATAAGAATTCAGTTACCATTCGCGGAAATTTACTAACTAGATACTTAGAGCATTTAAGTTAGCATTGAATGTCTTTTGAGGGTCCTGAATGACTCTTCATTCAGTGAGGGGTTCAGGGAAGGTGATTAAGTGATCATTTTCACTGAGGAACACATTGAGTCAGGGACCTGGGGTTTTCAAAATTTACACCTAGTTTGATGAATTCAATCAGTGGACTGATTTTCAATATCCAACATTCCTAGTTCAGCTTTCAGTCTTGTGAAAATTGGTTCATCCAATGGTTTGGTGAATATATCAGCTAGCTGATATTCAGTAGGAATGAAGTGTAATTCAATGTCACCATTCATGACATGGTCCCTGATGAAGTGATATCTAATATCAATGTGTTTTGTTCTCTGATGAAGAACATGGTTGTTTGAGATGGAAATTGCACTTGTGTTATCACAATAGATGGGAACCATCTTATACTGGATTCCATAGTCACTAAGTTGACTTTTCATCCAGAGTACATTTGTACAACAACTGGCAGCAGCAACATATTCAGCTTCTGCTGATGACATGGCAACTGATTGTTGCTTCTTAGCACTCCAACAGACAACTTTCCCACCAAGGATTTGGCAGGAGCCTGAGGTGCTTTTTCTGTCCATGTTGCATCCAGCATAGTCAGAGTCTGAGTATCCTTTAAGATCAAAGCCTGAACATTTTGGATAGTATAATCCAAGGTTTGGAGTACCTTTCAGGTACCTGAGTATCCTTTTCACAGCTGTGAGATGAGATTCTCTTGGGTCAGATTAATATCTGGCACACAAACAGACTGAGAATTGGATGTCAGGCCTTGATGCAAGTAGATACATCAGTGACCCAATCATTCCTCTGAAAAGAGTTTGATTCACTGGTTTTCCAGTAAGCTCATACTTCTTCAGTAGGCTTCTGACATACTTCTCTTGACTGATAGAGGTTCCTTTATCAGTCTGCTTGATTTGCAGTCCAAGGAAGTAAGTCAGTTCTCCCATCATGCTCATTTCAAATTTCTTTGCCATCAGTTTTTCAAACTGTTTGCAAAGTTTATAACTTGTTGAGCCAAAGATGATGTCATCAACATATACTTGTACAAGTATGACATCATTATTTGTCCTGTAGATAAACAATGTGTTGTCTATCTTGCCTCTGACAAATTTGTTTTGGATCAGGAAGGCTGAGAGAGTTTCATACCATGCCCTGGGTGCTTGTTTCAGTCCATAAAGGGCTTTGTTAAGCTTGTAGACATAGTCAGGAAACTCACTACTTTCAAATCCAGGGGGTTGTTGAACATAAACTTCTTCTTTCAGTGAGCCATTTAAGAATGCACTTTTAACATCCATTTGGTACACTCTGAAGTTCATGTAGGTTTCAAATGCAAGGAAGATCCTGATGGCTTCCATCCTTGCCACAGGTGCAAATGTTTCTTCATAGTCAATGCCTTCTTGTTGATTATAGCCTTTGGCTACAAGTCTGGCTTTGTTTTTAATGACTATGCCATTTTCATCAGATATATTTTTGAACGCCCATTTCATGCCAATGACTAAAACATCTTCAGGACATTTGACCAAGGTCATTACCTTGTTTTTTATCAAATTGTTCCAGTTCATCATGCATGGCCTAAACCCAACTTGGATGTGTAAGTGCTTCTTTGACACTTTTAGGCTCAATTGTGGAGATGAAGTCCACAAATAGGCATTCATTGGCAGAGGCTGCTCTTAATTGTGCAGCCATGCTTCTAGTGAGCATGCCTTCAGTGGGCTCTCCAATTATATTGACAAGTTCTATATCCTGAGACCTAGTTCAACTGTCCTGAGGTCTAGGAAGCTGATTAGAACTTGAGGAGGCCTGATTGGTGGGATCGGGTGCAGACACATGATGATTTTCAGTATCTTGAGTGTCTGATTGGGTTGACTGATCACTGAGATTGTTTGGTTCCTGAGCACTGTGTTCAGACTGATGGATTGTATCAGTACTTCTTTGTGCTTCAACAAACTCAGTGATGGTTAGGTAAGGAAGGTTGTGAGGGATGATGTAGTAGGAGATGTCAGCATTTTCTTGGTACTGAGTGGAAGGGTCATTGTCAGGATGATGTTCATCAGGAGGGTATCTTGATGAATCATCAATTCCTATTTCTTCCACTAAGGTGTTAGAGACACTGATTGCATCAGTGCTCTCATCAAACGTAACATGGAATGTTTCCTTAGTTTGCTGTCTCCTTGTGTTGAACACCCTAAAGGCCTTTGAGACAAGTGAGTATCTTAGGAAGTATCCATCACCAGCTTTGGCATCAAATTTCCCTAAGTGATCCTTGTTATTATGAATAAACACAGGACACCCAAAGACATGAAAGTAGCTGATGTCAGGAATTCTTCCCTTGAATAACTCATAAGGGGTTTTGCTATGTCTCTTGACAATGATGGATTTATTTTGTGTATAACAGGCCGTTTTGACTGCTTCAGTCCAAAAGTGTTTGGAAATGACTGATCCATTTAGCATTGTCCTGGCAGCTTCAATGAGTGTTCTATTCTTCCTTTCAGCCACACCATTTTGTTCAGGTGTGTAAGGAGAAGAGAAATTTTGGGAAATTCCTTTCTCATCACAGAAACATTCAAGTTCATAATTTTTGAACACTGTTCTATTGTTAGTCCTAATCTGTTTGACTTTAATATCATTTTGATTTTCAATGTTCCTTACAAAGGATATGATTGTTTCAGCTGCCTGACTCTTTTTGATCAGGAAGTAAACCCAAGTGTATCTTAAGTATTCATCCACAATGACCAGAGTATACTTCTCATGGTTAATGGATCTAGGACTGATGGGCCCAAAGAGATCCATATGGAGAAGATGAAGGCAGTTCCTAATAGAAAAGTTTGTTTTGGTTTTAAAGGATGCTCTATGATGTTTACCTTTTTCACAGGAAGAGCATGGTTAATCCTTTGAAAACACAAGAGATGGTAAGCCAAGGACCTTTTTTTTTCCACAAGATTGTTTATGTTTTTGAAGTTCAGGTGGGAGAGTCTCTTATGCCAAAGCCAGTTGAGGGTTTCATTGGCCTTAGTAAAGAGACAAGTTCCATTATGAGTTAGACTGGTCATGTCTAACACATAAACATCTTGCCTTCTTGGTGCAATAAGGACAACTTCCTTATTAGCATTGAAGATGGTCCCTTGCTTATCATCAAACTGAACCATGTACTTTGCATCACATAGTTGACTGACACTGATCAAATTGTACTTAAGACCATTGACATAAGTTATCCTAGTAAAGACTATACCACTACAGTTTACTGAACCATAACCTTCAGTGAGACATGATGAATTATCAGCAAATATCACCTATGGGTTCTGGTTCTTCTACATATTTGTGTAGATAATCTTTCACACCAGTCATGCTCCTTGAACATCCACTATCTAGATGCCAAACAGGCTCCCTGGCATGCCTCTGCACAAATGATAAACTGAGTTAGTTCTTTCTAGGACCCCTCTTCTTGGAGGGATTGACTTTTGTAGTCTTTTTAAAAGTATCAATTGATTTATGGTCAGTGGACTGAGCTACCACGGGTTTTGCATTTGTTTGCAGAGGTAGACTCAGTGGACTTAGAGGATGACATGGTCATACTTCTTCTGGTCTGAATGACCTTTTCATGTCCTGAGGTGTTGTGAGTGGAATCTCCACAAATTTCACAACAGTTGTCTATTAGACAATCCTTAGGATGGTGGTCATTGAAGCCACAGTGAGGACAAGGTGCAAAAGGGTTAGCCTTTTGTTTCTATTTATGTTTAAAATCAAAAGGGAATTTTAAAGCCTGAGCTTTAAAGTTTGCCATCTTTGTTGTGGTTGTGTATGATTGGTGATCAGAAGTCCTGTGATCTTCCTTTTTGCATATCATGCAGTAAAGGATTCTATAACAATCATCAGTGAAATGATTGGTATAGTGACACAGCTCACACCTTTTCAGGGGTTTGGAGGGTTTTGGTTTGGTGCTTGAGGAAGCTGATTTGGGTTCCTTCATCTTGGATTGAGAAGGTTTCTCAGAAGATTCAATCTTCTCACTCAGCTTCCTGACAAGCTCAGCCAACTGATCAATTTTGGAGTCAGGGCTTTCTGTTTTTACTTCAGAAGGGACTGAAGATGATGAGTCATAATAATGTACTGAGACTTCAGGGGTTTGCCTTTTCAGGATGGTATTTCCCATTCCTGGATTCTCCTTTGGAGAATACTGAGAGTAGACCAATGGTGGGAGGTCTGTGCTTGGTGCAGCACCCTAAAGGATATTCAGAGGTGGGAGTGGTGGATATGATTCTGATTCAGACTCATTTGCTGACTCAGTACTACTAGGTTGGTCAGAGAGTCCAAGCATATTTTTCAGAACCTGACTTTTAGGAAGCAAGATTTTTCCAGTCTCAAAGTTTGGTAACTTACAGACTGGGTTGTCCCTGACAATCCAGTCATTTGACTTGGGTTGCATTTCTTGCTCAAAAGATATGCCAGCTGGAATAAAGGCCATTTCACTGTGACTCTCACTGGGGGTTTCAATGAGTTGGTCAATTCCTATAGTTATCTTAGGAATTAAACCCACAATATCAAAAACCTTGGGGTTCTTTTTAGTCCAGCCTTCAATGATAGCCTTTTCTTTGTTAAGTTCATTTTAAAGAGCTTGATTTTTCTTCAAAATCTCAGTGTTTTGAATTTGTAGTGTAATATTTTCTAACTTGGCTTGTTTTAGTACAAGCAATTCATCTCTACACTTATTCAATTCTAACACAAGATTGTTATATTTTGAAAGCAAGTTAACCCTTTGTTCTTCAACAAACTTAAGATCTACACAAATATAATTCATATAGGACTGCCAGACAGAATTATCATCCATTGAAAGTAAAGTGTTTACCTTCTTCATGGTTATGTTCACCCACTCTTCATTCCTTGCATGGCTTTTTCCAACAGCCACCTGATCACCTTCAGAAAGTGTCATCAGTGCACTCACTCTAATTTCCTCATCTTCTGAGGAGACCTCTTCTTCATCCCAGTCATAAGCTTCTGCTACAAGGACCTTGTTCTTTGTCTGAACAGGTTTGGATGTTTGAGCTGCCTGAGACATTGAGGGATTAGTTTCAAGAAGTGCAAGTTTAGCCTTAGCTTTCCTATATTTTGCCTCAAAGTATTTTCGACCCTTTTGAACATTATTGTTTTGAAAATGTTGGGTCGACTGAAGCATTCTAGGTTGAAACTTGCGAGTTCCTGAGGAACTATTTCCTAAAAATTTATAAGAGGGTTCTGAGATGGTTTTTGAATAACAGTCTCTAGTAAAATAACCCTTTTTACCACAATTGAAGCATTCAGTGGTCTCATTTGCTTTTGCTTTTGAAAAGTTTGACTGATTTCTTTTGATGAAACATTTTGAATTAGCAAGGAGTGCCCTTTCTTGGAATTCCAAGTTTAAATCTTTTAGGTACTCATCACTAGTTCTTTCATCAATCTCATCTTCAGAATCCTCTTGAAAATCCTGCACAACACTATTAGAATAAAAGGCAGTTGATATAGGTGAGGAGGTCAAGGCCTTTTTGGTCTCAGGAGCTTTTGAGTCTGGGTATCTCCTAGAGATTAAATTGTCTTCATAGACAAACTTCCCATAGATCTCAGGGAGCTCAAGGGTCTGAATGTGATTAGCATTCCTGAGGCCTTGTGAGAAGTTTAGCCACTTCTCAGGGAAACTATTGACAAAGTCAACATTTGTCTCATGCTTAGACAAAACTACACCATCATTTGATAATTCGTTTATCAAGGTCTTGTATCTGGTATATATCTGAGAGAGACTTTCAGAGTCCTTTGCCCTGAAAGTATTGTACTCAAGTTTCAGGTCCATGATCATGTTTTTCTTGGTATCTGAGGGACCTTCAAAGCTATTGATCAAGTCATCCCAAGTTTGCTTAGCTGTTGAACAGTTAATGACTGATTTCATTATATCGTTAGGAAGACAAGATATAATGATGCTTTTCAGGCGTTGGTCTTGATTGACCACCCTTCTCTCATCAATGGTCCACTGAGCTTCAGGCTTATTTAGCCCCTCAGCAGTCTTTGGGACATAAGGACCTTCTTTGACACAAGTGATGTAATATGGTTCCATACCAGTCAAGTAGCAAAGCATTCGCTTTTTCCACTTGCTAAATTTTCCAGCTTCAAGTCTGGGGGCAACAGCTGAAAAGCTTCCACCCTTTTTATCGACTAGTTGAGGCACATTAATATCAGCCATAGTAGGATCTTGGTTTTGAAAACCTTGAGCACACTTAGTTTTTGAAAGATTTTATAAAGCAGAGGCTCTGATACCACTTGTTGTTCCCTTAACACGCTTAGAGATAAATAAAAAGTTAATCAAATAGTGTTTATGATTGATACAATGTATTTGATTAATAACAACGGATAAGTAAAACGAAAATATAAAAACAGAGTTTTTCAACGTTTAAATTCTTATTAGAAATCAATCAAATAATCTATTACCCAAGTGTTTTGCTGAACAAACACTTGGGATTGAATAGACAAGGTATGGTGTGTCTCCTATCTAAACTCAAGCTATGCTTAAGTGGTAACAGTATCGACCCACTGAGCTATCTCAGGGATTGGTTACTCTTTGTAGGAGAAAAGGGGTTTTGTGAAAGTCTAAGCTTTTAATGCACAAAACTTAACCCCCTTTTTTCCATCTGTTGTTATTTATATACTAACATTCAAAGAGTACTGAAGATTAAAATACAAAAAGAATACAAGGCGTGTCTGACAACTACAACAGTATTTGTCATTTCCAAGAACCAATAGGAATGGGCCAAAAAGTCTTCGAGTGTCAGTTCTGACACTTCTTGACTTTTAGCCGCTTTAGGGAAGGTTCGTTTCTGGCTTGATAAGACTTCTCCTTATCTTCTTAATCCCGCCTTTCTTTCAGGCTTCAGGTTCTTCAGTCTTCGCCTTCAGTCTTCAGTCCTTAATCACTTATTGTTTGTTGAGGAGACTGGGGTTCAGTGAGTTCTCGTCCAACACTCACTGAACCCATTACCTTCTTCTTTGTCTCAGGTAACACTCAGGGAGATCCGCCTCACTGAGTGGTGAGTCTTTCTTCTTAGACTCGTCCTGAGCATCTTGAAGGCAACTCACTGAGTGACTGTTCACTCAGTGACTTAAGTATGTTTTTGGTTGATTAACACTTAGCGTAATTTGCATTCAAATCCTATTTTCAGGATCCTTGGGTACTGACGGACCCAACAGATAGGTAGGCATACGTCGGTATACGTGTCGTACTACTACACTCAACTTCCTATCTAACAATCCATGAATTTGATAAGTCCATGCCGCCTCATGTTATCGTAAAAACGTTGGCCAGGCGTTTTTAAGATAGCATCATGCTGCATTTACTTATCATCATCACTTCGTGTCATACTATAATCGCACACGTAATTCCTATAATGCAAACTATATGAGGGTTCTTAGGTTATAGTCTAGGTTAAACCACCTAATTCTCTTTAACCTTGGCTCTGGTACCAATCTGTCACACCCCAAAATGGCGCAGTGGAAAGGCATTTATGGGGTATGACCTCATTGTCAGGAACACAAGGCGTTACAATAGAGAAATACTAAATGTAACACCCCAACCCGACAAGGGTAGAAGTACCACATTATGGTGACATATCAAAGCAAACCCAAGCATACATCTATAGTAATACAAGAAATCTCAAAGGTTACAAAGGAAATACTGAAGTACAAAGTTACAAAAGAGAACAAAGAGATAAATACTAAATCTGAAAATGCCAATCCTTCTAGTCATCTCTATTTCAAAATAGCTATCAAAGTGTAGTCCTCTAAGTCCAACGGTACTCTCCACTCATAACTCAGCTTCTTACAAAAACCTGCCGCAGGAAAAGGAATGCGGCTGAGCTAAAAAAGCCCAGTGAACAGATATAGAGGTAACAAGCAGTAATAATGGAATAGTGAAGTAAGGGAAACAATGCAAGGTATAATAAGAGTTAGGGAAAAAGTAAACGATTATAAGGTAAAGAAAACAGTAATCCACTATGAGCCCAAGTCAAGTCAAGTATCAAGTAACCAAGTAGCCATGTATCCGGAGGGGTGACCTCGGAATACCAAGTATAATGTGAGGGGATGCCTCAAGGGTTGGAGTAGCTAACTCCCAAGCTGTGAAAGACGTGTATCGCACACACCATTAGTCACCAAGTATAAAACAAGTAATATCATGATAAATCCATCGAAAACAAGTAACAAATCTAGGATGCATCCATACGCCCCAGTAGGCCAAGTACTTCCTCTACGCAACAAGTCAAGTCAGGGATGGGATAGGTCATCACTCTCCTACCCTAGAGTCATGTCATCGGTGCATCAATGACAAGGACATGAAACCCTCATGCTTAGTATACAAGTGGTGGCTCGTAGTCTCAAACTGTGGATCATGGGTCAAATCAAGTATCAAGCGTCCAAGTTCAAGTTTCATATCAAGTGGTTCAAGTCAAGTTTCCATTTCAAGTATATCATATCAAGGTTTATATCAAAGTTCATGTCAAGGTTCAAATCAAGAATCATAGCATAGGGTTTATAGCAAAGGTTTAAATCAAAATTCAAATAGATCATATCAAAGGTCCATAATCAAATGATTCGTAGGTTCATAGTAAAGATTTAATTCAAAGGTTTCATATCAAACGCGTATTTAGAAGTAATCTTTCAATAAGTGACTTGCATAAAATGATATTTAGTAAAATCTTTCATAAAGATAGTCTTAAAAGTAGTTTTCATAAAACTTTTAGTAAAATTAAATTTAAAAATGGTATCGCATCGTGCTCAACAACATCATTTTAAAATAGCTTTTCTCAAAACATTTTCATATATAATTAAGAAAGGTTTTCGCATCCAGTTATAATATCAAATGAACCTTCAAGGTATCCAAGGATTTGAATATTCATGTCACAGGGTGACGAACGAATTATATCAAGTATCAAGGGAACATAGCAAGGTTCATTTTATCAAGGGGAGCATAGCAAGGTTCACAAATCAAGGGGAGCATAGCAAGGTTCAAGGGAGCAAGATAGACAAGAGAGAGAGAGAGTTCATGAGAAACATGTGAGAATGTCAGAATATATGTACCTTAACAAAGTGTGCAACCAAAAGTAAGGCAATCAAATGAAAGGAAGCGGAGATCACTCCTTCTTCACCCGATCTACAATAATCATAGGTTTCTTATAAGTTTCCTAATCATAATGGTCTCTTCTTAATTATCTTTCCATTTTAGGTAACTTTCCATTTTTAGTAACTTTCCAAAAATAACAACTTTCCATATTTAGTAACTTTCCAAAAATAGCAACTTTCCATATTTAGTAACTTTCTATTTTTAGCAGGTTTCTCGAATTAGTAAGTTTCCATAATTAGTAGGATTTCATATTTAGAAATATTCATGGTTATCATTTAAATAAGCTTAAGTATTCAAATGTGACAATCATAATGGTTCAAGGTTCATAATGCCAATTATATAAGTTTAGGGTTTATTATGCAATTATAACAAGTTTAGGGTTAATTATGCAATTATTGTAAAATGAGGGTATAAAATGTAAATATTATAAGATTTCATAATTTCACAAGTTAAGCCCCTTAGTTTGGAAAAATGACAATTTAAACCATTTTATTTAGAAAATAAACACATAACACCTTTTTAATCCATTTTACACTTTTAACAGCTTTTACATATAAACTGGTCTTATTTCTTCGAATTTATTTATCATATAAGATCTCCGAAATAAAATTCACAAAAATTACCACAGATGCTCCAATGTCTTAGGTATGTTACATAATTTTTCCAGATTTTATTAGCTAGTATAAGTACGAAGGAAAATCAATTTCCACAACATGTTCCTGAAACGGGTCTGATGAAACACCCAGAAAGTATGCAATTATTTACCCCATTTCAACACCTCAGAAAAATCTACAAACATTACACAACATAACTTATATTCCAAATATCATACAGTAAAAATTTTAGGTCATAACTCGTTATAGATTTCAAATGAAAAATCATACACTACACTTGAATTTTCATAACCCGAAAAGCAGTTTTGACACTCGAATTTGTAAAAATCTAAAGGTGACCTTCCCGACCTCTAAAAATTATGAGGCTTACTTTTTTGGAAAGCTATTTTCCTAAATTTAGTTTTAGGCTCCAGAATCACTCAAAAAGACCTTACCATCATCAAGATATCATCGAATCAAATTGACTAAAAATCTGGACAGCAAACTGTTTTCATTATTTCATGTGTAACTATTAGGGTTTTCATTCCAATGGTTATCTCTTGACACAAAACAATTATTTTTGACATCTAACATCCCTCGGTCGATTCATACATGGTCTTAACATGATCATAACAATTAAAATTCAGCTTCATATACATAGTTCGATTCATAGTTAGGGTTTCTTATTCATTATTTCATGTGGAACAAGTTATCATTATATGCGATTCTTTTTATCATCATGTATGATTATATTGACAAAGACAATAAGAGTGGATCGAACAAGAATAGATACACGTTTCCCTCGTAGCGTGATTCAACGAACAAGAACACCACAAGATCAAAGCACCACACCTTTCTCTTCTTCTTTGATTGTGGCCGAATGAAAGCACCAAAAAAATAAGGGATCGATTTGCGTTTGATCCAGAAGTTCAGATGAATGAAAAATTATACATGTAAGGTTACCTTATGATATGAATGAACACCAACACAAGATCAAGATCACCAAAACTTCCTTTGTTTGCCTAGCTTGGATCGAACAAGATGAGGGACAAGGGGAGCCGGATTTTTTTGAGTGAGAGAGAAATTAGGGTTGAGTGAATTTCGGTTATGGGATTTTTGATAGGACCGAGTATGTGATTTGGTACAAATAAGGAAGGAGTAAATCTTCATTATGGGCTAATCAATTAGATTAAATGCATGCTTATCTCCTTACATGGATTGGGCCGAAATATTGAGGTGTATAGCACATAAAATGTCGACTAGCTTAATTGGTTTTGTAGGATTTTTATTTTGTACATTTGCTTATAATGTAAGGTTTTTATTTATTTTTAAACTTAGGTTAAGTACAACCAATGTTACTTATATGATTTTCATAAGTTCTCAAAATTTTAAATTTGAGGGCATTTTAGTCATTTCGGATTGTTTTAATTTTGGGGTTTTACAATTCTTCCCCTCTAAAAGAAAATTTTCGTCCTCGAAAATTGAAGTGAAACGAAACGGAAAACATAACGGACCGCGAACGGATATGTGAAATGACTAGTTTCTCATGACTCGAACTTGTCTATCCAAAATTGCTTCGGTTTCTCAGAAAGACATACCATAGTGATTCCAGATCAAAGATTAATATACCAAACGTAATAGATGATAATTGTATTCTCTCGGGAGAGATACAGGAATTTCGTAGGATTTGATGGATATGCCGTCCATAGAATTTGATTAGACAAATCAGATGAGAACGTACAGAAAACAGATTGTCGATAACATCAGCCGGCAGAAATGCTCTACAACAGGACCCAAGATTATTATCGGAAGTATAGAGGTCAGCAAAACGCGTGACGAGAATCCAAACGTATCAAATCGCATAACGGTGAAAGCAGGTTAATCGCATAGATAGAATGAACCTAAGGTCTCACTAACACAGATAATCTCCAACAGTTATCAAAATTTCTAAAGCTCTAGGGCACTTCTCGAAATATCCTATGCCCACAACAAGTGCACGTTATATGATGTAAGTATTATCACGTTGGCCAGACGTCATAATACTGGCATCATATAAGTATGCCCTAATGATGGTCATACTTTATCTCAAGTCGTGAGCAAAACAACCTATCTTAATCCACCTAGTACTTCCACAGTCTCAGAGGTCAACAAAATCAAATGTCATAGTCAAGAGGGAAAACAAAACTACTCGCAAGAGTATCGAAGTCCCAGATTGCCTAGCAGAAGTAAGGCACGCCGTCCACAAGCATCAGATCTTCCACAATTCGCCAAAATTCCCCAAAACAAAGCCATCATCGAACATAACAAAAATAAACACGGAACTGAAATGCTTCTAGGGAACTTAAATCATTAGAGGATCTTATTACTATATAACGAAGCTTAAGTGAGTCAACATAAGTGAAAGTTAGTCGTCAATAACTTCGGCCTTCACAAAATCAATTCTTCCAAACATAAAAGGTCTGTTTCAAAAATCCGTTCATTCAAGACATCCAATCTCTTCAAGTCCGGTTAATCTGTCTTCGTTTGTCCATCAATCTGGAAGTGAAACAAAATTGTGAACTTGTGTCTGGTTCATCAAGCCTCCTGCAGTTCTTCTTGGAATGTAATGGAGTAATGTGAATTTCTGGCACGATCTTTAAATCCCTTCATCATCCAGTCTGCTTCCGCTCTCAATTCATCTTAGTACAACCAAGATGAATAGGGAAGTGAGACTGCACGTCTTCATCAGTTCCAGGTTCGCCATCTTGACTAGATTTTTTTCTGCATCGCCAACACTTCTGCCTTGTAAGGAATGTCTTCACTCTTCAGGGTAGCCACCGCTATTGTCAACTCCAGGTCAGGCAGTGAAGTAATTCTTCTGATATGTTTCTAGTTGTCTTGATGCATACGCAAAACCTTCTGTGCTGCAAGGGAGTATAACCGAGTCTCTTTCTGAAATGTCCCAAAATTTGTTCCGCCTGAAGGTATGGAAGCTAATTTCTATTTCAGCTTTTCCAAAACTCCATTCTCAATCAAACTAAGCTGTTTCACTCTGTTCACGAAATTTATCAACGGTAACGCAAGTTGTAAACATCTTCCAGAATTCTTCTGCAAAGTCCAAAAGATTTCAGTTCTCCACTCTGTTATCGGTCTTGACCACTTGGTGATAGTTTCAAAACTTGCAGGATTTAAAGAGATATCCTCAATTGAGAACACCGTTGTCTCAACAAATATCAACCTCCCAGAATGCAAAAATGATCGTCAAATTTCTAAACAAAGTGCAAAAATGATTTTCATACTCTTCCTCGTCCCCGAATGTACTATTAAGTCATACAATGACCATTTGCCCAAGTACTCACGAGAAAACATCATTTATCAAATCCATAAAACAGTCAGAGCTTTAGCTAATACTATTAGCGTCACTAACCGTCAGAGCAGTCGTTACGAATACGGAAGGCGATTCCAAGAATAACCTCAATTCATACTTCCATCTGAAGGAAACTTCGCGCTTTGAAATTGAACAGATACATAGTCGTTTCAGGGTGGAGAAATAATAGTTCCTAACAGCAATACGGTTCAGCTTTCAGTAATCAATACATATCCCCTGTCACCATCCTTATTTATCGCGAACGAAACTGAAACACGCCCAGAAGATACACTTAAGCAAACTCACTTCCTGGTCTTCGGTTGCTGCTCTTCCCGGTTGCTCAAATCAACTGGTATGATCCCGGAAGAAAAACAAAACTTTCAAAAAAAAATTCCAGAAAACTGTTCCTGACGCCGTCAGACTGGGATCTGACGCCGTCAGAAGTGATCTGACAGATTTTTTATGTTAAGTTTCCGGAAAATTTCTGGAAAAACTCAATCCTTATTTCCTGGAAATCCTGCAAAATATCATTATGACTCGATACAAGCATTTGACTCAAACAATTACTAATATGTATGTTAATTTAATATTGTTATGATTCATGTTCATTTGTTCTAATAAACCGATTTGGATTTCCCTTACACTTATCTTTTGCAAAATACCTTTATATGTAGTTAAGACGAAGTTAAAAACAAGATAAAGCATTTTCACAAATTAGTTTCGAACATGAATCAATAAAAATAAAAATTAAACATACATACGGAAGCAAATAAAATCAAACAAACAAACAAAACAAACAAACAAAGCAAATAAAGCTTGGGTTGCCTCCCAAGAAGCGCTTGTTTTTGTTCGAGTCACGAGCCTGACTCTACCCTTATTTAACGGAAATAGGGGAGGTTTTCCCTACACTTAGGATTAAGTGTGGGTGAAAGTAGCGATACACACCCTTAGGGTGGAAATATGCCACGTGAGGAAAGAGTGACGGGTGAATTATATGCTCAAAGGTGCGGGATCCTATCATCATAACCTTACCTAATTCAATTGGGTTAGTGGGCGGATTAAGATTTTCTCCTAGAAAGGGATCATCTTCTATCAACTTCGAGAGACTCCAAGTTAAGAATCCACTTTGACCTAATAAACCCGGTTTAAACCCATAATGTTTCTTGTGATTAATCATGAATGGGTGATGTAAGTATGAAAGGTTATGGTTCACTCCTATGTCAGCTTCCTCTCTACAAGGCTTAGAGTCTACTACCTTCAACATAAAACTACCCGGACTATATGGTTTGATGGGTGGGTCGGGACCTAATTCAATTCCTAAGTTCACATCTAAGGATGGAAGATTAGGTAACGGTTTTGGTTTAGGCTCCGGTTCATCAAAACTAGGAACTTCCATAGAACTAAAAGAAAGGTTATGACTACAAGTATTCAAACCTATTTCTTCTAGTTTTGTTTGGTCCAAGGGCTCTACCTCTATTGGGGTTCCTATAGTCTCTTCTACTACTTCCGGGTAAGTCATGGGTGGTGTGTGTGCCTCAAATGATGGTAGGACTTGTGGGGTACTTGGTGGGCTTATGTTACTTACCTCATCATTCCCTATGTCAAGATCACCTATATCCTCATCATGTGTTTTGGTAGAATTTAAACCTAACATTTTCCCTAATATCTCAAGTGCTTCTCTAGGCATCTCAACTTCTATATCCGAATCATAAGGATCATCCTCAATATTCTGACTGCTATATTCAAATTGCCCAAAAGATTCATCATGTGTTTCTTGAGATTCATCGTCATCGATCATAAAACCTAGGTCTTTTTTATCAATGTGATCATACTCGGCTAGGTCCTCCATCACATCAAGATCACCTAAGTGTTCACCCTGTATTATGGTAGTGCCTAACCATGACATGCAGCTAGGTGGCTCAACTCTAACCGTCTCAGAATCTTGGTTTGATTCTAAGTTCATGTTCTTAGAAACTAGGTCATCTTGCTCATACAAATCCATTAATTCGTCGTACTTATCGGCCAAGGTTAGGGAGCTTTCCTCAAAATTCATCCAACGGGTCTCACTAAAAGGAATTGGTCCTGATAATGATCGTTTAATAGAATTCACACATGCATAGAATTCATCAAACCCATCTAACTTTACCCCCAAATCTTCACGGATGTCACTAAGAGTTCTCAAAAATTCATCGTAGGAAGCAAATCTATTGGTGAAATATAATTGTTCCTCTATTGTCAATGATCTAAATGGAATTTCATCCGCCATAGTGACAAATGAAAAATGGTTTTACAAACAAAGGGCACAAAGAAAAAGATAGACTAAATAAATCCTAGAAAAATAAAATAAAAATCCCACTAGAAAGGAATCTAGTGAGTAGACCTAATAAAATAAAAATCTCAACCTAAACAATAACTATTCCCCGGCAAAGGCGCTAAAAACTTGATGCGTGGTTTTGCGACCTTACAACAGGTTTTACCTCTCGAGAGATCTCAAGAGGCTTGCAATCCCCACCAGGCAGTGTACCTGACCGATGTAGTATAGTGTAGTGGCAAGTACCGGGGGATTGATCGTTCTCTAGGGGAATAGTGTCGTTAGGATTGAAAAACTACTCTAATAGGTCTAAGGGTGAGGGAAGATTCTTTTTATATTTCTTTTTTTATATTTTTATAAAAGCAAGTAAAATCTCGGGTTTGAAGGAGTGGGCGGAATTAGTTGCTAGTCAACTAACCCAAATAACTACAATTGCAAATAAAATAAAATAACTGAAAATAAAAAGGTTGTGGAACTTATATGGAGAGAAATGTGTTTACTTAGATTTCCTTACTCCCTAACTATCTTTTACCGGTTGATTAGTGTGTATTAATTGCGTGGATGACGGGTGTATTCCTTAATACCAATCGTGGGGTGGCGTACGTACTTCCCCAACTCTATAAGCTCCTACTTCACTCCTATGTCGAGCCGGCTAAGAAGCTCCTAACATGGGATCACTAGAATTCGCTCATGCATTAAATACAACCATAAAAACTTTAGTACGCATTAGTTCATGTTTCTTAAGACGTTCAAGCAAGTTACCGTATAGGAGGTTAGCCAGTTTTCTTAAGCCTAACATCGATAAACAATCATCCAATACAATTAATAACACACCAACAACCAATAATCAATAGTTAGGTTTCATTAGATATAAGCAAACACAAGATAAATCTAGCCTAGCATGTTAAATAAAAGACAAGAACAAGATATAATCAAACAACACATAGACATATTGAATGATTAATTGATTACTTATCTTCAATTGAACATGGGAGATCCAAGGGTATAAAACCCTTAAAAGTAGCAGAAAAATCGTCTTAGGGTTTCTCCTCACAAAGTTGCACCCTAATGACTAAAAATTATGAGAATATATATAGAAAATCAGATCTGACGGCGTCACGTTATAGAGCTGACGCCGTCACCTCGCCGCGGTTAGGGTTTCTTGATGGCCTTCTTGACGTCGTCCCCTTTTAATCATCCAAAATCCTCTCTGGCGCGTCAAGGGTTGACGGCGTCACAATGGTGCTTGACGCCGTCACAGGTACTTTTCCAGCCGATTTTGAGACTTTGTCGTTTTCTTCACTTTTATGCTCCAAAAACATCCAAAATGCTTCCTTTTCCAGATTTCTTCTCCAAAGTACCTAAAATGACAAAAGGAACGATTTAGGGCAATATTTGATCAAATAAATACGATTTAGGGCTTAAATGACCCCCTAAAAGCGGTACACTTTTCGCTTCATCAACCACAACAAGATTACTCTTTCTTTTGCTCCAAGAGTGTGTGTCGATTTGTAATATACAGTGGGAGGATATTTTCTTTTTCTTGAACTAGTTAGCTAGTGCAAAAATTGGTGTAACACACAAAAATTGGTGTAAGACACATGCAAAAATAGGCGTCAGGAAATATCTTTGAAATTTTGGTAATAATTTTAGAAGTATAAAAATACTTTAGAAATAATCGTTGGGAGAATTGGGTATATCGGGTGTTAAATCTTAAATAGCGAATAGCGTTTGTTGAATTGACAACCGTAAGTAATTTAAGAAAAGGAAATTGTTTTTGTGTTTAAAATTATGAACTGGAGTAGGAGCAAGGAACTGGGGCATTCTGGACTAAATATAGCCTAAGTTCTAGTGATAAAATATTTATTATAAGTTTCACGTTGGTTCAGGTAAAAAGTATACGTAAAATGGTACTCAAATAAATGTCAAGAAAATAAATTCGAATTTTTTGATTAGTATTGCCCTGTAAATTAGCGGGTTGTTATAATTACCCAACCTTCATCAAGGCCACAGGTCTTGATTTCACTGAGAACTTTGAGCCTAACCCCACTGACGCAGAAGTAAAGGCCGAATTGCTTTTACTTGGGCCACATGACCCAAAACTACCTGACGTGGCCCCAAGAACCCTCTTGGCCAAAGCGCCAATCATCAAGACCTGGTTCCCACCTGCCTGGAGGATCCTGGTGACTTTTGTCATTCAGGTCCTTGGAGGCAATAAATCCTTCACTGAGCAATTAAATGCATCACAACAATTGATGGTGTTCAGTCTCCTGGAGGGTAGAAAGATAGAAATCGGAGGAATAATCATCCGAGACCTCGTAGCCAAGCTATCAGGAAAATCTAGGCAAAGACATATGTCTTACCCTAGGTTCATTTCCTGTGTACTTCAGGACTTACTAGGCTCTGAATATGTTAGGCCAAACGTTGAGGGATCTAAACCTGACGTTTTACACAAAGCCAACTATTCAAGAGATCTTACTGAGGTACAACCAGTCTCCCTGACCACATATATGCTGTTGGTCATTCAGGGAGCAAATACTGTCGCACCAGTACCTTCTCCTAGAAAGCAGGAGAAGAAGAAAAAGAAGGCAGGGTCCAAGAAGGTGGTTAAACCCAAACCACTCGCTCTTGAGACCTCTGCCTCAGAGCCTAAAAAAGGGCAAACATCGGCCAAGACCTCTGAGACACACATCATTGAGACCCTCTTGACCTTAAAACAAACGCCAACGGAGGGTACTGAGAAATCATCCTCAGTATCCTCGGGCAAAACCATTCCACATGGCTCTACAGACATACACAAGTCAGTGGGGTCTGGAACCTTCACCCTCTCACATCCCGATGAAGGCATTAGTCAATCACAACCTTTGCCTGAGGGAGTACAAGGTCTTGAATCCTCGGTAGAGCAACACTACTCTACTGAGAAGGGGACCCACACCCATTCACATCCCACTTAAGGTCCTGAGAAATCACACTCAGGATCTCAAGGAGAAAAGGACCCTAAATCCTCAGAAGGGCAGTACAACCCTGATGTTACACCCCGTGCCCGATTAGACCAAAAATTAAAACTTTTTACGTGAAAACGATTGACTTTTACGGACATCTGATTACTCTTTTGACAACTGAAAAAAATATATAAACTTTTAGACAGTGATACTAATTTTAAATGAAACTAGACTCAATTACCTTCAAAACGATAGGTGGCACGACCCGTAACGACTTACAGATCAAAAGATATGATTTTTCAAAGTTTACCAAAATCTGTCCAAATGAAACCGAAATTTGGTGTCCCAAACCGAAATTTCATGTCCCAAACCGAAATTTCACCCCAAACTCACTTAAAGCAATTAACATCTCATACAAGATCGATTACATAATCAATCAACCCGTTTGCTACCCAAAATGGGTAGAAATACACTTAACCCAAACACCCCCTTTAACTACATAACCCTTTTATACATCTTTTGACCCATTTCTCGAAAAGACAACTTCTATGACCTGATGATTAACAAAACTTTCCAGATTTCATTAGTATGTCAATGGGCTCATTCCCATATAAAAACATTTACCGTTTGACTTCCTGAAAGGGTACTTACAAAATAGACGGGTTATGCAAATAACCCGTTTGACCCATTTTCACTATAAACAACCCATATGACTTTCATTTTACACAAAACTTGACTAACTTCATTTATTTAACATATTAAACACGTTCCAACAACACTTGACCCGTTCACTACCCAAAATGGGTACATTTACCCTTCTGCCAAACACCCCCCTTAAACATTGACCATAAACTATTTAACACACTTGGACACACCGTTGACCACCCAAACTTTACCAAAAGCATTAGATTAACATAACAAACATGTTCCAAGGGCACTTGACCCGTTTACAACCCAAAATGGGCATGTTTACGCTTAAACCAAACGCCCCTTAAACTTTATACATAAACACATAAACTACACTTTGACTCATAGTTAGACTCCCAAACTTTACGAAGACCTCGACACACATTATACAAACCAAAAGAAAGACTCTCGGGGGTACAACCTTGTCTCGAGCTCGGTATTCTACCTAGCTCCTACTACTTATTATCTTCCGAATTCACTTCCAAATTCTTATGCTATAATCCGTGAAACTTCCTTCCGTCGCGCATAAGCCTACAAAACATTGACAACTAAAAGAATAAGCTTACGCTTAGTAAGTAACCCAACATAAAACATATATCATACACATACTTTCACATAAGCATCATAACCATCATAAAGGCT
Organism: Artemisia tridentata subsp. tridentata; assembly: GCA_021014915.2. NCBI lineage: Eukaryota > Viridiplantae > Streptophyta > Magnoliopsida > Asterales > Asteraceae > Artemisia > Artemisia tridentata. The sequence goes on from CP139502.1 coordinate 262,334,626, forward strand.
TCTAATCTACAAAATCCAAACCATATCCCACATAATCTCAAACCATAACCATTATCAATCACAACAACCATAACCTACTACATACCTTAAATTTTCCAAATCCAACATGCTACATACCCTTAGCCACAAACCACTAGCCATCCATACTTAGCTTATAACCATTCTAAGTCCAACTCCTATGCTCTTATACAACCACAATACATACATGATAATACATACATAACACATGTTTTAGGGAGAGTTACTTACCTTGGTCCAAGCTAACAACATCAAAGTCATCATCATCACCACTATCATCCATCATCATCATCAATCTTCTACAACATATCAAACCCTAATAACATAACAATCAATTACATAAACAAGGGTTAACCTAACACATAAAACATACCCATCTTTCTTCCTACATCATCATATGATCATATCAAACCCACTTTCTCCATAATCTATGACTTCATAAATCATCAAGGACTTAGATACTTACTTGTAGAAAGATCATTGCTATGCAAGGCTATGAACAATTGATCTTCATCCTCTTCATTCCAAGCCATCATCTAGCTTTTCTTCCCTCCCTTTTCTCCCTTCTAAAACCGGACCTCACTTATCTCAAAAATGAGAGAAAAGTCTAGAATTTCCTAGATATACAAGTTAGGTGGTAACTTTGGTCCTTTGGCAAGAATGGTCCCCCAAGTCTCCTTCCTCCTATTTTAGCCACAACTAGCTTATAACACTTTACCACATTGGCAACTTAGGTCCCTTTAGTTTATACATCATACCTTATATAACTACATTAGTCATACTTTGACTATTAGTTTGACTATCGGGTTTGACTTTTCACGTAACTTTGTTGACCAACCAATCACATTAGTCTTTATCCATTTTCATCCAGGGTAGGGTCCCAATACCCGGGGAACGGGTCTAACACCTGATAGGAAGGGGGTCCACGAACAATCATTGCATCATGATAGTACTAGAGAACGCCCGCCAGTCCTTGAAGGCACTCAGGGGGACAAAGACTCAGAGGGATTAAAACCACCCGCTGATACGGAACCCACAACCCCCCATGGCGAATCCATTCACTCGAGAACTAACTCCAAGGTCCAGGCTGAGAAAACCCACTCAGTGCACTTGGAGGGGTCAGAACCTGGCCAAAACAAAGGTGAGCCCTCTTCTGAGGGGGAGCCGGATTCCCACAGGGTTCCTACTCTGGCAGATCTTGAAAGACTGCTGGATGATCTGTCAGAGGAGGAAATGGTTTATTTTGGTAAAGAAGACGTTTTTGGTGCTGGGGAGGAAATGGAGACTGAAACACACAACTCTCCTCAGCACCCTGAGCAACAACAATCATCTCCTCCTCCTGGGGATCAACAAGCCCTAACCCTAACCAACCCAGCAACATCATCATCATCATCATCAGGTCACTCATCTGCTCCTGCTACTCCTCAGTGGTTGCAGAAATATGACAATGTTCTTCCACTTACTGAAAGGCAGCTAGTAATGTTTCTCCGCAAAGCCAACCATGCTCTCTTTCGTGAGATTACTGAAGAGCAATGGGATCAGCATACTGAAGCAGCAGCCAACTATGCTGACTTCAGGGCTACTATTGAAGAATCTCAGGGCAAAGTGCTTCAGGTCGCCAAACTTACTAACAAACAACTCGGTGACCTGAGGGAATCTCTTGATTATATGGGAACTGAACAAGACAAGCAGCTCACCAACATACTGACGGCTCTTTATCATATTCAGGAAGAACTCGGAGATGATCCCACCCTGATCACAAAGCTGAACGAGTACATGGATACTCAGACCACCACCTCAACCAACATTACTGAGCTTCCAAAGCTTCTTCAGGGGGTGGATCTCAAAACCATAAGGTCTCAGCAAGATTCTCTTCATCAGTCAGTAGCTGATTCCAAGGAGTATCTGAATAAAATATCCTCAGCCTTTGATCAGCTCTCGACAAAACATAATGAGCTGATCACTCACTACACTACCAAGATCACTGAACTCACCTCCACTCAGAATTCCATGGCCGCAGAAATGTCCACACTGAAGAATGAGACCTATGAAATGAAGAAAATGGTCTCCAGTATCTTATCAATTCTTCAGGCCTCTCCGGTTACCCCAACCCCTCAGTCAACAGGTGCATAAACTGAAGTTCCAGCATCTATTGAGGGGGAGAAACTTGATGATCATACTCCTGAACAACCTTCATCCTCTGCCCTTGTGGTTGCAACAACAGAAGTCCCTGAAACTTCCACCAGTCAACCCCCTCCCACTGACAAAGGGAAGGGAATCATGGTGACTGTAGATCCTCCTCAAATGCAACTGGTGCCAGCATCAACCGAAGTGCGTCCAGACCCTGATGCACCATTTGAGGTTGATCTAGATGGTGGAAAGAAATTCTTTGGGACTCCACAGGAAGTAGCCGTAGTCTTGCATGAACAAGACATAAGAAGGGATGCAAAGAAGGCTGAGCAACTTAACAAACCAGTAATTGTTGAGGTTGCCAAGGAGGAAATGAAGGAGTGTTGGGCTACAAAGTACTGCTACATGAAGAAAGTCAAAAGTACTGCTCGATAGAAGTCAAAGTACTGCTCATGTTCTAAAGAAGTCAAAGTACTGCTAAAGATAAAGGACTGATATGCAAATACGTTTAAGGATTAATGTGTAATTCTAGAATGTTCATAGAGTTATTATTAGATTAGAATTAGAATTACTTGTCGTTCAAGTATTGTAAACCGACTAGGGTTTTTCTTGTGCCTATAAAAGGACCCCTAGGATGGCATTAGAGATATGAGATTTTAGAGAAAAGTATTAGTCGATTATTAGAGTATTAGTGTTTAGAGTTTGTTAGTGAATCTGTGTAAAGTAAGCAGGTTCAAGGTTTAATATAATCAAAGTTTTGTTAATTCTTCTTAGCTTTGTTGAAGTAGATTCCGCATACTTAACAAAGTATATCAGCGTTTCAATATTAGTAGTTTTGGATTTATCCAAGGTTGCTAAACCCTTAAACAAGCTACAAGTTAGTTTGGTCAGAGTATAACGATCCAACAAGTGGTATCAGAGCTTGTGTGGAGACTCTGATTAAGAAGAAACCCTTAAAACCGATTTAACAACAAACCCTAAACTATGACGACTGAAGTTGCACCAATCCCATCCATCACCTCACTCAGAATTCCTATCATTAAGAAGGGAGAATATGATCTCTGGAGCATGAAAATGATGCAGTACCTTGCTATTACAGACCATGCTCTGTGGGATGTGATTGTCAATGGTAATGTTGTTCTTGACGAACCTGTAGAAGTTGAAGGACAACCTAAACCACCTAAACCAACCTTGCCAGCAGCTACAAAGAGAAATCAAGATAAGGCTCTCAACATACTGTTGTCTGCTATTCCTGATGGTCACCTACTAAAGTTCCATGATGCTAAGGATGCAAAGCAATTGTGGGCTGCGATCAAGACAAGATTTGGAGGTAATGATGCTTCCAAGAAGATGCATAGAAACTTATTGAAGCAGCAGTTTGAAACTTTCACTGTTGGTGAAAGAGAAGGTCTTGATGCTGCCTATGACAGATTCCAAAATCTACTTAGTATGCTAGAACTGTATGGAGCAGAGATATCTGTTGAAGATGCAAACTTGAAGTTCTTAAGGAGTTTGCCATCTGTCTGGCATGTGGTTGCTACTATGATTAGAGGACAACCTGGATTGGAGTCTATGGACTTTGATGATCTCTACAACAATTTGAAGGTGTACGAGCAAGAGATGAATGGTCAAAGTTCTCAGAAAACTCACAACATAGCTTTTGTGTCTTCTGAAAACAGAAGCAGTACTTCTACTAAAAGTACTGCTTATCCTTCTCAAAGTACTGTTGGTGATACACAGCACGTTTGCACAACCACTACTACCACCACCCCATCACCAACAAACATCACCAACTCTGATGATGTTGTATGTTCCTTCTTTGCTCAACAAGCCACTCTACCTGTTACCTATCAAGAAGACTTGTTGCAAATTGAAGAACATGCTTTAGAGGAGATTGACATCAGATGGCAAGTTGCCATGATCACTGCAAGGATCAAGAAGTTCATGAACAAGACAGGAAGGGGAATTGATTTCAAAGCCAAACAGGGTATAACTTTTGACAAATCCAAGATTGAATGCTTCAATTGTCAAAAGCTTGGACACTTTGCAAGGGAATGCAAGTTTGCAAAATATCAATCAAACAGGATGATTGAACAACCCAAGGTTGAAAGAAAAGAGGTTCCTATTACTGAATCACAACCAAAAGCTTTGGTGGCTCAAGAAAATCTAGCTGAGATTGACTGGAGCAGTGAATTTGATGATGAACCTGTAACCTATTCTATGGTTGCAATGGAAGACTTTGATTGGAGCACAGCTTTTGATGAGGAACCAGGATATGCTGCTTTGGAATCAAGAGATGGTCTTGGAAGCTTTGACTGGAGCATGGAGGATGAAGATGAACCTGTTCAGATTGCTATGGTAGCTACTTCACCAAGTTCATCCAATGTCTCTAAGGTATGCTCTAAGTGTAATGATGTGTATCAAAAGTTGCTTAAAGACTATGTGACTGAAAGAGATAATTGTAGAACAGCTAGGTCTGAGGTAGTTGGTTATCAATTAACTTTAGAGTCAATGGAAGCAAAAATATTAACATATGAAAATAATGAAATGGCTTGGGGAGAAAAATATGAGCAACAAGATTATCAATTAAAATTAAGTGAATGGAAGTTAGGTTGTAAGGTGTCTGAATTAGAAAAGATTACTAAGGAAAGAGATGCTTTGTTAGAAAAACTTGGTAGTATTAAACAGGCTGGTCTATCACATGTTCAATTTGTTGAAAAACAAAGAAGAATAAACAGTAGAGCTGGACTAGGTTATGGTGTTGAGGATAGTAGTTCAGATGAGATTCCACCTAGTGATAAGGAACCAATTAGTTCAGAGGAAATCTCAACTAGTGAAGATGAACTTACTAGCTCAGAAGAAAACACATCTAGGAATGAGGAACCAATTAGTGAATCACCTCCTGAGTTTAAGAAAGATAAGGAGTACCACTCAGTTCCTCCACCCACTGGTAGACTTCAACCACCTAGGACAGATGTTTCTTGTTATGGTGTAGACAACCTAGAGTTTAGGAAGAAGCTTACTGGTCAATCTAGTTCTGAGGAACCCAAGGATGATTTTCAAAGGGGTAATGATCAAAAGTTTCCTACAGCCTTTCAAAAACAAGCAGTACCTCCAAAATCTTTTCAAAGTACTGATAGATATTCAGTAGTACCTCCAAGAGAAACTTTTCAAAATACTGCTAAATATAGGAAACCTTTTAATCATAGTCGAAGATTTGGGAATATGGAGCGAAAATTATGTTATGTATGCTATAGTCCTGATCATTTGATTAAGTACTGTGACTTTCACTCAGAATATTTAAGTCAGTTCCCAAAGAATAGACCTGCCACTCATAAGCCAAGGGAGACTAGACCAGTTTGGAATCACTCAAATAGGGTTAACCATAGTAATTTCTCTAAAGATTATAGGTACCCTCACCAGAAAAGACCTTTTTCAAAACCATTAGTACCCTCAAGTACTGATAAGTCTAAGGTTTCTCAAGCAGTACCCTCTAAAAGTACAGCTAAGTTTTCACCCAATCATGGTACTGCTAACACTCTTTCACATAAAAGACCTAAGAGATTCACTTCATATAAGTCTAAAAGGTCTTACACCTCAAGAAGAGTACCTAGGTCAGAGAAACCTAAAGTCAAACGAAATTGGGTTAAGAAAGAAAGTACTGATGGGGAACAAGCAGTACTTTCATCAAATAAGGGTGAAACAGGGAGTGTTGTTAATAATACAACACAGGACATGGGACCAAAGCAAATAATCATTGACCATGCCTTCAAAACCAGTGGAGATTACATACTGAAGGAATTCAAGTATGTCACTCCACAAGGGGAACACAAGTCAGTAATGGCTTGGGTTCCTAAAAGAAACTAACCCTTTTCTTTTACTGTGCAGGGCAACCCAGAGGAAGAGCTTAAAGATCATATTATTGTTGATAGTGGTTGCTCTGGCAGCATGACAGGGGACAAGGAGATCCTGTCAGATTTTAAGGCATATTATGGAGGAAGAGTTGCATTTGGTAATGATCCTGATGGAGGAAGAATCACTGGCAAAGGAACCATCAAGGCTGGATGTATTGATTTTGAGAATGTTAGATATGTGAAGGAGCTCAAGTTCAATCTTTTGTCAGTTTCTCAGATTTGTGACAAGAAGTACCCAATTCTGTTCACTGATACAGAATGTCTTATTCTTTCTCCTGAGTTCAAGTTTGTTGATGATCACTTGGTAACATTGAAAGTACCAAGAACCAATGATGTGTACAGTTTAGACTTAAAGAGTCTCAATTCTGCTGGAAGAGCAACATGTTTAGTAGCCAAGGCATCATTGGAAGAAGCACATCTATGGCATAGAAGACTAGGTCATGTAAATTTCAAAAACATCAACAAGCTGGTCAAAGGCAATTTAGTTAGAGGTTTACCTTCAAAAACATTCAAGACTGATCATTCATGTTTGGCTTGCAAGAAGGGTAAACAACATAAAGCTTCATGTAAGAAGCTTGAGGACAGAGTTATTAGAGAACCTTTGGAGTTGTTACACATGGATCTGTTTGGACCAGTTTCAGTAGAAAGTTTAAACAAGAAGAAGTACTGCTTGGTTGTGACAGATGATTGTAGCAGATTTAGTTGGGTCTTTTTCTTGGGATTCAAAGATGAAACCTTTGATGCTATCCATGACCTGATAGTAGCCCTTGAAAATCAATTGAGACTCAAAGTAAGAGGTATTAGATGTGATAATGGAACAGAATTCAAGAACAAGCATATGGATGAATTCTGTGCCAAGAAAGGGATCAAGAGAGAGTTTAGCATTGCTAGAACTCCACAGCAGAATGGTGTTGCAGAAAGAAAGAACAGGACATTGATAGAAGCAGCTAGAACAATGCTTGCAGATTCACAATTACCTATTCTCTTTTGGGCTGAAGCTGTAAGTACTTGATGCGCGTGTGCGTATGCTCTAATTTATACCCACGGTATGTCGTTGTGGTTTTAGCAGTATTCAAGTTTTAAATTTATATTTAGCTGACTTATCAATAACACACACACTTTAACGAGCAGTGTACCCGGTCAGTATGAATATAATGGTAAGTAGAGTGTCGATCACTAAGAGTGGAACGTATTATCTAGTTATCCTAATCAGTATTTTAATATCTTAAGTTAGCTATACAACCTAATCTATCGCAAGGGGGTTCAGCCTGAGAGACTGGCACGGTTTGGTTATGATTAAATATAAATTAAACTAATAGGCACGAATCAGCGAATAGCACACACGTACACAGATAAATACTTGAGACAATAAGAAGACCTGTCCTGATAGTTAAGTAGCTTGTCACATGTTTTATTGCTAGTTTTATATGAAGTGTATGTAATTAATCCTTTCTCGTTGGCTCTAATCTTATCGGCGAGTAAACCCTTAATGATTACTTATGACTATCCTATTTATCCTTTCTTCCTACTTTTCTACAGACGATAGAATGCATAGGTGATAAAATAAATAGGCGAGGGCAGAGGCATGGCGACCCGATCAATGCTCAGCTAGACACAGAGGTTATCAATGCACTAATAAAAGTCACCAAAGACATCAACATATAAACTTTATTTAATGGGAAAGCAATATTAAGAGGAGTGCAATCTTTCCGTTGTCACATTACACAAGCCCATCAATCCTGATGAATTAAAGTTTACTAATACAATAAAACAAAACTACTTAATGAATTAAACACATGCAGGACCATCTTACAGCTCTTGTATCTTCGTTCGGGTGTGTCTTGTGCTGCCTATTCGACTGAATTCGTCCTAGGGTTTCTGTCTTCTCGTACTTAGCTAAATGTCGAGCTCTGAAATTTGTCTGTCTTTGGGGTATTTATAGTTTCTGTCTGAGGGCTAGATGCGGCGCATCTAATAAGTAGATTATGCGCATTGACTTAACTTCGCGTGGGGTCCAAGATTAATATATTCAGGAATATTCGTACACCGCCAGAAGATGCGGCGTAACTCCATTCTTAGATGCGGCGCATGTCCTTGCTGTCTTGGATAATATCTTGTGAAATCTTGATAGTGATGCGCCGTATGTAATAAATAAGATGCGGCGTATCTGGAGCAGAATGTCTTGATCTTGTACATTTCAGTAGACTCTTAACTTCTTGTTTGTTTTGCTCCATAATTAGTCCAAAATCGCCAAGTTTCACATAATACTTGTTTTTACCTGAGAATTACAAAAGTAAACATTAACGTATCAATTCTCACAGATAATATAATAAAACAAGTCAAATAAATAGGATAAATGATAGTAATAAAATGTACTTATTTGAGTTCATCAAATATCCCCCCACTTGAACTTTACTTGTCCCCAAGTAAACCTTAGAATTAATCTTATGAAAATGTATCCTAAAAGATATTAGGATTTATTTTTATATTTAAGCATGTATTCATTTTTGTCATAATCACACAACCAAACACTTAACGAATTAGAAGTAAAATAAAATATTTTGATAAAAGCAAATCTAATCGTTTAACTGTCCAGTCGTGACGAATATTCTATCATAAGCTTGGCAAGTATACACATCTCCCCCACTAAAGCCAAGGAATAACAAGTCTAAAGCGGTAAAAAAAAGGTTTGTTGGTTAAGGGTTAATCATTTTGAGTAATCTTTACCAATAATATTATATCAAAAAGGGCGACAAAATCATAAATACATAGCCGAATCCACGACTACGATACTTAAGATTGCTCAAATCCCTAATCTCAATAAATCAAAGGTTTGGATAAAGAATAATATAGGGTATGGATAATATTTGGGATATAAATTGGTGTAAAATGAAAAATAAACAAAACAGATAAATTAAAATCCTAAGTGTGGTTAATCACTATCCCAACCATCCCATGAATAAGACTCATATCATAGAATAACTCACGCTTTAACACTTGAAACACACGCTTTAGGTAGACACGAATTATACTCAACAAGATCTTAATCAAAGAATAAACTTTAGTTGGCGTTCCCATAACGTTCAACTCCCATTCAATCCATAGAAATAATATACAACAAATAGTGGTGATATCGACCACTTAATACAAAACTTTACATAAGTTGGTTAAACAAACTTCCAACTTTTCCTTTTTCTTTTTCATTTCTATTTTTTTTTTTTTTTTTTTTTTTTTTTTTTTTTTTTTTTAAACATAAACATAGATGTGTAAAATTTCACCACATCACTATAACGATAACTCTGGATAATTTTTCCATACTTTTCATACTTTCAGAAATAAAGGTAATAGTGAAAATAGTAAACACACGAAAAAAATAAACTCAAAGATATACAATATTTACTTTCACTCCAATTGCATTGTGCAATTTCCCGACCTAACCATAGATAATGAATTACGCACGCGAACACAGGTAATGTAAGGAAACACACTTTGCCTAAAGCAATTAACCAAACACGGATTTTAATCTACAGGGTAGGCTAAGGTGTAAGGGTGTAACGAAACATTATAACAAAGGTATAAGAAACGAAAGGAATGGCTCTGAGTGTTTTTCTAGGGGTATCTTACTCTAAAAATGAGAGTAACAAAAGGGTTTATACGGGGGTTAACTAACCAGTGTAGTTAGCTAATAACACATAACATATAAAGGCTATTTGGGTGTAATCCTAGAAATTTACCAATTTAGACAAGTCATTCCAATTATAAAAATAATGCTTATTATGGTGGTCTCGAATAGTATACAAGCCAAGTTCTAAAGTTTACAAGTCACCGGCACACTCATAGATTTGTGAATTTTGAAAAATCACAATTTTTGGAAATAACGTCATGTGTGCAGCTATGCAACTTAGACTTTAAACAAAAACATGCTAAAAAAAATTTTAATTTTGATATATTAAGCACATTTTAAGCATATTTTGAAAAGTTTAGGACAAGTAAGTGTTCTAATTCTCCAATCCCCCCACTTAAGTTAAACAACGTCCTCGTTGTTTGAATAAAAGATTAAAAACTGGAAAATAAAAGAATTATAACAGAAAAACTCCCCTGAGATTTGCTCGGTATGATCCTCCATTATTTGTATAAGAGCAAAAATCAACTTCCTTGTGGATGAGAACATTTAAGCTTCATAATTGATGTATCCACAGGAAATGCAGGAATCTATAATACCACCAAGACTTTAAACACGCCTAAATTAAGAAGGTTCAAACTTGCATAATACATTAGTAGTTAGTAAAAATAAAACATAAAATAAAAATTAAAATCATCAGGTCAGTCGATGCGCCGTATCTTATGGAAGAAGATACGCCGTATCGAGCCTGGAATAAATACGAATCAGAATAGAAGATGCGTCGCATCCTTAACCAAGGATGCGCCGCATTAAATAAATTGACAAAAAGTTTTAAAGTCGAAAATAAAAATGCAGAAAAATAAAGTAAGATATGACCAGTGCAGGAGATGCGTCGCATCTAAGGATTGAGATGCGCCGTATCCTCTGCAGGCCTGACTGACTCGATACAAAATTAGAAAATAAAATAAAACAAAGTAAAAGATAAGCATGGGTTGCCTCCCACGAAGCGCTTGTTTTTGTTCGAGTCACGAGCCTGACTCCACCCTTATTTACTGTGTAATAGGGTGTTGTTCCCCCCACTTGGGATCAAGTGCGGGTGATAGTAGCAATAAACACGAAAAGAGTGTAAATTTGCTATTAAAGATGGAAGAAATACATAAAGATCATACCTTGGCAATATATGTACATCTTCCCTATTCTTACCCGGTTTGGTTGATAAATTGGATGACTTGACCACTTCATCTGAAAGAGTAGTATGTTGAGGAAAAATGAGTCTCCTTTCTTCTTGGTTAGTCTCTTTGGTAGTAAGGCGTCCCTTGACTTCCTCAGAAGATGAGAAAGGGTCTTTGGCAAGTAAAAGTTCGAGTTCATCAATAACCTTCATAGGGTCGGAATCATCATCTTCATCAATCATAGCAATGTTTAAGAGCTCATCACCAAATTCTTCCTCGAGCTCCACCAAAAACGGGTTGATCACAGGTGCTTCATGTGCTTCAATAGGTAGTGTAATAAATTTGACCTCATCATTCTTTTGTTCTGCAACCTGTTTAGGAAAGCTAGCAAGATTATTAGTAACGGGATTAATAATATTAAATAAATTTGTACCACTTTGTGTTGTAAGTGACTCCAATTCATCATGTGAATCTCCATCTTCAACTAGTGGTCTTGCAATTTCATAATTGTCCCGAATTTCATCCTTAAATAAGTAATCCCAGATTTCTTCAAAATCCCTCGTTGGGTCAAAATCTGGTTGAGGTATGTCATAATAAACTATGGCGTCAAATGGTTCGAAATCAAAATTAGAATACTTTTCAACTTCATCCGTTGGATTGTCTAATGGTGGTAATACGATTGCAGAATATTCTTCAATGTAGGGTTCCGTATACACATCATCTTGTGCAATCTCCGGAGAAAAAGTACTATCAGTAACAATTGCCGGAATTGGTTTCACGGTATATGAATCTTCTTCATCATCATTTGACATACACCAAGTGTGTTGAAACGGCAATTTGTTTCTTTTTTTCTTTGAATTAACCATATCTAGTAACAAGTATTCTTCCATTGTAATATCCGGATCGTCCATCTTCCTGAAATAAAACTTACTCGTGCAAAAGAAGAGTGAAACAATCAAAGTAAAATAAAAGTTGCTGATTTCAGCTGAAGATGCGCCGTATCCTATAAATGGGATACGCCGTATCTTATTTCGTTAAAAATTAATCAGACTTTTATTCAGAAAATAGATACGCCGCTTATAAATTAGAATGCGCCGTATCAGTTTTAATTATCAAAAATCAATTATACTTATTAAAATTAAATGCGTCGTATTAACAAAAGTTAATGCGCCGTATTTTTGTTACGTTTCAAAATACAAGATTTTTGATTCAGAAAGATGCGCCGTATCGATAAAAATCGATGCGTCGTATCTGTTTAATAATTCGAAAACTGTTTTTAATTAAAATAATAAATACGCCGTATGTGTAAAAACAGATGCGCCGTATGGCGTTAACGTTTAGAAAAAATTTCTTATTAAAAACAGATACGCCGTATCTTGGGAAAGATGCGTCATATCGAATTAATTAAACGCGTTGTATTTTATAAAAATTAAACGCAATACGTCGTATCAATGAAAACAGATGCGCCGTATCGTTTGATTTAGCTCAGTACAACGATAGCAGAATACAGAAAATACGAAAAATAAAAACAAAAATAAAACAAACGAAAATAAACAAAAATTAAACACACACAAAAAAGAAAATATGCAAAATAATACAATGAATGCAATTAATCTAATACACAACACGGTTAGCGGTTAGATTAAAAATTAAAAAGAAAAACCTAATTAAAATACTAATCAAATTAACAGATAATAACAATTCACTCCCCGGCAACGGCGCCAAAAACTTGATGCGCGTGTGCGTATGCTCTAATTTATACCCACGGTATGTCGTTGTGGTTTTAGCAGTATTCAAGTTTTAAATTTATATTTAGCCGACTTATCAATAACACACACACACTTTAACGAGCAGTGTACCCGGTCAGTATGAATATAATGGTAAGTAGAGTGTCGATCACTAAGAGTGGAACGTATTATCTAGTTATCCTAATCAGTATTTTAATATCTGAAGTTAGCTATACAACCTAATCTATCGCAAGGGGGTTCAGCTTGAGAGACTGGCACGGTTTGGTTATGATTAAATATAAACTAAACTAATAGGCACGAATCAGCGAATAGCACACACGTACACAGATAAATACTTGAGACAATAAGAAGACCTGTCCTGATAGTTAAGTAGCTTGTCACTTGTTTTATTGCTAGTTTTATATGAAGTGTATGTAATTAATCCTTTCTCGTTGGCTCTAATCTTATCGGCGAGTAAACCCTTAATGATTACTTATGACTATCATATTTATCCTTTCTTCCTACTTTTCTACAGACGATAAAATGCATAGGTGATAAAATAAATAGGCGAGGGCAGAGGCATGGCGACCCGATCAACGCTCAGCTAGACACAGAGGTTATCAATGCACTAATAAAAGTCACCAAAGACATCAACATATAAACTTTAATTAATGGGAAAGCAATATTAAGAGGAGTGCAATCTTTCCGTTGTCACATTACACAAGCCCATCAATCCTGATGAATTAAAGTTTACTAATACAATAAAACAAAACTACTTAATGAATTAAACACATGCAGGACCTTCTTACAGCTCTTGTATCTTCGTTCGGGTGTGTCTTGTGCTGCCTATTCGACTGAATTCGTCCTAGGGTTTCTGTCTTCTCGTACTTAGCTAAATGTCGAGCTCTGAAATTCGTCTGTCTTTGGGGTATTTATAGTTTCTGTCTGAGGGCTAGATACGGCGCATCTAATAAGTAGATGCGGCGCATTGACTTAACTTCGCGTGGGGTCCAAGATTAATATATTCAGGAATATTCGTACACCGCCAGAAGATGCGGCGTAACTCCATTCTTAGATGCGGCGCATGTCCTTGCTGTCTTGGATAATATCTTGTGAAATCTTGATAGTGATGCGCCGTATGTAATAAGTAAGATGCGGCGTATCTGGAGCAGAATGTCTTGATCTTGTACATTTCAGTAGACTCTTAACTTCTTGCTTGTTTTGCTCCATAATTAGTCCAAAATCGCCAAGTTTCACATAATACTTGTTTTTACCTGAGAATTACAAAAGTAAACATTAACGTATCAATTCTCACAGATAATATAATAAAACAAGTCAAATAAATAGTATAAATGATAGTAATAAAATGTACTTATTTGAGTTCATCAGTACTGCCTGCTATGTTTTAAATAGAGTATCAGTAACTAAACCTCAGATGAAGACACCATATGAGCTGCTCATGGGAAAGAAACCAAACATTCGTTTTCTAAAACCTTTTGGCTGTCCTCTGACTATTCTAAATACCATTGATTCTCTGGGAAAATTTGATGGTAAGTCAGATGAAGGATATCTATTAGGTTACTGTACAAATAGCAAAGGTTTTAGAGTATATAATAGGAGTACCAAAAAGGTTCAAGATTGTCTTCATGTTGAATTTTTGGAAGATAAAGAACCTCAGAGATGAAAAGGTCCTGATTGGATGTTTGATCTTGATCTCAAGTTCACTCCATCTATGAATTATGTGCCCGTTAGAGAAGAAAATCAAGCTAATCACAAAGAAGATGATTCACAGTACATTGTTCATGGAGTCAATGTTAGACCAGAAGATGTTCCTGATAAAGAACCTGCAGTTACTAATAAGGAACAAAGTACTGCTCAACCAACCAATACAGTATCTGATGAAGATCAAGCCATACAAGATGAACTTAATAGGATGCTTTTTCAAGAAACTATAGCAAAATCCTATGAAGATGAACAAAGGAGGGCTTATGATGTTGCAAAGAAAAAGGGTACATTCAAAGATACTGCTCACAGTACTTTTGATCAAAGTACTGATGATACTTTTGACAGTAATTCTGGTGTGTTAGAACCATCAAATTGGAACAATGATGATAATTCCAATGTTGATGATGATGATTTGGAGAATGCTAACATTCCTGGGTTAGAAGAAATTGATGATGAGCTCAATTATGAAGTTGTTTTCTCAACTACCAATGAAGAACCTGATTTTACTAATTTGGAATCTGACCTTCCAGTTCCACCAACTCCTACGTTGAGAGTTCATAAAGCTCATCCTCAAAGCAATATTATTGGATCACCCTCTTCAGGAGTGGTTACAAGAAACAAAGTTAAAGGTCTCTCTAAGCAACATACTGCTTTACTTAGCTTTGTTTACAAACAAAACAGGATGAATCACAAGGATCAACAAACATGCCTGTTTGCTTGTTTTCTATCTCAAACTGAACCCAAGAAGGTAGCTCAAGCTTTAGCTGATGAAAGTTGGGTTGAAGCTATGCAAGAGGAGCTTCTACAATTCAAGCTTCAAGAGGTCTGGGTATTATGTGATCTACCAGATGGCAAGAGAGTCATTGGTACAAGATGGGTTTTCATAATCAAAAGAGATGAAAGAGGGAATGTTATCAAAAATAAAGCTAGATTGGTTGCACAAGGATATCGCCAAGAAGAAGGAGTGGACTATGATGAAGTGTTTTCTCCTGTTGCAAGAATAGAGGCAATAAGGTTATTTCTTGCCTTTGCATCATACATGGGATTTCCTGTCTACCAAATGGATTTGAAAAGTGCCTTCCTTTATGGCACAATTACTGAGGAAGTTTATGTTAAACAACCTCCTGGTTTTGAAGATCCTGCACATCCAAACAAAGTCTACAAAGTGATCAAGGCACTGTATGGCCTTCATCAAGCTCCCAGAGCTTGGTATGAGAGACTCTCTAACTTTCTATTACAACATGGTTACAGGAGAGGAGCAACTGATAAGACTTTGTTAGATTAGGCATCACTTCATTCGAGATTGTTATGAGCACAGGCTTATAAATGTGGTCAAAATTCACACAGATGACAATGTAGCTGATTTACTCACTAAGGGATTTGATGTTTCAAGATTCAACCACTTAGTTGTGAGCATTGGGATGATTAACTACTAGGCTACATTTGAGGGGAGGCTTTAGTATTAGTTAGTATACTTTCTTTCAGTTCTTAATGAAAGTATTGAACTTTTAGTATTTTAGCTTAGTTTAGAACCTATGTTGTATTTGAGGGGAGGCAACATAGTTATTCGTTAGAACTTATGCATCATATAAGTTCTTGGATTAGTTTGGAGTTTATTTGGATCGTTTAGAAGTATAAGAGGATGGAAAGTACTGGTTTTCTATTCAAAGAACTGTTCTTACAACGTACTGCACCAAGGTACTGCTTTGAAGAATACTGGTTATGTGGAAAGTACTGCTTACGTGGAAGTATTGTTCCAACGGTCAAAAATGTGGGGTTACAGTTAATTAATTCATTACGGAAGGGGTAAAAGCTAAATACAACGGTAACTCTATTAATTAGGCTTTGATTTTTTAGATCTTACCCATATTTACCCTATCCCATTATACCGATTTTCATTCTCCACTTTATTCTTATCCATTCATTCATTCGATATCCACGATTCTAATCGCAATTTACCTTCGCTTAACACATTCTTTCCCTCTTCACAATCAATGGCGAATCGTGATTTCTGTTCTAAGCATAACGTGGTCGCGAACTTGGATAAAACGGCAAAGAATGTTGATTTTCATGCGATAATTGATTTCTTGACTGGGTCTTCAATCAATTATGCTATTTTGGTAAACCCTGATGTCATTGGACCATGGATTCAACAGTTTTGGTCTACTGCTAAGACTGATGCACAAGATGGTGTTCCTTTTATTCGTGCTAAGGTTGCTGGTCGAGCAATTAGGATTACTGAAGCTTCAATTAGGGAAGATTTGCAGTTTAATGATGCAGGGAGTGCTATTCGTTTTGAAAGACAAGAGATTTGGGATACACTCAGGGATATTGGGTATGAAGGTGATCTCACCATACTTACTTTTCAGAGGCCATTATTTAGTCCACATTGGAAATATCTCATACATGTTCTACTTCACTGCTTGAGTCCTAAGAGTACTTCATGGGAGCAGTTTGGTCAGAACATTGCTTCTGCTTTGGTGGGTTTAGCTACAAATCGTCCTTTCAACTTTTCAAGGATGATTTTTGATGGAATGCTCTTACACATCACTAATGGTTCACCATTCTTGATGTACCCGAGGTTTATTCAGGTATTCTTAAACAAACAACTTGAGGGTATTTCTAAACCTCAAAATTTTCTACCTACAGTCACACTTCCACCGAAGGTCTTTACATTCATTGCTAAGAAGGGTATCAAGTTCTCTGGGAGAAATACACCTTTGACAGCCCATATATTGGAAGTTGCACAAGCAGTTAGGGATGCAGAGCAAGAACAAGAGCATGAGGAATCCTCTGCATCAGCAATTAATGAGCAACCAGATTCAAGAGAAGATAGTGCTTCTCAACATACTGCTTCTCATCATACTGTTTCATCCCCAGTTGCTGAACCATCTCCACAAAGTGCTGCTCAGGAGAATTCACCTCAAGATGCGACTCCACCACCAACTCCCAATGATTATGCTTCAACAGATAGGCATCCAACATCTGAAGAAGATGAGGGAGTAGATGAGGATGTCTTGACCAACTATGAGCTTTCAAGGGAATTAAGGAGGCTCAAGAAGGTGACTGAGGATCAAGCTGATCAGATTTTGGATTTGACAAGAAAGTTCAGACGATTAAAGAAGTTTGTTTGGCCATTAGTAAAGCACCACAGGTTGTGGGTAAAGTCACAAAAGAAGACTGGTCAATACTCAAAGAAGTCTAAGTCAAAGAAAAGAAAGATCCACAAGCAATCTTCATTCCAATTGGGGAGGAATTTAGAGAATTTGAATGAAGATACTGAGTTCAATACAGATACTGGGCTTTATTATGATACACCACTTGAAGATATTCCTCATGAAGATACTGTTGAGAGGAAAAGTGATGAAACAGAGCAGATCAACATTGAAGATGATGCTGTTGAAGTAAAAAGTTGTGATACTGAGGAAGTAGATTTGGAAGGAACTGATGCTGAAAGTACTGCTCATCAAGGAACTGTAAGACAAGGTATGATTACACCAAGGACTTTGGATTTTGAGGAAGATGTTGGTCAATCAAACCAAGTTCAAGAGGAAGTTTGCCCTTCCAATCCAGTTCAACAGGAATAAGAGGTTCGAAAACATACTGAAAGTGATGATGAGACTATTGCTGACATCATGTTGAATATGTCTAAACCAAGAGGCATAAGTATTCTTGATGTTGAACAACAACCTCATACTTCTTCTCAACCTACCCAGGAATTAGATCCAAAAGACAAAGGTAAAGGGATCATGGTAGAAACTAAGAAGAAGAAGCTCACCTTGAAAGATCTAAGAGCTATTCAGGATGCTAAAAATGAGGAAGCTGCAAGGAAATTACAGGCTGAATTAGATGCTGAAGAGTCAAGGAAACTTATTATCAAACCTAGAAGGCCACAAAGTAAAGCTCAAGAAAGAAATTCTATGATGGCTTATCTCAAAGGTAGAGGATATACAGGTTTGGTGAAATTGACACATACAGAGATGAAGGATTTGTATGATGCTGTTAGGGAAGCTGTAGAAAAAGATCTTGCAAGTATTATTTCTTTTGAAGATAGTAGAAAGGAAAGAGTTGTTACAAGGAGCTCAAAGAGGAAAAGAACAACAACTGATGAACAGTCATCAAAGAAGCTCAAGGATTCTATTGAATTAAGAGTAGACACAGCTGATGAGCTAAGAAATTACTTGAGAGTTGTTGACTTTGAGCATCCAAAATCAAAAGAAGTTGCAGACAAGAAGTCCAAGATTTCTACATTCTCAGTTGTAGATTCACAAGAAGGGGACTACTTGATATTTCATAGACAAAATGGAAGCTTTAGAGTATTCAACTTGTTATGGGATATTTTACATCTGATAGACAGAGAGGATTTGCTTCAGCTATATCTACAAGTGCAGACTTATTTTGAACATATTCCACCACAAGGAGTGGGTCTGGTTCTGGTAGGAGACCTCACAACCATCTGGGAAATAGAAGAGACAAGTGATAGTGCTCTCTGGGAAAATCAAGAGGATTGGGAAATTAACAGATGGAGGTTCTTTGAATCAGTGGGAATACATGTTTTAGAGCTAGAAGATGGAACGATGATCCACATGCTAGCAGAGCAAAGATATCCACTTACTAGAGATCTGATGATCAGAATGCTAGATTATGGCATGGAAGTGGAAGAAGAAAGTGAAACTGCATTGATGGTGATTGGATTGTTCATCAAATGGACAATGCTAGCTGAAGATTGATGCATAACAACTGGTATGATATTTATAATATAAATCTTTTGAAACATAAGTACTTTATTTAAAAGTGCTGCTTGACAAACAGTACTTTCTCAAAGTACTGCTTGTAGCATAAAACCAGTAAAGTTTTTTGATAAAATCAGTGATTTTTGAAAAAGTGCAAAAACATTTTGAAGCACAAAGATTTAAACAGCAACAAATGGTATTCAACTCACCATGTTTAAGTAAACAAGAAAGAGTTTGACTCATCATGAGGGTATGGCTCTGATGTGATTATCAAATCCGTTTTTAGTTGACAATTTACTAAAAATTGTATGGTTTTCAACTCAGCATATCTATGATAGTGAAGAGTTGGCTAGCCCACAAGGTAATGGCTTGTGGTAAAGGCTGTGGAAAACCATTGTATGGTAATTAGTTCACCATGGTAGTGATTGTACTAAAAGAACTAGCTAGTCCAAAAGCAAACGGCTATTGGTAAAGACTAATCAAATCCGTTGATAGCTGATGATTTG
Source organism: Artemisia tridentata subsp. tridentata (assembly GCA_021014915.2). Lineage (NCBI taxonomy): Eukaryota > Viridiplantae > Streptophyta > Magnoliopsida > Asterales > Asteraceae > Artemisia > Artemisia tridentata. The sequence continues at coordinate 262,354,173 of CP139502.1, forward strand.
CTAAAAATCATATGGTTATCAATGTACCATGGTTCTTAAACCTAAACATTTGCTACTCCAGAGTTAATGGCTTTGGTAAAGAGACATCAAAATCCATTAAGTTTTCAATGATTCACCTCTCACAGGAGTTAACACACCTGGAAGTGATGAGAATAGTATGAAACTTTTAAGATCTGGTGTACCTATTGCCAATATGATGCTGAGTTGCTGAAAAGATGTGTTGCTGAAAAGATCTGTTGCTGATAAAGATTGCAGTTAATGATTACTTTGATGATGATAAAACAAACATGAGACAGAAGTTAACGATACAGTCTTTCCTTGAAGATAAAAGTGTTGAAGTTAAAGAAATACAAAGAAACTTGAAATCAAGCAAGTGGAATTCAAGTTAGGGGAGGATTGTTGGGCTACAAAGTACTGCTACATGAAGAAAGTCAAAAGTACTGCTCGATAGAAGTCAAAGTACTGCTCATGTTCTAAAGAAGTCAAAGTACTTGATGAGTGTCTAAATACTCATCATTTTATTCCCATTTAAACTGCAAAAACAGCCAAAAAACACTCAGAAAAGTCACATAATACTACAAATATCTCTGGATTGTGTTTTTATATGTTTCAGGTGCAAAAGGATTGAAAACTGATGAAAACGAACAAAGTTTGCATAAATGGCAACTTAGGTCCCTGAAGTTTCAAAAATGGCAAAACAACTCCCCCGGTTTTCAAAAATGGAAAATTATCTTTTATGGTCCTTGTACTATTGAAACTTGGCATGAATGGCCCTTGTGATAAACTTTGGAAAATTATCACTTCAGCCCCCTAAAAATCCAAAAGTTACACTAATGGTCCTTGGGCTTTGTTTACAAGTATAAACCAATTGGACCTTATTTATACTACTAACCTAACACTTAAATAAAACCACCCAATCCCCCTTGGCCCAAAAAAACATTTCCAGCCCAACAAACCATAAACCCAACACCCCCGGTCAGATATAAGTCAAACAAACACCCCGTATATACTCCCTCCTTCCACCTCACCTCTTCCACACCACTGAGTTACAAAACCAGGTGGTTTTCACCACCACCTGGCCTTTCACTTGACTAACCAGATGTCTACCCACTCCCCTCCACCTCCACAACCTCCCAAACACCCTTAATTGCCCTTAAATCCCTCACAAGTTACCCCATCTGGCAAAAGATATTTTGGCGCCAAAAGGTGATTTCAAAGATTGAGATTGACTTATCCCAATCCAAGGGATGGGATTGAAGCAGAAGAGAGAGATGAAGCTATTGGGATGATTATTTAAGAAGAAAGAAGACCAAGAGAAACATTGTCGCTAGTCTTAGACCAATTTCGTAGTATAGGATTTTAGTTAAGTGTTCTTATCAATTTAATTTCAGTCGAATGTAACCTTCATTTAAGTTTATGTTTAAGTTCAAGAAACTTGTTCTAATTTCATTGTAATTCCAGTTATATGTTAATTCAAAATCAGTGTGTTCAAGTTATTGTGGTGCAAAAATCTTTTAAGCTTTTATTTCTGTTCAATAAGCTTGAATAAAGCTTGTTTTAGCTTTAAGAAAAAGTTCAATTGTTTAAATTCAGTGTTAAGCTAAATTTTCCAAAAAAGTCGAAATAAGTCAACATTCTTGGTCAATAAGCTCAATTTGAAGAATAAGCTGATGTGACAAGCTTATTTGGGTAATTTTGGCTTAGTTGGATAAGCCTGGGATGTATTAGGTTCCTTGTTCATTCATTTCCAGCATTTACCACTTGTAAGTTTGAAATTCCATTTTTTGCTTATTTAATGCTTATTTTTTTCAGCTTATATTTACTGCTTATTTGTAAGTGTTTCCTATTTCTTAGATTCTTAATAACATAGATAATCATAGATTAGTTGAAATGATAGCTTAAATCAGTTAAATCTAGTGTAAAATGGCAATATCTAGTTTAAAAAGAGTGTTTGGATTAGTGACTGTTAGGGATAAAACTGATTAGTTACTGTAGTTTGGTCATTCTTAGTACTTTAAATTTGCTTTAATTAGGTGATATAAGCTGTTAGTGATAGATTTTTAGTGCTTTTGTGAGTTTTTAAGTATTTGATCCCATAGGTGTAATGTTAAAGGATAAACTGCCTTAATAAGCTTTGAATAAGCTGAAGCTTATTTGGTCTGATTTTTGGCATCAATAGGTTCACAATGATGTGTTAAGTGTATTCATATAGGTTGGATTAGTTTCATTAATAATTGATAGAGTTTAGGTTCATTTAGTGTTTCTGCTGCATCAGTAGTGTTTCTGCACATATATACCATGTGCACAGGCTAGATAGCCTTTTTCATAAGCTCCTTAAAAGCTTATCAGTGCATATTAGTGTGTGAAAATTGTTGCTTTGTGAAGCCCTTCTGGCTAGCTTGATTTTCATGCTTTCACTTTTCCCTTTATTAGCTTATTTAACTGCTTATCATGCTCTCATATTTGCTCAAACTTGCTCACTATACTGAGTCATCAGTGTAGGTGAGCCAATTTCATAAGCTCATAAAAAGCCTTCCTCTGATCATTAGCTTGTGAGATTTGGTTCCTTGCGAAGCTTATCCACCATACTAATTGGATCAGAGTTTATTGTTCATTTTCATGCTTTTTTGGGTGCTTAAAAATAAGCTAGAAATAGGGCCTTTAGCTTTCTTTTAGTAAACTGCATAAGTACTCGATCTGGCTTGCGGCCTGGGCTTATTTTAGTTTTTTGAGTTGAATTAGGTTTGTTTAGGTCTATTACACTATACCTGAGCTTTTGGTGCATTCTAGTGCTTATTTGCTTATTTGAAGTGTTTATTTAAACTGCTTATTTGCCCAATTCAGCTTATTAGTGGGCTTATCTAACTTTTTATATTTTTCCTAGATTTAGAATAATATTTTAGATTTACCTTAAAAGTTTCAAATTTTTCCTTATAGTTTTAGTATTTTTAATAATTTAATTAGTGTAAAATAGTTTTTAATTCGTGTTAAATTAAATATTAATCAGAAAAATAGAAATCTTTTTCCTAAAATTTTCTTTTGTCATATAGAACTTAGGAAAAATGATTTGGTGCTTGTAGGATTAGATTTCCATATTTCTTAGTTTTAATCCCGTATTTAGATTTCCCGTTTTGCGTTTTTAGTTTATTTAATTCACGTTTACGTTTCTAAGAATTTTTCATTAACATACTTGTTCTATTAGCTTATTTAAGCTATTTTATTTTATTCCTTAGTGTAAATCACTCAAAACCCTTTCCTGTTCAATTATCACCCGATCTCATACTCGTTCTATTACAGATTTCACACCTCGTTGGGACTTAACGACCCGGGAAAACACTACACTCCAGGGAGATCGTGCATAATTGGTTTGACTTTATTTGACCACATACGTGGTTAAAAATAGTTGACTGTTTAGCACGTATCAAAATTTTGGCGCCGCTGCCGGGGAGGTGTGCTGCGTAGAACGAATTTGATGCATCAGTGATTGTTGAATATACATCCATTGTATATTTACCATCCTTGTCCATATTTTCATATTTTTCATATAAAAACCAAAATTATCGTGAAGTTAATTCGTTTGACGGATCGATTACCAAAAATATTCTAATTCAGTTTTCAACAAAATGTTTTTCAAAAAATCCCAAAAATATTCATCTTTACCCTCTCACCCTTTTTGATTCTTTATCCCTTTACCCTCTATCCATTTGATTCTAAACTTCTTATACCTTTCTTCTATGGCGTCTCTCGGGTATAAATGTTTTGATTGTAAAAGCCCATTGATTGACAGTCTTCGTTGTTCAAAGTGTGCGTGTGAGCGGTGTGGAAAGCATGCACCAAAGGATCGTGGATCTTGTTATTGGTGTGAATTATCCACTAAAAAGTCTCTCAAGGATTCTCAAAGTTCTTCCGACTACCCTTCACAGCCCAAGATACATGCTATTAATGGCAAACCGTCAAGAATTGATCCAGACCTTTCACAATTTACGGTTCAAAAATTATCAAACAAACGTACTGAGCTTAAAGCGGTGACTAAAAGGAACAACTTGCCTAATCTTCACGTTTATCAAGAACAAGAACCAGAGACCATAACGGAAGTGGTGGAAATTCCTAGCTCTCAGAGCACACCACTTGTCCCACCTCCGGATTTTATTCCTTGTGTTAGTTGTGATGAGCCGCTTTTTGGTTTACCATGTCGTTGGTGTACGTGTGATCGGTGTGGTAATGATATTCGAAACGGAAGTTGTTTGTTTTGTGGTTCGAGGAATTCATTTGCTTATGATCCTAATCCGAACTCATCCAACGACTCTTCAAATTTTTCCAACTACCCATCACATTCATACGAGCAAGAACCATATTATCCAAATCTCAATGATGCATCGTATCATAATACACCAAACTTTTCTTGTGAGTACTGTGGAGGTCCACATTTTAGCTCTGATTATCAAGCAAGGAATCCATTTCCTTGTAATAGTTATGACTATCCATATCAAGACCAACCTCCACAGTACCAAATGTTTCAAGCAACTCCTCAACAAACTGAACAAGATTTTGTTCTAAAGACTCTAGAGTCATTAAAAGAAATGAATGAGGAGTTGGCTAATATACCGTTTCATAATGCGCCTAAATCTTCTTGTGCATATTGTGGGGGTCCTCATGATGATAATCAATGTCAACCTTCCGGTTTTGACACATCCACACCCCCACAATTTCCACTCATTCCATATTCTCGTAGGAAAGCTATGGCAGAATCATTTGCCATAAACAATCCTAATGGAAAAAGCATGGAAGAATTACTGGCTGAGCAACGAGCAGCTAAAACAAGGGCCAATCTTCGCAATGCTGCTCTATTTGATGACGATGATGACAGTGATGATGAAGATAACATTGCTATTATTCAAAAAGAATCATCGAATTCATCAGCTCAAATCCCACCAATCCAAAATTCGCAGGGAGAAAAGAGTATGATAGAATTACTAGCAGAAGGGCAAATGGAAATTGTAAAATCCATATATGCTAGTCCTTCTCAACTCCCTCAGTCTGCTGTTATCACACCCAAAGATCCCACTCACTCTCTAAGCATGGGGGATGAGCATCTTGACACTATTCCTGAAAAGGAATCGGACGAATTCATAAAGTCTAGTGTTGAGAACCTTGTCCCAATCCCAAGTGAGTCACAGGGAATTCTTGATCATGTGTGTGATATCCCTTCCCCTCTTGAGTGTTCAAAAGATCATTTTGAGACTTTCTCCGATTCTAACGATGAATATACATCTTATGGAGAAGTTGAGTATGTTGAGGCATCACTGCCCCATTCTGATGTTGACCCTCTTCTTGAGGAGTTTACTGATGAACTTACTCACATTGATCCACTTCCATCAGGAAGTGATGATGATCTCTTTGATTTCGAATCCAATCAGGAAGAAATCGAAAGTCTCTTATATCATGATCCATCACTCAATTCTTATCCCAACCCCTAGCTTAGTGATTCACATACTGATGAAAATTCTTTATCTTGTGGAGACATCAATCATGTGGAGGAACTACCTTCTGAGCTCGTCAGTCCAAAAGAGAATATTGATCATCTTGTTCCCGAAGCATTCAAAACGTCTTTCACCAATCCTCTGTTTGAATTCGAATCTGAATTCACTTTAATTTCTGATAATCCACTCTTTGATATTCAGAACGAGGTAGGTGATGATTCCATAATAGAACAAGGGTTCACAGATTTACATCACGTGAATGATTCTCTTTACGAGGAGTTCTCCTTTGAACTCACTCATATCATATCTCCACCGGAGTATGACAACTTCCACTTTGATCTTGACAAAGATGTTTTGTGTGCCCAGAGGGAAATGTTCTCAACCATGAGAACTTGCTTGATATCAAAATCCCATCCCTCCCACCCAGAATATGTCTTGATCAAATGAGCTTAAATGATGAGATTCATGATCCAGAAATCATGAATTCTCCTTCTGATGATGATGAGTTAGTCATGATTTTTATCATGACTTTCTTTCTTTTCTTCACCTACACGGTGACATCTCCTATTCTTCACTCTTTCGGGAGTGAGGATACTATCTTTGACCCCGGCATTTCCATTTACCATTCTTTGTGAGCCGGGCATATATCTCATCGGTGTGGAACTTTCATGTACTTCAATGATTATCCAATCATCTTGAATGAAAGTCCGATGGAGATGGTTTCTTCCACTTACTTCCCCATGAACCAATGAATTCGGGGTCGAGTCAAGCTAGTGACTCGGTGAACAAAAACATTAGCACAACATGGGTTTTCAACCATGTCTCTGACTTCTTTCTCTTTTCTAACACCTAAGTGTGGGGGAGTTGCCCCTGCTGTTGTATATAGTCTCAAAAAAAAAAAAAAAAAAAAGAATGAATGAGAAAATTGTAAATAAAAAAATAATAATAAGTGTTGTGTTTCCACACTTGGCTAGTAGTATTACCTTTTTACGTTCTAAGTGTCGGCATAATAGCCGGTACTTTGAATATTGAGGGCAATATTCAATTCTAAGTGTGGGGGGGAATTCTGGCGAATTTGATCAAATATGTACCTTTTAGTGCCCTAATTCCCCCATTTTGGCCAAAATTTAAAAAAAAAAATTTAGTGGAAGTGCTATGCACTAAACACAACAAATGGTTATCAGTCCGCCATGTCTAACCCACATAAGGATTGGCTAATCCAAGAGCAAACGGCTCTTGGTAAAGATGTCTCAAATCCGTTTATGGCTTACAATTTGCCAAAAATTGTATGGTATTCGACTCACCATATCTTTTATAGTGAAGAGTTGGCTAGTCCAGAAGCAAACGGCTTTTGGTAAAGACAAGTCAAATCCGTTGACAGCTGATGGTTTGCTTAAAATCATTTGGTTATCATTGTACCAAAGTATCATACTAAAACATTGGCTACTCCAGAAGTAATGGCTATCTGGTAAAGAGAAAAATCCATTAAATTTTCAAAAAGGATTGCTAGGGACTAGCAATAGTTTAGTGTGGGGGATTGATGAGTGTCTAAATACTCATCATTTTATTCCCATTTAAACTGCAAAAACAGCCAAAAAACACTCAGAAAAGTCACATAATACTACAAATATCTCTGGATTGTGTTTTTATATGTTTCAGGTGCAAAAGGATTGAAAACTGATGAAAAACGAACAAAGTTTGCATAAATGGCAACTTAGGTCCTTGAAGTTTCAAAAATGGCAAAACAAGTCCCCCGGTTTTCAAAAATGGAAAATTATCTTTTATGGTCCTTGTACTATTGAAACTTGGCATGAATGGCCCTTGTGATAAACTTTGGAAAATTATCACTTCAGCCCCCTAAAAATCCAAAAGTTACACTAATGGTCCTTGGGCTTTGTTTACAAGTATAAACCAATTGGACCTTATTTATACTACTAACCCAACACTTAAATAAAACCACCCAATCCCCTTTGGCCCAAAAAAACATTTCTAGCCCAACAAACCATAAACCCAACACCCCCGGTCAGATATAAGTCAAACAAACACCCCGTATATACTCCCTCCTTCCACCTCACCTCTTCCACACCACTGAGTCACAAAACCAGGTGGTTTTCACCACCACCTGGCCTTTCACTTGACTAACCAGATGTCTACCCACTCCCTTCCACCTCCATAACCTCCCAAACACCCTTAATTGCCCTTAAATCCCTCACAAATTACCCCATCTGGCAAAAGATATTTGGGCGCCAAAAGGTGATTTCAACGATTGAGATTGACTTATCCCAATCCAAGGGGTGGGATTGAAGCAGAAGAGAGAGATGAAGCTATTGGGATGATTATTTAAGAAGAAAGAAGACCAAGAGAAACACTGTCGCTAGTCTTAGACCAATTTCGTAGTATAGGATTTTAGTTAAGTGTTCTTATCAATTTAATTTCAGTCGAATGTAACCTTCATTTAAGTTTATGTTTAAGTTCAAGAAACTTGTTCTAATTTCATTGTAATTCCAGTTTTATGTTAATTCAAAATCAGTGTGTTCAAGTTATTGTGGTGCAAAAATCTTTTAAGCTTTTATTTCTGTTCAATAAGCTTGAATAAAGCTTGTTTTAGCTTTAAGAAAAAGTTCAATTGTTTAAATTCAATGTTAAGCTAAATTTTCCAAAAAAGTCGACATAAGTCAACATTCTTGGTCAATAAGCTCAATTTGAAGAATAAGCTGATGTGACAAGCTTATTTGGGTAATTTTGGCTTAGTTGGATAAGCCTGGGATGTGCTAGGTTCCTTGTTCATTCATTTCCAGCATTTACCACTTGTAAGTTTGAAATTCCATTTTTTGCTTATTTAATGCTTATTTTTGTTCAGCTTATATTTACTGCTTATTTGTAAGTGTTTCCTATTTCTTAGATTCTTAATAACATAGATAATCATAGATTAGTTGAAATGATAGCTTAAATCAGTTAAATCTAGTGTAAAATGGCAATATCTAGTTTAAAAAGAGTGTTTGGATTAGTGACTGTTAGGGATAAAACTGATTAGTTATTGTAGTTTGGTCATTCTTAGTACTTTAAATTTGCTTTAATTAGGTGATATAAGCTGTTAGTGATAGAGTTTCAGTGCTTTTGTGAGTTTTTAAGTATTTGATCCCATAGGTGTAATGTTAAAGGATAAACTGCCTTAATAAGCTCTGAATAAGCTGAAGCTTATTTGGTCTGATTTTTGGCATCAATAGGTTCACAATGATGTGTTAAGTGTATTCATATAGGTTGGATTAGTTTCATTAAGAATTGATAGAGTTTACGTTCATTTAGTGTTTCTACTGCATCAGTAGTGTTTCTGCACATATATACCATGTGCACAGGCTAGATAGCCTTTTTCATAAGCTCCTTAAAAGCTTATCAGTGCATATTAGTGTGTGAAAATTGTTGCTTTGTGAAGCCCTTCTGGCTAGCTTGATTTTCATGCTTTCACTTTTCCCTTTATTAGCTTATTTAACTGCTTATCATGCTCTCATATTTGCTCAAACTTGCTCACTATACTGAGTCATCAGTGTAGGTGAGCCAATTTCATAAGCTCATAAAAAGCCTTCCTCTGATCATTTGCTTTTGAGATTTGGTTCCTTGTGAAGCTTATCCACCATACTAATTGGATCAGAGTTTGTTGTTCATTTTCATGCTTATTTGGGTGCTTAAAAATAAGCTAGAAATAGGGCCTTTAGCTTTCTTTTAGTAAACTGCATAAGTATTCGATCTGGCTTGCGGCCTGGGCTTATTTTAGTTTTTTGAGTTGAATTAGGTTTGTTTAGGTCTATTACACTATACCTGAGCTTTTGGTGCATTCTAGTGCTTATTTGCTTATTTGAAGTGCTTATTTAAACTGCTTATTTGCCCAATTCAGCTTATTAATGGGCTTATCTAACTTTTTATATTTTTCCTAGATTTAGAATAATATTTTAGATTTACCTTAAAAGTTTTAGATTTTTCCTTTTAGTTTTAGTATTTTTAATAATTTAATTAGTGTAAAATAGTTTTTAATTCGTATTAAATTAAATATTAATCAGAAAAATACAAATCTTTTTCCTAAAATTTTCTTTTGTCATATAGAACTTAGGAAAAATGATTTGGTGCTTGTAGGATTAGATTTCCATATTTCTTAGTTTTAATCCTGTATTTAGATTTCTCGTTTTGCGTTTTTAGTTTATTTAAATCGCGTTTACGTTTCTTAGAATTTTTCCTTCACATACTTGTTCTATTAGCTTATTTAAGCTATTTTCTTTTATTCCTTAGTGTAAATCACTCAAAACCCTTTCCTGTTCAATTATCACCCGATCTCATACTCGTTTTATTACAGAATTCACATCTCGCTGGGACATAACGACCCGGGGAAACACTATAATCCAGGGAGATCGTGCATAATTGGTTTGACTTTATTTGACCACATCCGTGGTTAAAAATAGTTGACTGTTTAGCACCAATCAGTATTGCTAAAGATATAGGACTGATATGCAAATACGTTTAATGATTAATGTGTAATTCTAGAATGTTCATAGAGTTATTATTAGATTAGAATTAGAATTACTTGTCGTTCAAGTATTGTAAACCGACTAGGGTTTTCCTTGTGCCTATAAAAGGACCCCTAGGATGGCATTAGAGATACGAGATTTTAGAGAAAAGTATTAGTCGATTATTAGAGTATTAGTGTTTATAGTTTGTTAGTGAATCTGTGTAAAGTAAGCAGGTTTAAGGTTTAATATAATCAAAGTTTTGTTAATTCTTCTTAGCTTTGTTGAAGTAGATTCCGCATACTTAACAAAGTATATCAGCGTTTCAATATTAGTAGTTTTGGATTTATCCAAGGTTGCTAAACCCTTAAACAAGCTACAAGTTAGTTTGGTCAGAGTATAACGATCCAACAAGGAGACGGATAAAGACCTCAAGGGGGAAGAATTCCTCAAGCTTCAAGCTAATCTTCTTCAGGAACACAATCAGCAAGCCAAGCTGAGAGAAGAAAGGAGGAAGAAAACCTATGAGAGGTATATGTGGCACATGACAAAGACCAAGGGAGAAGGCACAATCACTGACATGACCATTCACCTCACCAACCCAATAAGCGTTACGGTTCACATGGGACCAAGAAAGTCTGAGGTAAATAAACCCTTCATATTCTCAGAATATGGGTTAAGGGAAAGGGACATGATGATGCCCATCCTGAGGAAAAAGCATGGCAAGATCGTTCCCAGCCTTCTCAAGACCCTGAACTCTAAATATGAGGAACTGGAAAAAGTGGCTAAGAGTTTTGGAATAGATCATGAGAAGGCGCTTGCTTTTTAGAGACTGTCAATCCCTGAACCTACTCAGAAGACCGGGAGGAAAAGAAAAGCTGTGGGTTAGGAGCCTGAACAATTCATAGCTGCTCTTCACTGCAACAGGATTCCTCCTCAGGGAGTCAAGTTTGTTCCCAACCTGGTCATCAAGGAGCCTGAGTATGGTATATTCTTTGTCGATGAGTTCAATCAACCGGCATTTCAACGAGTCAGTGATATCAAGCTTGTGGAAACGACAACTCTCTTAGCATACAAGCTAATGGCACTTCAAGTGAAGGGTCCTGCAAATGATGAGTTTGTTAAGCTGTTGGACAAGATGATGAAAGAGCGACCTGACAAAGAAGTGTTAGTGTCGAAGAGAGCTAAACTGGAACTCTTGGGTATCTTGGATGGAGAACAAGAACCCTGAGTGTTATGTTAGATGTTAGGACTTTGTAAATGACATAAATAAAAGAGTAAACTGCAAAATACATCCCTGTGGTTTACACCTTTTGTCACTTTACATCCCTGTCAGAAACTATTGGCAATATACATCCCCCGTTAGGCAAACGTTTGCCACATTACATCCTTAGTCCGTAACTTCGTTAGTGTTTAGTCCTAACTGACGTTAAGTGAGAAAAACTGAGGGGTATTAATGTCTTTTTACCTATAAGAGGGATGTATTTTGAAAATTATTTTACCTACTTCTAATAGGGATGTATTTTGCAAAATACTTTCATACTTTATTTTTTTTTAATTATTATTATTATTATTATTATTATTATTATTATTATTATTATTATTATTATTATTATTATTATTATTATTATTATTATTATTATTATTATTATAATATTAAGTTTCGTCCGTTTTTTCTTACGTTTCGTCCGTTTTTATACGTTGTCTTACGTTTTCAACCATTTTTATCTGTTCTCGTCCGTTTTTTTACATTTTTATCCGTTTTTTACGTTCTCGTCCGTTTTTTTTACTTTTTCGTACGTTTTTTTTACGTTTTTGTCCGTATTTTACGTGTTTGTTTGTATTTTACATTTTTACGTTCACGTCCGTTTTTTTATGTTTTCAACCATTTTTATCTGTTCTCGTCCGTTTTTTTGCATTTTTATCTGTTTTTTAAGTTCTCGTCTGTTTTTTTACTTTTTCGTAGGTTTTTTTTACGTTTTTGTTTGTCTTTTTACATTTTTGTCTATTTTTTTACGTTCTCGTCCGTTTTTTACGTTTTCAACCATTTTTATTTGTTCTTGTCCGTTTTGTTACAATTTTATCCGTTTTTTACGTTCTAGTCCCTTTTTTTTACTTTTTTCGTACGTTTTTTTACGTTTTTGTCCGTATTCTTTACGTTTTTGTCTATTTTTTATAATTTTGTCCCTTTTTTTACGTTTTCGTTCATTTTTTTACGTTTTCTTCCATTTTTTTACGTTTTCAACCATTTTTATCTGTTCTCGTCCGTTTTTTACATTTTTATCCATTTTTTTCGTTCTTGTCCCTTTTTTTACGTTTTCGTATATTTTTTAACGTTTTTTGTCTATTTTTTTTTACGTTTTTTATGTTTTTTACGTAAAAAAGTACGGAAAAAACCGTAAAAAAGACAGACAAAAACGTAAAAAAAACTGTAAAAATGTAAAAAAACGGACGAGAACAGATAAAAATGGTTGAAAACGTAAAAAAATGGAAGAGAACGTAAAAAAACGAACGAAAACGTAAAAAAAGGACGAGAACGTAAAAAAGGGGACAAAAATGTAAAAAAAAAGGACAAAAACGTAAAAAATGACGAGAACATATAAAAATGGTTGATAACTTAAAAAAACGGATAAAATTGTAAAAAAAACGTATGAGAACAGATAAAAATGGTTGAAAACGTAAAAAAATGGACGAGAACGTAAAAAAATGAACAAAAATGTAAAAAGACAAACAAAAACGTAAAAAATAGGGACAAAAAAGTAAAAAAAATGTACGAAAAATGAAAAAACCAGACGAGAACGTAAAAAACGGATAAAATTGTTAAAAAACGGATGAGAACAGATAAAAATGGTTGAAAACGTAAAAAAACGGACGAGATCGTAAAAAAATGGACAAAAATGTAAAAAACAAACAAAAACGGAAAAAATACGGACAAAAACGTAAAAAAACGTGCGTAAAAGTAAAAAAAGGGACAAGAACGTAAAAAACGGATAAAATTGTAAAAAAACGGACGAGAACAGATAAAAATGGTTGAAAACGTAAGACAGCGTATAAAAACGGACGAAACGTAAGAAAAAACGGACGAAACGTAAGATTAAAAAACGGTGGTGGTTGAAGCAGCACAACGCAAACGAGTCAAGTATGAGACCAAGTGCGCCGACATTGGATATGGGTTTCTCCCCTTCTCATTTTCTTCCTTTGAGGAACTTGGGACGGATGCTTTGGCCCTTCTGAAGCGGATCCGAAAGTTCTCTGTGACTCAAGACATCGGAGGGCGTGTCGCGCCTCATATTTTTAGTAGGATTAGCTTTGCAATAGCTAGAGGAGTGGGGGCCCAGTTAGTATCTCGGCTCCTCTCTAATTTCTTGTAGATCATATGAGTTTATAATAAAGTGATGTTTTTATTAAATATATATATATATATATATATATATATATATATATATATATATATATATATATATATAGTGAGACTTTCTTGCGAGAACTATTTTATCTGCGAGAACTGAGAGAACCACCAAAAACATACATGCACGCCTTCAATAATTGTATTTTTGCACATATGTTCTAAAAACAACGTATATGTTTTTAAAAAAACATAGTTGTTCTAAAGAATTTGATAAAAAATTGAAAATACAACATTTTTCTTTGAAGGTGTGCATGTATGTTCTTATAAGGCGTGCAACGACAATATTGCGGCCTTGTGTAATGTTTTTGTGAAAAAAGAGGATGAGTTCATGATGATATTGAAGAACATAGGTGGATACTTACGATTATTGATGATTTGCATGTATTTTTATTATATTTTAAAAGGCGTGCATGTATGTTTTTTGTGGTTCTCTCAGTTCTCGCAGATAAAATGGTTCTCGTAAGAAAGTCCCCATATATATATATATATATATATATATATATATATATATATATATATATATATATATATATATATATATATAGGGGAACTTTCTTACGAGAACCATTTTATCTGCGAGAACTGAGAGAACCACAAAAAACATACATGCACGCCTTTTAAAATAAAATAAAAATACATGCAAATCATCAATAATCGTAAGTATCCACCTATGTTCTTCAATATCATCATGAACTCATCCTCTTTTTTCACAAAAACCTTACACAAGGCCGCAATATTGTCGTTGCACGCCTTATAAGAACATACATGCACACCTTCAAAGAAAAATGTTGTATTTCCAATTTCTTATCAAATTCTTTAGAACAACTATGTTTTTTAAAAAACATATATGTTGTTTTTAGAACATATGTGCAAAAATACAATTATTGAAGGCGTGCATGTATGTTTTTGGTGGTTCTCTCAGTTCTCGCAGATAAAATGGTTCTCGCAAGAAAGTCTCACTATATATATATATATAATAATATTAATAATAATAATAATAATAATAATAATAATAATAATAATAATAATAATAATAATAATAATAATTAAAAATAAAATAAAGTATGAAAGTAATTTGCAAAATACATCCCTCTTATAGGTAAAAAGACATTAATACCCCTCAGTTTTTTCCACTTAACGTCAGTTAGGACTAAACATTAACAAAGTTAGGGACTAAGGATGTAATGTGGCAAACGTTTGCCTAACGGGAGATGTATATTGCCAATAGTTTCTGACAGTGATGTAAAGTGCCAAAAGGTGTAAACCACAGGGATGTATTTTGCAGTTTACTCTAAATAAAATGATGGCCCATGTTTTGTTATTTCAGTATCCTTTCATTGCTTTCTAGTATATTCAGTATGAGTAGAAGCCCATTTGCTCACTTATAACTGATCAAAACACTTAGGCATAATTTATATCCAAATAGGGGGAGATTGTTGGGTCCGTCAGTACCCAAGCATCCTGAAAACAGGATTTGGACACAAATTAAGCTAAGTGTTAAACAACCGTAAACACTATTAAGTCACTGAGTGAACAGTCACTCAGTGAGTTACCTTCAAGATGTTTAGGATGAGTCTAAGAAGAAAGATTCACCATTTAGTGAGGCGGAACTCCCTGAATGTCACTTAAGCCAAAGAAGAAGGTAATGGGTTCAGTGAGTGTTTGACGAGAACTCACTGAACCCCCAGTCTCCTCAACAACAATAAGTGATTAAAGACTGAAGACTGAAGGCGTGGACTGAAGAACCTGAAGTCTGAAAGAAAGGCGGGATTAGGCGGGAAGAGTTTGAAGAGATAAGAAGTAGTCTTATCGGGCCAGAAACGAACCTTTCCTAAAACGGCAAAAGTCAAGAAGTGTCAGAACTGACACTCGGAAAGACTTTTGGCCTATTCCTATTGGTTCTTGAAAATGACAAATACTGTTGTAGTTGTCAGACACGCTTGCTTATTTTTATTTTTTTTTTGTATTTCAATCATCAGTGCTATTTTATACTTGTGTATAAATAGGAACAGATGGAGAAAAGTGGGATAAGTTTGGTGCATTAAAAGCTTAGATTTTCACAAAACAACTTTTCTCCTCCAAAGAGTAACCATATCCCTGAGATAGCTCAGTGGGTCTTATTGTTACCACTCAAAACATAGCTTGAGTTTAGAGAGGAGACAACCCCATACCTTGTCTATTCAATCCTAAATGTTTGTTCCGCAAAACACTTGGGTAATAGATTCTTTGATTGATTTCTAATAAGAATTTAAACGTTGAAAAACTTAGTGATTTTATATTTACGTTTTACTTATCAGTTATAATTAATCAATACATTAATCTCAGTCATAAACACAATTAGATTAACTTTGTAGTTACTTCTAAGCGTGTAAAGGGAACAACATAAACAGCGATCATAAGTGATTAAAACTACTTTATGACGAGTTTTAGGTATTTTCGGCATGTTTGACCATCCTTGACAGTCATTGACCGCCGTTAATCACGGGTGACCGATTTTTTTAAATTACACAAATCGAAAAGGTTTGTGACCCAATAGCGCTTAGGCGACGATGAATCGATCTATTAAGCTTTTTCTGCAACACTGATAAAAACAAATATTCGTTAAATTATGTAAAATTCATGTGCGCAAGTACATATCTAAATGTAATAGTAATTATACTATATACTAAAAGGGGGAAGTGCACTGTAGCAAAGCACTGTAGCTGCTATAGTGCTCGAAACAGTACCCGCTACAGTGCTCGAAACAGTACCCATTTCCAAAATAGTCCCTAAGGTGTAACTTTTGTTGCAAGTTAGGTCCTTTGAGGACTAACGATGCAACACACCGAGAATTTTAAGGACTTTTCAGCAAAAAAACATATTATTTCTAGAATTAATTTTCAAAAATAGTCCTTTGGTTAACAGTTGTCATTCGCAATTTAGTCCCTAAGGTGTAAATGCTTTTTCATGCTAGGTCCTTTGGGGACTAACGATGCAACACGCCGAGAATTTTAGGGACTTTTTCCGTAAAAAATATATTATTTCCAGAATTAGTTTTCAAAAATAGTCTTTTTGTTTATCGATCTTTTTCAAATTTAATCCTTAATGACTAACATTTAAAAAAAACTTAGCACTGTATTCCTGCAGCAACGCGTGGGCCCTCCCACTCGTTTAGACTAGTTGCTACTATTTTACATCAGTGTACATACTGAATTTTATGTATCTTAATTTTATGCATCTTAGTGGCTACACACTTTTTTTTTTTTTTTTTTTGGGGAACGAAACACACTTTGATTTCTTCATAAACGTTTTGTTGCGTGTTGATTATTTTAATATTAAAAGATGTCAATCTACGTAAATTTTTTATCAATGAAAAAAGCACGACCTAATTTAACCACAAGAAACAACCAACCTCAAATGTGACCTTTCACAGCTTGTAGAAATTGACTAGTATATGCCTAATGGAGACGCAACACCCACCTAACACTTCCACGTACACATCAGACTACATCTATCCAATTCAGCACATTATTTGCCATTACTATCAAACGACAAACAAATCAATTCAAAAGTATCTTGATTCTTGATCTTGAGTCTTGACCCATTCCTTCCACTACTTATTTTAGAATAAATTTGCTTCCACACTACGAAAAGAATATCGAAGTATTCGAAACCCTAGATTTCATCATAAATTTTAAAGTTTTAATAACAAAAGATACATTTATCATGTATCTTTTTAATTAAATGAAATCGTGTTGTAATAAAATTCTATCTAAACGACGTTAGTGATCAAAACATCAAGTCTTGCCCTTTTTAAGTTGCATAGCAAATTCAAAACACAACATTTTACCCTAATGGACTAGAATGATATGTATCAGTATGTGGATGATTAGCTTGTTTTAATAACTAGCTGACGCAAACAGATGCAACAATCCAACAAGTGAACAAGCATACATCCATTAGAGCGGACGGTGTAGGCTTCGTTGCCCTTCGCCGTGGTGACATGGAGGGCTCGCCACCACACCTCCCAAATTCGCCACCACTCGCCATTTGAAGGCTGCTCGTCTGCAAGGCGAAGTAAATCTACGGACAAAGAGCCGTTTGTGGGTCCCAAGTTTTTTTTTTTTTTTTTTTTTTTTTTTTTTTTTTTTTTTTTTTTTTATTATTATCGTTTTCTTTTTCCTTTTTTTTCCTTCTTTCGGATCTGAATAAAGTGTGTGTGTGTGTAGTGTTTGGGATTGATTTACATTTTTGAAGAAAAAGTTGGTGGTGTTTTGTTGATTGAAGAAGATGATGTGCAGGTTTTTTTTTTTTTTTTTTTTTTTTTTTTTTTTTTTTTTTGTGGTTTTGTTATTGAAGAAGATGGGTGGAACAACGGTACAATTTAAAGTTTTTATTGGCAGTGGGCTTTGTTGATTGAAGAAGTGGGTTAAAACTTAATTTATTTTTTTTAGTATTTTTATTGTGTTTTGTACGTCTTAATTTGTAATTTTAATTGAATGAAATGAATTTAATGTGTTAAAAAAAATAGTGGGAACCAAATGAGTAAGATGTGGTTTTGTTATGATAAGGGGGTTGTAAAAGGAGATTTGTCATGGTGACGTGTGATGCGCGTGATGTGTCGTTGCGGTTTAGCAGTTTTAATGCCTACTCAAGTTTTAAATTTATATTTAGCCGACTTATCAATAACACACACACTTAACGAGCAGTGTACCCGGTCAGTATGAAGATAATGGTAAGTAGAGTGTCGATCACTAAGAGTGGAACGTATTATCTCGTTATTTTAATCAGTATTTTAATATCCTAACGCAAGGGGGTTTCAGCCTGAGAGACTGGCACGATTTGTTGCAATTAAATAATAAAATAAACCAATAGGCACGAATCAGCAAGTAGCACACACGTACACAGATAAATACTTGAGACAATAAGAGGGCTGTCCTTATGATTAAGTAGATTGTCACTTGTTTTATTGATAGCTTTATATGAAGTGTATGTAGTTAACCCTTTCTCGTTGGTCCTAATCTTATCGGCGAGTAAACCCTTAATGATTACTTATGTCTAAAAGTTATTCCTAAGTGATCAATTTAGAAACAACCGTGGGAGCCACATTATGTCCCGCAGTCAAATGCCCGCAAGCCACTAATAAACACAGAGGTTATCAATGCACTAATAAGTAGTAACCAAAGACATCAACATATAAACTTTAATTGATAGGAAAGCAAGTATTAAAGGGAGTGCAATCTTTCGTTGTCACATTACACAAGCCACCAATCCTGATGAATTAAAGTTTGCTAACACAATAAAACAAAACTACTTAATGAATTAAACACATGCAGCACCTTCTTACAGCTCTTGTATCTTTGATTTGGGTGTGTCTTGTGCTGCCTCCTTGACTGAATTCGTCCTTTGTTCCTTCTGTTTGGTCTTCGGTTTTAGGGTTTTCCGGAACTTATAATTCGTCTGGTCTACGGGGTATTTATAGTTTCTGTCTGAGGGAAGATGCGGCGCATCTACTAAGTAGATGCGGCGCATGTACTTAACTTCGCTTGGGGTCCAAGATTATAATATTCAGGAATATTCGTACACCGCCAGAAGATGCGGCGTAACTCCATGATTAGATGCGGCGCATGTCCTCTTGTATCTTGGATCGTATCTGGTGATATCATGATAGAGATGCGGCGCATGTCGAGAGTGAGATGCGGCGCATCTGGAGCAGAATTGACTTGATCTTGTCCATGTCAGTAGACCTTCAACTTTATGCACGTTTTGCTCCATAATTAGTCCAAAATCGCTAAGTTTCACCAAATGCTTGTTTTTACCTGAGAATTACAAAAGTAAACGATTAAGTATCAATCCTCATACATAATATAGTAAAACAAGTCAAATTAATAGGATAAATGATAGTAATAAAATGTACTTATTTGAGTTCATCAAATATCCCCCCACTTGAACTTTACTTGTCCCCAAGTAAACCTTAGAATTTCTTTTATGAAAATGTATCCTAAAAGATGTTAGGATTTATTTTTATATTTAAGCATGTATTCGTTTATTTCATAATCACACAACTAAACACTTAACGAATTAGAAGTAAAATAAAATAAGTCGATAAAATCAAATCTAATCGTTTAACTGTCCAGTCGCGACGAATATTCTATCATAAGCTTGGCAAGTATACACATCTCCACCACTAAAGCTAAGGAGTAACAAGTCTAAAGCGGTAAAAAGGGTTTTTAGGCTTAAGGGTTAATTATTCTCTTTCACTATCGATCTCAAATTCCAGAAAAGGCGACAAAATCACAAATACATGATCGAATCCACGAACACGATACTTGCAATTGCTCAAATCCTTAACTCGAATAGGCTAAAGATAGGTCCAAACTTCACCAATAATAATATATCAAAAAGGGCGACAAAATCATAAATACATAGCCGAATCCACGACTACGATACTTAAGATTGCTCAAATCCCTAATCTCAATAAATCAAAGGTTCGGTTGGATAAAGAATAATAAAGGGCATGGATAACATTTGGGATATAAATTGGTGTAAAAATAAAAATAAACAAAACAAATAAATTAAAATCCTAAGTGTGGTTAATCACTATCCCAACCATCCCATGAATAAGACTCATATCATCGAATAACTCACGCTTTAACACTTGAAACACACGCTTTAGGTAGACACGAATTATACTCAACAAGATCTTAATCAAAGAATAAACCTTAATTGGCATTCCCATAACTGCCAATTCCCATTCAATCCATAGATATAGTACAACAAATAGTGGTGATATCGACCACTTAATACAAAACTTTACATAAGTCGGTTAAAACAAACTTCCAATTTTTCTTTCTTTCTTTTTCTTTTCTTATTTTTTCGATTTTTTTTTTTTTTTTTTTTTTTTTTTTTTTTTTTTTTTTTTTTGAACATAGACATAGATGTGTAAAATTTCACCACATCACTATAATGATAATTCTGGATAATTTTTCCATACTTTTCATACTTCAGAAATAACGGTAATAGTGAAAGTAGTAAACACACGAAAAATAAACTCAAAGATATACAATATTTACTTTCACTCCAATTGCATTGTGCAATTTCCCGACCTAACCAAAGATAATGAATTACGCACGCGAACACAGGTAATGTAAGGAAACACACTTTGCCTATAGCAATTAACCAACCACGGATTCTAATCTACAGGGTAGGCTAAGGTATAAGGGTGTAACGAAACAATTTAAACATAGGTGTAAGAAACGAAAGGAATGGCTCTGAGTGTTTTTCTAGGGGTATCTTACTCTAAAAATGAGAGTAACAAAAGGTTTTATACGGGGGTTAACTAACCAGTGTAGTTAGTCAATAACACATAACATATATAGGCTTTTTGGGTGTAATCCTAGAATTTTACCAATTTAGACAAGTCATTCCAATTATATAAATAATACTCATTATGGTGGTCTCGAATAGTATACAAGCCAAGTTCTAAAGTTTACAAGTCACCGGCACACTCATAGATTTGTGAATTTTGGAAAATCACAATTTTTGAAAATAACGTCATGTGTGCAGTTATGCAACTTAGATCTTAAACAAAAACATGCTAAAAATTTTTAAGTTTGATATATTAAGCACATTTTAAGCATAATTTTTGAAAAAGTTTAGGACAAGTAATTGTTAAGTGTTCTAATTCTCCAATCCCCCCACTTAAGTTAAACAACGTCCTCGTTGTTTGTATAAAAGGTTAAAAACTGGAAAATAAAAGAATTAGAACAGAAAAAAATCCCCTGAGATTTGCTCGGTATGATCCTCCATTAGTATAAGAGCAAAAATCAACTTCTTGTGGATTAGAACGCTAAAGCTTCATACTTGATGTATCCACAGGAAATCCAGGAAACTATAATACCACTAACACTTTAAAACACACCTAAGATAAGAAAGGTTCAAACTTGCATAACACATTAGTAGTTAGGAAAAATAAAACATAAAAATTAAAACTGAAAATCATCAGGTCAGTCGATGCGCCGTATCTTATTGAAGAAGATACGCCGTATCGAGCCTGGAATAAATACGGATCAGAATAAAGATGCGCCGCATCCTTAACCAGGGATGCGCCGCATTAAAAATAAACTGATAAATAGTTTAAAAGTCGAAAATAAAAATGCAGAAAAATAAAATAAGATATGACCATTGCAGGAGATGCGTCGCATCTCAGAATTGAGATGCGCCGTATCCTCGGCGGGCCTGACTGACTCAATACAAAATCAGAAAATAAAATAAAAGATAAGCATGGGTTGCCTCCCACGAAGCGCTTGTTTTTGTTCGAGTCACGAGCCTGACTCCACCCTTATTTACTGTGTAATAGGGTTTTGTTCCCCCCACTTGGGATCAAGTGCGGGTGATAGTAGCAATAAACACAAAAAGAGTGTAAATTTGCTATAAAAGATGGAAGAAATGTATAAAGATCATACCTTGGCAATACATGTACATTTTTCCTATTCATACCCGGTTTGGTTGATAAATTGGATGACTTGACCATTCCATCTGAAAGAGTAGTGTGTTGAGGAAAAATGAGTCTCCTTTCTTCTTGGTTAGTATCTTTGGTAGTAAGGCGTCCCTTGACCCCCGCAGAAGATGAGAAAGGGTCTTTGGCAAGTAAAATTTCGAGTTCTTCAACAACCTTCATAGGGTCTAAATCATCATCTTCATCAATTATAGCAATGTTTAAGAACTCATCACCAAACCCTTCTTCGAGCTCCACAAAATACGGGTTGATCACAGGTGCTTCAATAGGTAGTGTGATAAATTTCACCTCATCATCTTTTTGTTTTGCAACCTGTTTAGGAAAACTAGCAAGATTATTAGTAACGGGATCAATAGTATTAAATAAATTTGTACCACTTTTTGTTGTAAGTGACTCCAATTCATCTTGTGAGTCTCCATCTTCAACTAATGGTCTTGCAATTTCATAACCGTCCCGAATTTCATCCTTAAATAAGTCATTCCAGATTTCTTCAAAAACTTGCGTTGGATCAAAATCTGGTTGAGGAATGTCATCATAAACTATGGCGTCAAATGGTTCGAAATCAAAATTAGAATACTTTTCATCTTCATCCGTTGGATTGTCTAATGGTGGTAATACAATTGCAGGATATTCTTCAACGTAAGGTTCCGTATACACATCATCGTGTGCAATCTCCAGAGAAAAAGTACTATCAATAACAATTGCCGGAATTGGTTTCAAGGTATATGAATCTTCTTCATTATCACTTGGCATACACCAGGTGTGTTGAAATGGCAATTTGTTTCTTTCTTTCCTTGATTTTTCTCGTCCAAGAATCAAGTATTCTTCCATAGTGATTTCTTTCGTATCAATGACTTGTGCACCATATCTTGCTCTTTCCCAATCGTAGATCCCATTATTGCTCAAGGCTCTTTCCTCTCCAAGTCTGATATATTCTTCCATTGTAATATCCGGATCGTCCATCTTCCTGAAATAAAACTTACTCGTGCAAAAGAAGGGTGAAACGATCAAAGTAAAATAAAAGCTTCTGATATCTGCTGTTGATGCTCCGTATCCTATAAATGGGATACGCCGTATCTTATAATCGTTAAAATTTAATCAGACTTTTATTCAGAAAATAGATACGCCGCTTAGAATTTATGAATGCGCCGTATCGAATTAATTAATCAAAAATCAGCTTATCTAATTAAAATTAAATGCGTCGTATTAACGAAAGTTAATGCGCCGTATTTTCGTTACGTTTAAAAATAAATATCGATTTTTGATTCAGTAAGATGCGCCGTATCGATATAGATCGATGCGTCGTATCTGTTTAATAATTCGCAAACTGTTTTTAATTAAAATAATAGATGCGCCGTATCTGCGGAAGCAGATGCGTCGTATGGCGTTAACGTTTAGAAATTTTTTTTATTAAAAACAGATACGCCGTATCTGCAAAAGCAGATGCGTCGTATTACTTTATCGCTTAGAAAAATTTTCTTATTAAAAACAGATACGCTGTATCTTGGGGAAAAGATGCGTCGTATCGAATTAATTAAACGCGTTGTATTAAAAAAATTAAACGCAATACGCCGTATCTGAGAGATCAGATGCGCCGTATCGTTTGATTTAGCACAGTACAACGACAGCAGAACAGAAAAATACGAAAAATAAAAACAAAAATTAAACACACAAACGAAAATAAACACACAAAAATAAAAGAAAACAATTAACACACAATACAACAAATATGCAAAATAGTACAATGATGCAATTAATCTAAAAAAAAGAAAAACCTAATTAAAATACTAATCAAATTAACAGATAATAACAATTCACTCCCCGGCAGCGGCGCCAAAAACTTGATGCGCGTGATGTGTCGTTGCGGTTTAGCAGTTTTAATGCCTACTCAAGTTTTAAATTTATATTTAGCCGACTTATCAATAACACACACACTTAACGAGCAGTGTACCCGGTCAGTATGAAGATAATGGTAAGTAGAGTGTCGATCACTAAGAGTGGAACGTATTATCTCGTTATTCTAATCAGTATTTTAATATCCTAACGCAAGGGGGTTTCAGCCTGAGAGACTGGCACGATTTGTTGCAATTAAATAATAAAATAAACCAATAGGCACGAATCAGCAAGTAGCACACACGTACACAGATAAAAACTTGAGACAATAAGAGGGCTGTCCTTATGATTAAGTAGATTGTCACTTGTTTTATTGATAGCTTTATATGAAGTGTATGTAGTTAACCCTTTCTCGTTGGTCCTAATCTTATCGGCGAGTAAACCCTTAATGATTACTTATGTCTAAAAGTTATTCCTAAGTGATCAATTTAGAAACAACCGTGGGAGCCACATTATGTCCCGCAGTCAAATGCCCGCAAGCCACTAATAAACACAGAGGTTATCAATGCACTAATAAGTAGTAACCAAAGACATCAACATATAAACTTTAATTGATGGGAAAGCAAGTATTAAAGGGAGTGCAATCTTTCGTTGTCACATTACACAAGCCACCAATCCTGATGAATTAAAGTTTGCTAACACAATAAAACAAAACTACTTAATGAATTAAACACATGCAGCACCTTCTTACAGCTCTTGTATCTTTGATTTGGGTGTGTCTTGTGCTGCCTCCTTGACTGAATTCGTCCTTTGTTCCTTCTGTTTGGTCTTCGGTTTTAGGGTTTTCCGGAACTTATAATTCGTCTGGTCTACGGGGTATTTATAGTTTCTGTCTGAGGGAAGATGCGGCGCATCTACTAAGTAGATGCGGCGCATGTACTTAACTTCGCTTGGGGTCCAAGATTATAATATTCAAGAATATTCGTACACCGCCAGAAGATGCGACGTAACTCCATGATTAGATGTGGCGCATGTCCTCTTGTATCTTGGATTGTATCTGGTGATATCATGATAGAGATGCGGCGCATGTCGAGAGTGAGATGCGGCGCATCTGGAGCAGAATTGACTTGATCTTGTCCATGTCAGTAGACCTTCAACTTTATGCACGTTTTGCTCCATAATTAGTCCAAAATCGCTAAGTTTCACCAAATGCTTGTTTTTACCTGAGAATTACAAAAGTAAATGATTAAGTATCAATCCTCATACATAATATAGTAAAACAAGTCAAATTAATAGGATAAATGATAGTAATAAAATGTACTTATTTGAGTTCATCAAATATCCCCCCACTTGAACTTTACTTGTCCCCAAGTAAACCTTAGAATTTCTTTTATGAAAATGTATCCTAAAAGATGTTAGGATTTATTTTTATATTTAAGCATGTATTCGTTTATTTCATAATCACACAACTAAACACTTAACGAATTAGAAGTAAAATAAAATAAGTCGATAAAATCAAATCTAATCGTTTAACTGTCCAGTCGCGACGAATATTCTATCATAAGCTTGGCAAGTATACACATCTCCACCACTAAAGCTAAGGAGTAACAAGTCTAAAGCGGTAAAAAGGGTTTTTAGGCTTAAGGGTTAATTATTCTCTTTCACTATCGATCTCAAATTCCAGAAAAGGCGACAAAATCACAAATACATGATCGAATCCACGAACACGATACTTGCAATTGCTCAAATCCTTAACTCGAATAGGCTAAAGATAGGTCCAAACTTCACCAATAATAATATATCAAAAAGGGCGACAAAATCATAAATACATAGCCGAATCCACGACTACGATACTTAAGATTGCTCAAATCCCTAATCTCAATAAATCAAAGGTTCGGTTGGATAAAGAATAATAAAGGGCATGGATAACATTTGGGATATAAATTGGTGTAAAAATAAAAATAAACAAAACAAATAAATTAAAATCCTAAGTGTGGTTAATCACTATCCCAACCATCCCATGAATAAGACTCATATCATCGAATAACTCACGCTTTAACACTTGAAACACACGCTTTAGGTAGACACGAATTATACTCAACAAGATCTTAATCAAAGAATAAACCTTAATTGGCATTCCCATAACTGCCAATTCCCATTCAATCCATAGATATAGTACAACAAATAGTGGTGATATCGACCACTTAATACAAAACTTTACATAAGTCGGTTAAAACAAACTTCCAATTTTTCTTTCTTTCTTTTTCTTTTCTTATTTTTTCGATTTTTTTTTTTTTTTTTTTTTTTTTTTTTTTTTTTTTTTTTTTTTTTGAACATAGACATAGATGTGTAAAATTTCACCACATCACTATAATGATAATTCTGGATAATTTTTCCATACTTTTCATACTTCAGAAATAACGGTAATAGTGAAAGTAGTAAACACACGAAAAATAAACTCAAAGATATACAATATTTACTTTCACTCCAATTGCATTGTGCAATTTCCCGACCTAACCAAAGATAATGAATTACGCACGCGAACACAGGTAATGTAAGGAAACACACTTTGCCTATAGCAATTAACCAACCACGGATTCTAATCTACAGGGTAGGCTAAGGTATAAGGGTGTAACGAAACAATTTAAACATAGGTGTAAGAAACGAAAGGAATGGCTCTGAGTGTTTTTCTAGGGGTATCTTACTCTAAAAATGAGAGTAACAAAAGGTTTTATACGGGGGTTAACTAACCAGTGTAGTTAGTCAATAACACATAACATATATAGGCTTTTTGGGTGTAATCCTAGAATTTTACCAATTTAGACAAGTCATTCCAATTATATAAATAATACTCATTATGGTGGTCTCGAATAGTATACAAGCCAAGTTCTAAAGTTTACAAGTCACCGGCACACTCATAGATTTGTGAATTTTGGAAAATCACAATTTTTGAAAATAACGTCATGTGTGCAGTTATGCAACTTAGATCTTAAACAAAAACATGCTAAAAATTTTTAAGTTTGATATATTAAGCACATTTTAAGCATAATTTTTGAAAAAGTTTAGGACAAGTAATTGTTAAGTGTTCTAATTCTCCAATCCCCCCACTTAAGTTAAACAACGTCCTCGTTGTTTGTATAAAAGGTTAAAAACTGGAAAATAAAAGAATTAGAACAGAAAAAAATCCCCTGAGATTTGCTCGGTATGATCCTCCATTAGTATAAGAGCAAAAATCAACTTCTTGTGGATTAGAACGCTAAAGCTTCATACTTGATGTATCCACAGGAAATCCAGGAAACTATAATACCACTAACACTTTAAAACACACCTAAGATAAGAAAGGTTCAAACTTGCATAACACATTAGTAGTTAGGAAAAATAAAACATAAAAATTAAAACTGAAAATCATCAGGTCAGTCGATGCGCCGTATCTTATTGAAGAAGATACGCCGTATCGAGCCTGGAATAAATACGGATCAGAATAAAGATGCGCCGCATCCTTAACCAGGGATGCGCCGCATTAAAAATAAACTGATAAATAGTTTAAAAGTCGAAAATAAAAATGCAGAAAAATAAAATAAGATATGACCATTGCAGGAGATGCGTCGCATCTCAGAATTGAGATGCGCCGTATCCTCGGCGGGCCTGACTGACTCAATACAAAATCAGAAAATAAAATAAAAGATAAGCATGGGTTGCCTCCCACGAAGCGCTTGTTTTTGTTCGAGTCACGAGCCTGACTCCACCCTTATTTACTGTGTAATAGGGTTTTGTTCCCCCCACTTGGGATCAAGTGCGGGTGATAGTAGCAATAAACACAAAAAGAGTGTAAATTTGCTATAAAAGATGGAAGAAATGTATAAAGATCATACCTTGGCAATACATGTACATTTTTCCTATTCATACCCGGTTTGGTTGATAAATTGGATGACTTGACCATTCCATCTGAAAGAGTAGTGTGTTGAGGAAAAATGAGTCTCCTTTCTTCTTGGTTAGTATCTTTGGTAGTAAGGCGTCCCTTGACCCCCGCAGAAGATGAGAAAGGGTC
Organism: Artemisia tridentata subsp. tridentata; assembly: GCA_021014915.2. Taxonomy (NCBI): domain Eukaryota; kingdom Viridiplantae; phylum Streptophyta; class Magnoliopsida; order Asterales; family Asteraceae; genus Artemisia; species Artemisia tridentata. The sequence goes on from CP139502.1 coordinate 262,381,936, forward strand.
TTTGGCAAGTAAAATTTCGAGTTCTTCAACAACCTTCATAGGGTCTAAATCATCATCTTCATCAATTATAGCAATGTTTAAGAACTCATCACCAAACCCTTCTTCGAGCTCCACAAAATACGGGTTGATCACAGGTGCTTCAATAGGTAGTGTGATAAATTTCACCTCATCATCTTTTTGTTTTGCAACCTGTTTAGGAAAACTAGCAAGATTATTAGTAACGGGATCAATAGTATTAAATAAATTTGTACCACTTTTTGTTGTAAGTGACTCCAATTCATCTTGTGAGTCTCCATCTTCAACTAATGGTCTTGCAATTTCATAACCGTCCCGAATTTCATCCTTAAATAAGTCATTCCAGATTTCTTCAAAAACTTGCGTTGGATCAAAATCTGGTTGAGGAATGTCATCATAAACTATGGCGTCAAATGGTTCGAAATCAAAATTAGAATACTTTTCATCTTCATCCGTTGGATTGTCTAATGGTGGTAATACAATTGCAGGATATTCTTCAACGTAAGGTTCCGTATACACATCATCGTGTGCAATCTCCAGAGAAAAAGTACTATCAATAACAATTGCCGGAATTGGTTTCAAGGTATATGAATCTTCTTCATTATCACTTGGCATACACCAGGTGTGTTGAAATGGCAATTTGTTTCTTTCTTTCCTTGATTTTTCTCGTCCAAGAATCAAGTATTCTTCCATAGTGATTTCTTTCGTATCAATGACTTGTGCACCATATCTTGCTCTTTCCCAATCGTAGATCCCATTATTGCTCAAGGCTCTTTCCTCTCCAAGTCTGATATATTCTTCCATTGTAATATCCGGATCGTCCATCTTCCTGAAATAAAACTTACTCGTGCAAAAGAAGGGTGAAACGATCAAAGTAAAATAAAAGCTTCTGATATCTGCTGTTGATGCTCCGTATCCTATAAATGGGATACGCCGTATCTTATAATCGTTAAAATTTAATCAGACTTTTATTCAGAAAATAGATACGCCGCTTAGAATTTATGAATGCGCCGTATCGAATTAATTAATCAAAAATCAGCTTATCTAATTAAAATTAAATGCGTCGTATTAACGAAAGTTAATGCGCCGTATTTTCGTTACGTTTAAAAATAAATATCGATTTTTGATTCAGTAAGATGCGCCGTATCGATATAGATCGATGCGTCGTATCTGTTTAATAATTCGCAAACTGTTTTTAATTAAAATAATAGATGCGCCGTATCTGCGGAAGCAGATGCGTCGTATGGCGTTAACGTTTAGAAATTTTTTTTATTAAAAACAGATACGCCGTATCTGCAAAAGCAGATGCGTCGTATTACTTTATCGCTTAGAAAAATTTTCTTATTAAAAACAGATACGCTGTATCTTGGGGAAAAGATGCGTCGTATCGAATTAATTAAACGCGTTGTATTAAAAAAATTAAACGCAATACGCCGTATCTGAGAGATCAGATGCGCCGTATCGTTTGATTTAACACAGTACAACGATAGCAGAACAGAAAAATACGAAAAATAAAAACAAAAATTAAACACACAAACAAAAATAAACACACAAAAATAAAAGAAAACAATTAACACACAATACAACAAATATGCAAAATAGTACAACGATGCAATTAATCCAAAAAAAAGAAAAACCTAATTAAAATACTAATCAAATTAACAGATAATAACAATTCACTCCCCGGCAGCGGCGCCAAAAACTTGATGCGCGTGATGTGTCGTTGCGGTTTAGCAGTTTTAATGCCTACTCAAGTTTTAAATTTATATTTAGCCGACTTATCAATAACACACACACTTAACGAGCAGTGTACCCGGTCAGTATGAAGATAATGGTAAGTAGAGTGTCGATCACTAAGAGTGGAACGTATTATCTCGTTATTCTAATCAGTATTTTAATATCCTAACGCAAGGGGGTTTCAGCCTGAGAGACTGGCACGATTTGTTGCAATTAAATAATAAAATAAACTAATAGGCACGAATCAGCAAGTAGCACACACGTACACAGATAAATACTTGAGACAATAAGAGGGCTGTCCTTATGATTAAGTAGATTGTCACTTGTTTTATTGATAGCTTTATATGAAGTGTATGTAGTTAACCCTTTCTCGTTGGTCCTAATCTTATCGGCGAGTAAACCCTTAATGATTACTTATGTCTAAAAGTTATTCCTAAGTGATCAATTTAGAAACAACCGTGGGAGCCACATTATGTCCCGCAGTCAAATGCCCGCAAGCCACTAATAAACACAGAGGTTATCAATGCACTAATAAGTAGTAACCAAAGACATCAACATATAAACTTTAATTGATGGGAAAACAAGTATTAAAGGGAGTGCAATCTTTCGTTGTCACATTACACAAGCCACCAATCCTGATGAATTAAAGTTTGCTAACACAATAAAACAAAACTACTTAATGAATTAAACACATGCAGCACCTTCTTACAGCTCTTGTATCTTTGATTTGGGTGTGTCTTGTGCTGCCTCCTTGACTGAATTCGTCCTTTGTTCCTACTGTTTGGTCTTCGGTTTTAGGGTTTTCCGGAACTTATAATTCGTCTGGTCTACGGGGCATTTATAGTTTCTGTCTGAGGGAAGATGCGGCGCATCTACTAAGTAGATGCGGCGCATGTACTTAACTTCGCGTGGGGTCCAAGATTATAATATTCAGGAATATTCGTACACCGCCAGAAGATGCGGCGTAACTCCATGATTAGATGCGGCGCATGTCCTCTTGTATCTTGGATCGTATCTGGTGATATCATGATAGAGATGCGGCGCATGTCGAGAGTGAGATGCGGCGCATCTGGAGCAGAATTGACTTGATCTTGTCCATGTCAGTAGACCTTCAACTTTATGCACGTTTTGCTCCATAATTAGTCCAAAATCGCTAAGTTTCACCAAATGCTTGTTTTTACCTGAGAATTACAAAAGTAAACGATTAAGTATCAATCCTCATACATAATATAGTAAAACAAGTCAAATTAATAGGATAAATGATAATAATAAAATGTACTTATTTGAGTTCATCAACGTGGCACACCGTAAGACTCAAATGAGTAGTTTTGAGATGACATGACACCTTTTGCTCTTAGTAACTTTGTGAAAGAAAATTTGAAGCATTAAGAACTAGCTAACCCCGCGCACGCGCATGCACGTGCAATGTAGTTTTAGCACCAAGTTAATAAGATCCCGTTCGTTTCAAAGATATATAGATTCAATTTTAAGATGATATGAGATGAGGAAATATATGAAAATTATATGCTAATGTTAGATATATAGATTCAATAATTGAAGCTTCCTAACTAATTTTGATGCACAAAATTTTCAACTTGTTTTAGTTAGATGCGCAATGTTATTTTGATTAAAAAAGTCAATAGAACTTGGGTGCAAAAACGAATTTTTGATTCACAAAAAAGAGATTTAATGCTCAAACGTATTTTTTCATAATTTTTTTCAGAAAAAATATCCACTTTTAGAGAAAATTCCTTCACAATTTTTTCATGCACCAACATACCTGATCTTGAGGAATTGTTTTGGAATTTTTCGAGAAAATTTTGAAAAAAAAAATCTTTTTACGTAATGTACGAATATTTGTCTTTTTATTTGATCTTTATCCTATATATATATATATATATATATATATATATATATATATATATATATATATATATATATATATATATATATATATATATATATATATATATATATATATATATTGGTTCATGAGAAAAGTGTACAAATTACCCTCTCTCATTCCCCCTCTTTTTTTTTTCTCTAACTCAAGGGACCTGATTGTAACTTCCTTTATTCTTTAAGGGAGTGTTTTGTAATTCGCACCTTTCATATATAATGTCTAATTTTCTCTCATTTTTTCTTTTTCTTCTTTCTATCATTTCACGCGCCAATATTTTTTCTCTAATTTTATCTTGTTCCTTTTTCAGTTCCAGATTTTTCAAATCGAAGATTAACGAAATCAATTTCATAAACAATCACTCGAAGTGTTCAATCGTACACACACACACACACACACAGATATATATATATATATATATATATATATATATATAATATATATATATATATATATCTACATATTATATATAACAGGATGCGTATGACGTCATCAAATGCAGGATTGATGAATAAGCGCTGGATTGATGAGTAATCATGCTCTTATTCCACCTAAGCATGCCACCTAAGCAATATTTGACCGAATAAAATTCGTTAGTTGACTTGTAATTCCGAAATTTTAAAAAGGATTCTAAATATTCGAACTTGGGTTGTTTACATAGCTTAATTATACGTCAATGTTACCATTAGACCAAGTTATATTTTGTGATATAACTCGCACAAAAAATAACTATAATCTTCTTCTTTGATTACCAGGCGGAATTTTTGGAATGGTATATGTATTTTCTAAACATGTATCCCGGATTTTTTTTAAAAGATATGTTTAATTTTAATTTTAAGAAGATATAGTTTGAAAGATAAGTTTTGAATGTATTTTGTATAAATCTTTTGTTCCCATATTTAACATCATAATTATACTTTAACGCGTATTTTGTATAAACTTTTGTGTTCCTATATTTAAGATCAGAGTTCTACCCTATCACTATATATACATCATATATACATCATATATATACCTCATATTATAACGTTTTTTATAAACTCAAAAAAACAATAAACTCTATTGATAATAATATAGCCATTATGCACGGCCAAAGACACTCTGCAAGGCTTGCAAAAGGAACTGACAAGAAGAACATGAGTGCTTCTTTAGGAGGTATGTTTTTTACATGTAATTTAATCATTAGAATGTAATTTAATCATTAGTTTGCTAGCACTGCCAGACTGTATTGGTAGTACTGCTCGATGTACATGATACTGCTTATATGTGTTTGTACTGCTGGAGATACTTGATACTGCTTATGTGTGTTTGTATTGCTCGATATATTTGATACTGCTTATGTGTGTTTGTATTGTTTGTTAATAAACGATGGTGGATACTGCTTATGTGTGTTTGTACTGCTGGAGATACTTGATACTGCTTATGTGTGTTTGTATTGCTCGATATATTTGATACTGCTTATGTGTGTTTGTATTCTTTGTTAATAAACGATGGTGCATGTAAATATTAGCTTGATTATACAACAACAACATAAAAATTATAATATTAAAAACTATTAATATAAATTAACAATATAAGTAATACATTAATGAGGATAGCATATGTTATGTAAATAATTTGATGTTTTAACACATGAATGTTTTTTAAACGAATAATTTATTCGTAAAGTTGTTATAATCTTATTTATGTTGTTGTTGGATCAATCTAATGCTTTATTATATGAACGTCTTTATATATTGATTATAGTTCCTGGTGCAAATACAAGCAATACCATACAGAAGAAACATACTAAAGCCTCTTCACAAGGTATTCTATTCTTATATAGGTTTTCGTGAATCCTACATTAATTTGTTTTAATTTACCATATAAGTTTATGATTTGTATCCACCTTCAGATACAACAAGCAGAGGCTCTGGCAGTCACGTTCATCCTAAAACCCCTTCACAAGGTATTTTGTTGTTGTATATGTCTTTCATGTATCGTATATTAGTTTGTATTGTTTTACCCTGAAAGTTGTTGATTTTGTATTTGGTAATCATCCACACTATAATTTTGATACAACAGGTACAAGATCAGCCAACCATGTTTCCGATGTTGTTACACGATCAACAGGTATTAGCTTCATCAATGTTTTATTGCAGTAACTTTGTTGATATTTTATTTATGTACATTTTACATGATGTTTATACTATGTTACTTAATTTATAACTGCTAAATTAGTAGGAAATATAGGTTTGGTTCAGCCATCTTCTTCGTCTGAATTGGATAATTTCATATTTGAAAGTGATACACCCGGTAGTATATCTGGAACAGTTGTTTCTGATGTCGTTGCTAAAGCTAGAGGTAGTACATTGAACATTAATTTTTTTATTTAATACAGTAATACATTGTATTTATACAATCGTAATTGTTCCAGCATCTAAACCACCTGCAAAGGGCAGATTTGGCCACGTCTCATCATCTTTTGAGTCACAACCATCTCATGAAGGTAACATGTTTCTAAACTGATCCTGTTCATATTATAAATTGTGATTATAGTATACACATTAAGTATGTTTGTACATTCTAAATTGCCGTAAATCTATATCCATTGAATAATAGGATCTGTTCGATCATTAAAAAGGAAATCTACCAGTCAATCAAGCTGTTTTGAAACACACTCCACGTATGAAAACTCTAGGATTGATTCTTCCAACTTTCAATCTCAATCAAGTATGAATATTTGTTTATAAAAAACCCGCACTTTTATTGTTATATGTTATACAACAATTTGTTTTGTTATTGTTGCTAGGGGCGACAAACTCAAAAGGTGATTCCAAAAGATTTGCTTATATTAGAAATCAACAAAAAGATTTGAGGTACCAAACAACATCTTCGGACGCACCTTCACACCGGAACAAAAAAACCGTTATGCATACATCGTCTTATGGAAAATTTCCTTCAGGTTTTGTACAAACATTCTGGATAATGTCTGTTCCAGATTGCTTATTTTATATAAATAACATTTTCATAATTTCTTTGTGTATTCGTAGGATCTAATTCTCATCCAATTAAAAACAATGGAAAGAGTATGTCCACAATTAAAAGTCCTAAGCCAGGTTTATTTAAAATGGTTGATTCATTATACATATTTCATTTTAATGTGATATAAAAAAAAACAGCGTTTTCTATATATATATATATATATATATATATATATATATATATATATATATATATATATATATATATATATATATATATATATATATATATATATTTTAGTTGTGAGAGAGAGAACAATGACTCTCATTAAAGATGTCAGTCCGATGAATGTGAACATGGCCATTAAAGGAAGATGCATCTCCGTATGGCATTCACACAAATTTAACGAAGAACACGATCCTTACAGTTTTGACTGTGTTTTCCAGGATGAAGAGGTATATCAGATGAAATTAGTAAATACCTATATTTGTGTATATTTATTATATATGTTAAATTGATATTTGAACTATATGTACAGTCAAACCGTATCCAAATCTATGTCAAAAAAGAGTTTATGTTTAAATTTGAGCCTCTTTTACAAGAAGGTCAATGTTACATAATCTCTAATTTTGGAGTAGCAGAGAATGCCGGAAGGTTACCTTTGTTACCAAACCAGTGGAAATTATCTTTTTATAAAGGAACCGAGGTTACCCGTATTGATCACATCGACGACAACTTTGTTGGGTTCGTTAACGAGCCATTATCAAGTATTCTCGATACAGATAATGAATACCACGAACATGATTGTGTTGGTATGTGTTTTTTTAAAAATTATATACAACAGTTGGTGTTACTTGAATGTTTATGTGCATATTTTTATAACAAATGTTTTCCCAGATATTGTTGGTACAGTCGTAGCTATTGGGAAAATAGTGACGTTGAACAATTCTGGCGGTCCTAAACTACGGAGGACAATTGTCATTGAAGATGCCGAGTAACTATATTTTATAAATTATTATTTGTTTAAAATAAAATAACGTGTATAGAATAGTATTCATTTGTAATCATATATTGAGTGTACCCTATTTTATGCAGATCTCTGAGAATTGATTGTACTTTTTGGGACAATTGGGCATTAATGTGGAATGACTACGACAACAAACGTGACGAGCTTTGTCATATAGACATCCTCTTGATGCTGGGGAAAGTGAAATATTGGGACAGTAAGTTTTATAGATGACTTTTAAATTTTTGGTTACGTAATTAAGATTTTTAATTCATATTAATAGATTTTAAAAATGTCTATATTTGTTGTGCAACACAGATAAGCCATCTATACATAATGCTTTGTTTGGCACAAGAATATTCATAAACAGGGATGTGCCACAATTGTTGGATTTCCGGAAAAGGTATATACATTGATACCGGCACATGTGTGTTTTAGTTTTAAACTAAAAACATGTTAAATTTATTAGGAACCTATTTATACGTTTCATAGATACGAAGAGCAGGAGGGGTATGATGCAGGTGAATTCAGAATTGAGGATCATTCAGTTGGCAGCCGTGTTGTTACGCCTGCGGAGTTCATGCACGGCTGTGTGAAGCAAATAGTTGGAACAATTCGAAGCATTGAACCGGTAAAACAAAAGTTATTGTTATGGGTATAATATAAATATTATTTTATCACTAATTAAACCCACGTTAGTAATGTTTATATGTGTTTTTGTATCTAAATACAGGAGTCACACTGTGTAGTTTATGCAGAAGTACATAGCATACAAGAGGAAAATGGGTGGGTTTATACGGGTTGCAAATCATGCAGTACAAGAGTGACACCAATTGTTTCAAAACGCAACTCGGGCACAAGGAATAAGAAACAGTTGTGGTATTGTAAAAACCATGGAGAAACATATGCCGTTGCTTCCAAGTATGTAAAACAACCTATATATATATATATAATTATTTGGATTTGTCCTTAAACATATAATACATAATGTGGATATTTGGATACTTCGCGTTCGGTGATAAATATTTTATATATGTAGGTTCAAAATCATTGTGCGCATATTTGACCATAGTGGTACTGCACAAGTCGTGATTTTTGACAAGAGTGTGCACAAAATGACAAATTTAACAGCGTGGGAGATAATGGATAGCGAAGGCATGAACACAGAAGAATACTTTCCGGATGCACTTAATCAAATTATTGGGAGGAAGTATCTTTTCAAAATTTTATTTTCTGAGTTCAATCACAACAACAATAGTTATATATATAGAGCGGAGAAAGTGACGGACGATGTTGATATAATCAACTATTTCAAGAATGGCTTTATAGAAGAAGAGGTCTGATTCATTTTTCCTTTAATGTACCTAACAATGGTTTGTGTTTATAAACAAGTATATGCTAATCCTTATGAATGAATCAAAATAGGATGACGACGAGGAAGACGAAGGTTTAGAGAACAATTCCGTGTGTTCAGATGATGGATCGGAAACACATTCTGATGATATTAGTGAGGTATTGTGCATTGTATTTTTTAATTTCTAAAAACACCGTTAAATTGTAACAAACAATACAAATTAATCTTTTACATCTTCTCGCAACATGTAGCAGGAACCAACAAACGAAGATGTTGTTGAAACGACAGACGCAACGGATGATATTCCAGCAGTGTGCGTTGGTGCCACGAACGCCACTTTAATTCAAATTGATAATGTAGGCATGCGTACAACAGACAACGTTAACAGTGTACCAGCGACACTGGATGACGAAACACCAGCTAATGATCTTAATAATCAAGAGGAGCAAGAAGACAATTAATTTACATAAGCGTTTTTTAATATTTTTGAACAATTTAATTACAAATTGCAAATTTGCATGTGTGTGGATATTCGTATTAAGCTTTATTCATATTAAGTTTCATTAATTTATCTACCAGTGCAAATGTTGATCATTACGTGAAAAAATGATATAGCAGTACCAAGTATATGAAGCGGTACTAATATAATATTGCATTGATAACCACATGTATAACACTATATTATCTCAAATACAACAGTACAAACGTAACCAGCAATATTAACATTGGTGATGTTTAAAAATAATATTAACCGGGATAGAAGATGTGTAATCAAGAGGAGCAAGAAGACAATTAATTTACATAAGCGTTTTTTAATATTATTGAACAATTTAATTACAAATTGCAAACTTGCATGTGTGTGGATATTTGTATTAAGCTTTATTCATTACGTGAAAAAATGATATAGCAGTACCAAGTATATGAAGCGGTACTAATATAATATTGCATTGATAACCACATCTATAACACTATATTATCTCAAATACAACAGTACTAACGTAACCAGCAGTATTAACATTGGTGATGTTTAAAAATAATATTAACAGGGATAAGGATGTATACACGATACTTACCTATAAAATTAAAATAAAAAAATTACTATTTGGAAGGATGAATATGTACACATTTAATTTTTAAAATTAAAACAACAACCTTATCAATTCCTTGGGTCAAGTGAAGTCGATTCATTGCCTTATTTTCGTGTATATAACTTCCTACACATGATAATAAGAATTTTTAAAATGATATATACATATTATAATCATTTTTTCAAGAATATGATAAATTTATAGAAAATATGATTTGAAAGATAAGTTTAGAATGTATTTTGTATAAATATTCTGTGCATATATTTAAGATCATATACCTACTTTGACACTATATGGGGGTCAAATATATATTTAAGAGTACTTTGTACTGGTATAAACAATACTTATGTGCTATGTAGTACTGCTGAGTTATCTCCATTATGTATTTTAATTTTGTACTACTACGTCCCCGACTTGGTACTGATATTATAACCAGTTCATAAGAGTTATATTAAAACGCAATGTCACTTTAAATATACGTAGTCCATTGTTTTTATACCCCATTAATTCTAACAACGTTTTTAAATGCTCATACACAAACGAACGTAATCTTTATATACAATAAAGCTATGATAATCAAATACTTTATATAATTTCCAAATCTATATTTAGAGCATGATATAAATCATGTAAACTCTAGAAAACGTTTAAATTGTAAACGTAATCTTTATCTATAACAAATATATGAGAAACAAATTTTCGGTTTCCATTATATGGTCACCTTCAAACTCTATAAATAAAGCCATATATTAACACATATTGAATATATATCTTCAAAAATTACGAACATAAAATACAAACAATGTCACACCGAAGATCACACAAGGTACATAATCTTAAGTTGAATGTGTTTTGTTAATTATCAGATGAATTAGATACTAATTACTACAATTTTGTCAGGGTAATCCGAAAACAGATCACCACCATCCTCCATCATCAGCCGATGGCTCGCTCGATAAGAATATACCAAACATCATCATATCAGATGATGAGGATGTACAATAACTAAATTAACTGTTTATTTACATTATATATGAAACACATTATCTGATTATGTTTAGCATGAATGCAGGATGGACAATTTGATTTGTTCAAAAAAGATATATCCAGTGTTCATATATTGGACGATGAAGAGGTATCCTTCATAACATGTCTAAGTACTTTTTTTCTAAACTACCCACAGGCACTACCTTATAAGATTATCATGAATTGTTTTACATATACGAATACTTATTTACCAATAATCTTTAGCTAAAATAAATGCTTGAACAATGGTACATGTTTAAAACAACAGGGTTGGTTGATTCTATTGGTCGAGACGTTTCCATGTTTAGATAATCAATTGATTATATCTATAACTTAAAATTATGTAGCATATATCCATTAATATATCACAGGATCTAATTATCTTTATAATACTTGCAGGTTGGCCTATCAGATGACGAGGTATTATAACATAACTAAGGTTATTATTATTAATAATAGTTTTTGTTATGTTTAACGAATTAAATATAAATGTTAAATTTATAGATTTATGCTGTTGGTGTTAACGGATATCGAACTACTCCAATTTGTAATAAGCGAAAACCACATGATCCGTATGTATGCAAAATATTCAATGAAGATGCTGATTTACATGATACCAATAACGAGGTATTATATAAAAATTTTACTGCGTAGTAATTTGCATTGTAGTAAACATAAAATACTTAATGGTTTTTATTTTTGGATGCTCTGTTTAGGTTGTTTGTTTAACACATAACAATCGGAGATTGTCAAAGGCGAAACCCAGGACCCGTAAGAACGGATGCAAGTTTGATTATTACGAAAATCAAACTGATAACGAGGTATTTTCATAAAATTTTCATTACGTCGAGCTCATCTATTATAAAATCTAAATATCAATCTAATAGTTGCAGGCTGATCAAACAACACATAAACGGTTCAGACCAACTAAAGACAACAAGTTAGTTAGCAACGATATTTTTTATGTTGTTTCATCAGATGATGAAAAAATACAAAAAACACATGACAACAAAGAGGTATAAAAAATGGTTGTAATCCATATTATGTGATACTTATTAATCAGGGGAACTAACAACTTTTGCATTACTTGCAGCCTCTCCCACCTATACACAAACGCCGTAGGCTTGCTAAAAACGGCAAAATAGTCAACAACATAATTGTTGACCTGGATTCATCAGATGATGGAAAGCCACAAGCAATCAAAGTTGTAGATCTAACTTCGATTGATGATAAAAAAAAAACGCGATCAAAGCGTGTGGAGACTATGACTGCTAATCATCCTGGGGGAAAAAACCCATTGGTAATAATCATTTATGTTTGTACATTATATTTCTATAAAACATATATGTTAAACGAAACATCCTTGCTAATCCCACATTATTAAGCTAACATATACAATAAGGTATACTAACTATATTTTTGGTATGTAGAAACCCATTTTCTCACGGAACTATATGCTATATGATGAAGATACGGATGATGAACATGATAACAACAACAACGTATCTGAAACAGGCATGTGTGTCAATATCAATGCTCTCAAAGAACCCTCTTACCCCACGCGAGATTGTAAACCTAAATATACTATCCCTGATGAATTTGTTGTTGAAGACTCTTCCACAGGTTGTTTGTTAAAAAAAAATTATTATTATTTGTGTTTGTAAATTGTTAAACATGTTTTAAAATAATAGTTTGTTTATATAATTTTATAGTCGATAATTTCATAGGCGACTCAAGATATACATCTATTGATGACGATTATGATGAAGATTACCAATCTAACATGGTTGACAATGACGTGTGGGACGAGATGCCTGATATCGATGGAAAAGTACATGGTAGAATCATCCACATCAGCGATGTTGACGAAGAAACGTGTGAAATAAATTCAGCCGCGTATAGTGTCAGTTATGACTCTAACGACGATGATGTCAGCAACTTTATCAATGACAGATCTACTGATTATGAAACAACCAGTGATGATGACAGCGAAGATGAATTATGAACAAATGGAACACGATTTCCCATGTTATCATCTTAGATTATTTACAATAAATACTTAAGTTTCATGTTATCATTTTAGATTATTTACAATAAAGACTTATGTTCTAATTTTTTAATAAATTAACCTCATTACTTTTCACATGAGACTTTGCTACTTAAGCATTAGATGTTTATAATTTATATGCGTAATCCATCTCATAACAAAAATATGTTACTAACTTTGTTTGTGTGAAACATACCGCCAGAGTATGAAATAAAATCAAATATCAGCAAAACACTCCAACTAATCAACAAACAAAGACAAAGCAAACTAATAAAAAATCATATCCATTTAAACTCAGTGATGTAATAGAACATGGTACGGCCATTGTTACTGATGTAACCGAACATCATACTGCCAGTGTTCAAGGTGCTCTAATAAACGAGATTTCATCCCTAAAATTACACATAAAATAATTACTTAAGTTAATTATAACATACAATTAAACCCAAAAAACGAAACATGCGATTGCAAGATATTAGCTTAAATATACATTTAAATATAATACAATTAGTCAATCAAAATATTCAATATTTCATCCTTTCAATACCAAAATCAGGTAACAAAGGTTAGCAAAACATGAACAAAACTATTAGATCAAGAATATGTAGTTCTAATATCTTGCAAGATAGCAAGCCTATATGAATAGCCTATTAATGACTATCCTACACAACTTGCATGTTCTAATGACTATTGTGTGCGAATATGAAAGACAAAAATATTGACAATAAAAAACAATCTAACGGCAGTGCGCGTTCTATTGCTTTTGTATAAAAGTAGTTATGCTTTATTATGTTAAATGTAACGAAATTAAGGCATCATTTAAAATTGATTACAACCATCCAGTATAAAATTACAAGTCATGCCCGCCCATTGGGCGGGCTTTGAAGTCTAGTATATATATATATATATATATATATATATATATATATATATATATATATATATATATATATATATATATATATATATATCACTTTATCATGCTAGAATCGTAACTGTTTGGATAATTAGCTATTTCAGTTAGGGTTCAATCGAAATGAGGAATAACAACAACTACACTTGTGAACATCAATGGAGGTTTCTTAACCAATTTTTGAGCTTCTTTTGAATACTAAGGTATCATCGCTGCACGAAGTTGATTATGTTTTTGTATTGTGAATTTCAATGTGATAAGTCTAAAGAATACTTGTATCTGATATGAGTTTAAATGTGGTGCGTGATTGTGTTAAAAATGTTGCGGATTGTATGCATCGACCAAGTGTTCGACGAAATAACTCACAAAGTTTTGTGTATTTTTTTGTTCAAAATGTTGTAGATTGCATTAGTATACCAAGTGTTCGACGAAATGCTTGAGCGAATTGTGTGTACTTTTTTAGATCAAGCACCTGGTTACTTTCTGTCTGACCACCTCAGTGCCATGTAGTGATGGTTATTGTCTGACCACCTCAGTGCATGTGCTGATGTGTGCTGTATAGAAAAAAGTGTAAGCAACATCAAAGTTTGGTCTCCGCAGTTGACCTCTAAGTTGGCAGAGCGAATACACAATGGATTATGGTTATGCGCGGAATAAATCTATATTACTCATTTAAACTCTATAGCGGCCGCGCACTGGGGGATTACGACAGATGGTCTAGGCACATACAGATGGTCTAGAACGTGCATAAATGGATAATATCATAGCTGTGCAACAGGGAGTCTTTTTTGGAAACTTTAAAGAAAATAGATGCAAAGAATATCACTGATATGAAGAGTTTACCAGCAGTCTCTCTAATCCATCATTCCATACGATCTATTACAGATTGCCATTATGGTGGGTTCTATCCTAGGGGAGTTGAATGTTTACTTGTAAGGACCGGTATCTCAATGTGGCTTATATGATCATCATACAGAGATCCTAATATACGGGTATACTAATGGCATGTTACTACCAACTGATTATGACCCTGCAACGTTTGATCCAACTGAGCACCGCAGCCCTCCAACTGACGGTATATGGAGACTAGTAAATGAAATGTAATCACTCACATTAGCCGAAGTTGCGGAACTCTCTTCAATAATGATGAAAAAGATGGTATGGAGCCACCAGTCATAGGTGTGATGAAAGGAGGAGCAGCTGGGTTAGCCGGTGCGGGGGCGAAAGGTCAAGGGGGTGCAAAGGAAGAAGCAAAGCCTGAAAAGTCCATCTTTGAACTGAAATTGGACTCATTTAAAGCAGCTTCAAAGATCAAGATTATTAAGGAAGTGAGAAGCTGTACAGATCTTGGGCTTAAGGAAGCAAAAGAATTAGTTGAAAAGGTGCCTATCGTGTTCAAAAAAGGAGTTACCAAAGAAGACGCCGAACAACAACCTTTTGCAGCAGGGGTCTCGGTAGACTCAACAGAAGGTTCAGTGACAGGTGGCTCCGGAGCAGCATCAACAACAATCTTTTCAGTGGGCACGGGTTTTATAGCTACAATATGCTTCTCTTCTTGATCATTTAGCAGATAATCCTGCATAATGTATATGTTACCTTTTGACTATTTGCTGGTATAATAAGTTTAATATTTAAACAGATGTATATAAAAAAAGTAGATCATGTTTAATATATATTTGAAATGTCATTCTTTTGTTGTATTGTTTCGTTTCTTGTTAAATTCTATGACTAAAGTTCAATATATATTTGACTGGTTTGTGACATTTGCACTTGTCGGCTTGTCACATCCAATTACACTTTAACGACTTAGTGGTGTCACGTATTCCAAGTTGGTAAGCGGTTTATTACATTGATGCACTGCTTTCTAAATAGGCTAATACATTGTTTTTCTAAACAAACTGATGCGCTTAATAAACAAAACAGATGCACTAAATCAGGTTTTACTTAATAGTTGAATTGGATTTTACATAACTAACATGATGCCCCAAAAGAATAAGTATTTTTTCATCATAATAAATATAAGAACCAATCATAATTGAAAAAGTATAAATAACAATGATTGACACCTATTGCATTTAACTATTTAAGCTTATCAAACAACTACACTACATACAAAGGACATGAACATAAATTGATGCGCTCTTATCCATTCCTGCTGCTTTCTTTATGTTACTTAGTTCTCGACTTAGCCCACTAACAACCTGCAACCCTTGATTCTTAAAAGCTTCAGCAGAAAAACCGTTGCTTTTAGCATCAGAATTTGTGCCTTCGAGTCTTATGATCTCTTGAACCACAAAGTGAATCTGTTTCCCGTTTGTTCTTTTTATATCTACTACTTTCAAGAGTGTGTCAAGTTTAAAAGTTGTAGCCTCACCATGATTTGTGCCAACATTCATTCAATTACCCGTCCGTAAAACAACTTCAAGGAGTTTGAGGAAATATCGACTGTTCTTTAGTTCCTCACTTGCGTCCTGTAAAAGTTTACACAATACGCTTTTTAATTAAGACATGCTAGCAAAATATTAGATAACACATTATTCCAATTCAGAACATAAATAGAAACAAAACTGCAATAAAGAATGACCATTAGTCGATACAGAAATCATACCAGCTGTTGCCTAGAAGCATTCTCATCACCATGTCTCATTGCAGCAGTCGTCCCTTCACATACTGTTAGTCACAAACGGATGCAATAAAGTGCCTCAAACGGATGCACTATGGTACCTCAAACGATCTGTGGTGTAGACATCGTTCTATCATCATTTGTCAAGGCAACATTTGTTGTCAAGGCAAACCGATACTAACCTAAAAGCTTTACTATGGATTTGTAAACGTCAAGAATAATGAAACTAACCAAAGGCAAGTATTTATTTACTACTATATAGGATACCCCCAATTTCTTTTCTGCCAAATCTTAACCTACAAACACAACACTCCCTGCAGTCCACAAACTAGACACATATGAGTACCAGTATCTTAGTGTTAACGTACAAAGTCTTACTTCAAAAAAAATTATCTTAATGATTCTATTGACTGATCCTCTGTGAACTTTATTTCTGAAAGGGATTTTAGATCAGCCCTATCGTCTTCCTTAGACCCAAAACTTATACTACCTGATCCAGGTCCAATAGTGAGCTTGCAATCTTCAATCAAACTAAAGTACGGATCCGCCTGGTACCAAATAATATGCCACAAAGCACTAAATGTTCTTAGTTCTATGCATAATATCAAATTAGATGTTCTTTTAGCTGATTAAAAAATAAAGTTTTCAACTGGATTTAACATATTAATACCATTTTGTTAGCAAGTGTAGCCTTTGCCCCTGGAACAAGGGGAACAATACTAAATGCTTTCCCAGAAATAATTATCATAGTGGTCGCCAACGTGTAAAGAGATCTTCTCCGTGATGGTGGCTGTGGTCCTAATATAACCATACTGATATTAATCTCAACTCAACCAAGCAAGCTTGCTCATATATAGGTAAAAAATATCGGATTCATATATTGAATATGCATGTGTAACAACGTACCTCCATCAGCAAAAGAAATATTAAGCAATGAAAATGCCAATTGGAAACTTCGAACTAGAGCTTCCCGGCCATAATGTTGCACATATTCCACAAGGAGTAATTCAATAACAAGAAAACACATGAAAAGGAAAAAGTGCAGCTACTTCAACGCTTAAAAAGGATTCATCCAACAAATACCACCAAATTCCTTCATAACTAGCAACTGCCTTCTGTGCATCAAATTTAATGTAAATGGATGCACTAAATATGCAAATGGATGCACTAATATATCCAAATAGATGCACTAAACATGCAAATGGATGCTCTAAACATGCAAATAGGTGCGATAACGCTTATTTTAGACTCATTCTTAACTAAACTGAAAAAGGTTTGATGTAAAACCTATAAATTCACATTAAAGAAAAGTTGAACCGAGTTAATCAAACAGGAAGTTGATAGATATACGTAAGATGATACTTGATCCGTTCAATTATATCTCCAAGGTAATACAAAGGCAATATGTATTCCCGAGTCGTTTTCCCAACGAATGAATGAATAGAATTATCGATTCGAGTCGTGATTGTGTCGTGAATAGTGAAAATAAGAGAGATTTGGATTTTTAGGCAAAAATTACGAAATGAACGCTAAATACAACTAATAAAGCAATTAAAACAATTATGTAAGGCACACGTAAGCTAAAACGTAAAGAAAACTAAAAACGAGCACGTATCAGGCTAATCCCGAGCCTAAAAAGTGAAATCTTAGAAATACTAATCCTAGATATGCAAAACTATTTTTCCTAGGTCCTATTTGATAAAAGAAAATTTTAGAAAAAAGAAAATTATTTTTTTGATTTTTATTTTATTTATTATGATTTAAAAACTATTTTGAACTAATTAAATGTTAAAAAATACTAAATGAATTCAGAAAATTATGAAATTTTGCAGGAAAATACTTTTACTTAAACTAAACCTAGGAAAAAAAAATACCACAACTTATTGGAATAAGCAGTCTAAAAGCAAATCAGTTATTGTAAGCTAAAATGGAAAACTTGGTTAACTAATTGTTAGGAAATTAAGCTTTAGCAGTTAAGACTGTTGGAGGTAACAGTTAGGACTGTTGAAGATAGAAGTTAAGACTGCTGAAGAGTTTTGAAGACATGAGCAGTTAAGACTGCTGAGTGAAGAAGTTAGTACGGTTTATGATTTATGTAACAGATAATTATGGAAAATATATTGTGTATATCGTATAAGATTAGAATGATAGTTATCTTGTAAAGGAATCCTTGGTCTATAAAAGGATTGCCTAGGTTAAGGTTTAAATACAATACAATACAACATATAACAATACGATAAGAGTTCATACGTATTATAGAGATTCAAGGTTGTAAACCCTAATGATAGGAGATCACTCGTATTATTATTCTAATAATATTGAATCGTTGAAGGTTATCATTCTGTGTTCATTCATTGTTTCATTCAAATCTTACAAAACACATAAAGTCTTCTAAGTGCTAGCTAGTAAATTCCGCGTGCTAGACTACGTATAATTCTTAGTATCATATCTAACACAAGGAGTGTGTGTAGATTCGGTCAAGTGGTATCAGAGACAGGTTTAACTGATACTTAGATTTAGAAGATCCGAGAAGAACAAAGATGGACATGGAAACAACACCATCCACAACCAACATTGCTGCTAAGCTTCCTATGCTTAAACCTAATGAGTTCGACATGTGGAGACTTCGTATTGAGCAGTTTTTCCAAGTGCAAGACTATGCACTGTGGGAGATCATTGAAGATGGAAACTCCTTTACACCTGTAACAACAACAACTGTTGTTGATGGTAAATCTGAGAGTACAGTGCAGACAAAGCCAACCACTAATGAAGAGAAGGCAAGGTACAAGAATGATGTTAAGGCTAGAAGTTTGCTTCTGATGACTATTCCCAATGATCAGTTGCTGAATTTTAGTAAGTTCAAGTGTGCTAAATCTCTTTTTGAAGCTATTGTTGCAAGATATGGTGGGAATGAAGCCAACAAGAAAACCCAGAAGACCCTTCTCAAGCATCAGTTTGAGAATTTTACTGCAACAAGCAATGAGTCGTTGGATCATATGTTCAATAGGCTTCAAAAACTGGTGAGTCAATTGGTTGTTCTAGGAATTGAGATACCTCAGGAAGATCTCAACTCCAAATTTCTGAGGAGTCTACCTGCTGAATGGGCTATGCATGTGGTAGTATGGAAAAACAAGCCTGATATAGATTCCATGAGCTTAATGGATCTCTATAGCGACTTCAAGATAGTTGAACATGAGATTAAGAAGTCTGCTGGATCAAGCTCAAGCTCAAGCTCAGGCAATTTGGCCTTTGTATCAACTCCCAGTTCCTCAAGTCCAGATGAAGAAGGGCAAGTTGGTGGAGCAGTTGGTACTGCTAGTGCAAACCTTGGTACTGCTAGCACCTCAAGCAGTACTAGTGGACTGTTGAATGATGATACTTATTGTGCTTTCCTGACTACTCAGCACAATGGAAGTATGTTGACTCATTCAGATCTTCAAGAGATTGATGAAGATGATATTGAAGAGATGGATATTAAGTGGCAGCTCTCTCTTCTCAGTTTAAGAGCTAGGAGATTCTTGAAGAAGACTGGCAAGAAGATTGTCATACACAGTAATGATGTTGCAGGGTATGACAAGTCCAAGATTGAGTGCTTCAACTGCCACAAGAAAGGTCATTACTCAAGGGAGTGCAGATTGCCAAGCCAACAAGATGGAAAGAGTAGAGCATATGGAAACAAGTCAAGAGTTGTGGAAGTTACTGATTCAAGCTCGAAAGCCATGGTTGCCATTGATGGCTTAGGATTTGACTGGAACTATATTGCAGAGGAGGAAGCAGAAGCATCTACAGAGGTTGCTCTCATGGCATTCTCAGATTCTGAGGTACAAGTTTCAAAATGTTCTAAATCTTGTGAAGCTTTAAAAGATCTAGAAACACTTAAAACAAGATATGAGAATCAGAGAAAAGAATTAGTTGAAACTGCTTTTAGCTTAGCAAATCATAAGAGAGCTTTAGCTGTGTTAGAAGAAAAAATTGTTCATTATTAAAACAATGAGTCTAAGTTTTCTGATGATATGATTATTGTTATGAGAGACTTAATGTTTAGAGAAAATTAGATCACTGTTTTAAAACATGAGCTAGAACAGGTTAAGAAAGCTAAGGAGAACATTCAGATGATTGTAGACACACTTGAATACACATCAAAAGGTGTTCAAAAGATAATTGAGACTCAGATTCTTAATAAAGCTAAGTCAGGACTAGGATATAAGTCGGTTCCACCTCCCTATAGAGGAATTCCATCACCCAAAGGTGTAGACTTAGAATACACATGACTCCTTGAATTTCAATTACCTGTGCTTAACTATGGTCTTCAACCCAAGAAGGATGTAGTTGATAAACCTGTGTTTGAAAGTGCAAGTGATAAATCACTATCTGAGGACAAGGTGTCTTCTGATAGGTCCTCACCTAAGGACTCAGATGCTCCAACCATTAAGGAATGGACTTCTGATGATGAGGATGATCAGGCTGTGGTTAAGCCTGTTAGTGCTAAAGTGGAGGAACCAAAAGTTCCAAAGATGGTTAAACCTGAGACTGTTAGGCCTAGATCAGATGCCAAACCTTTTAGACCAATAGTTAGGTATGCAGAAATGTATAGAACCACAAACAAGCCAAGAGGTAACCATAGGAATTGGAATGACCTCAAATCCCACCAATTAGGAAAGGATTTTGTTTGCTATAGGAAAGCTTGTTACTCTTGTGGTAGCTTTGACCATCTTACAGCTTTTTGTGATAAGTATGTTAGAGGGTATTCAAACAAAAGCATGTGTCTAGAAAGACCTAAAAATCTTCCTAGGAATGACAAGATGATACCTAGATCAGTTCTTTTAAGGTCTGGACCTAAAGCAGTTCAAACTGCTAGACCAGCAGTTCAGACTGTCAGACCTATGAAACCAATTCACCCAAGGCCAACAGTTCAAGGTGCAAAAATGTTTTCCAAATTAGCACCAAAAACTGTCAATAGACCCTTTCATCACAAAGTATTTGTGAAAAATCAAGTTTGGAAACCTAAGGTAACAACTATCAAGCCAGCAGTTCCAACTGCTAGCAGGGTAATTGGTACTGGTGTGAATAAAAACACTGCTAAAGGGAACATGGGTAATGGAGTGAATGCTTTAGCATGTTGGGTATGGAGACCAATTAAACCCAATGGTGCTAAGACTGTTTTGAAAAGAATGGATTATGTTGATGCTAGAGGAAAGCCTAAGTCTGTTTTGGCTTGGGTTCCACAATGAAATTAATTTTTCTTTGTAATGTGCATTGTTAGTCATATACTTGTATCTTGTTTCTTTGTTTTTGGACTAACAATTGCAGAATTGGAGAGAAAACACCAAGGGATTAAGAATGCTTGATGTTTTGGACTAAATGGTGTTCTGGAGATTAGTATGTGATCTTTGCATACAACAAATGGTAATTGGTTCACCATGTCTTATCCACATAAGAAGCAACTAGTCCAGAGCAAACAGTTTCTGGTAAAGACTAATCAAATCCGTTGATGGTTGACAATTTACCAAAAATTGTATGGTTATCAGCTCACCATATCTAAATGTGAAGAGTTGGCTAGTCCAAAGCAAACGGCTATTGGTAAAGACATATCAAATCCGTTGATAGCTGATAGTTTGCTAAAAACTATGTTTGAGCCATGGTATTTTAAAATTTTATTTCAAACAATTCGTACGGCTCAACAAAATTTTTGCAACAGTTGGTACGGTTAGTACAAAGTTGGGACGGCTCAACTAGCCGTTGTAAAAATCTGTCTTGACAAGTGATGACGGAGACTTAGAAATTCATACTGAAGTAGATGGCATTAAATTTGTTGTTACCGAGTCTATACTTAGGAGACATCTTAAATTAAATGACTCAGATGGTATCCACACTATGCTAAATACTGAAATTTGGGAAGAACTTACAAAAATGGGGTATAATACATCTGAACATAAATTGACTTTTCAAAAAGGATGTTTTTCACCTCAATGGAGATTTTTGATACATACTCTTCTATGTTGTTTAAGTCCTAAAAAGACTGCTTGGGAGCAGTTCAGTAGCAATATTGCTATTGCTCTCAATTGCTTGTCTACGAACAGAGTTTTTAACTTTTCAAAATATATTTTTGAGGGTATGGCATCAAATGTTGACAATAAAACAAAGTTTTTAATATATCCCAGGTTTGTTCAAACAATTTTAAATAAAAAGACATACCTGCTTACAAAACCAACTGAAACTTTTGCTACGCCTAGTCTACAATCAAAGGTTTTTCAAAATATGGCTATGGCTAGTAGGCTTTTTGAAGGGGAACCAGTTCCATTGTTTCCTCAAATGCTTCAAACTGAGTTGGGTGAAGGTTCAGCTGTTCCAACTGATCCCCATCACACATCCACTCAAGAATTTGAAACAACTCAACAACCACCCATCACTTATAGGAGAAGGTCTAAACCTAGTCTAACTAGGGTTGTGACTAGATCCTTGCCCAAAGATTCACCTCTCCTAGCAGGTAATATAGCTAGAAGTGATGAGGGTAGCTCTTCACAAACTGAATTGACGGCTTTATGTATCAAGTTAGTAGCCAAGGTTGACACTTTGGAGAAGGAGCTAAAGCAAACCAAGGAGGAATTCAAAGCTCACAAGGAAAATTTTGCCAAAGTCTATACCAAGCTTACAAAAAGGGTGAAGAAGCTTGAAGAACAGTTGAAGCAGAAAAGGGCAAGAGTGATATTGGATGATAATTCTGATGATGATGATTCAGATGGTTCAGACGGGGATGATGAAAATTCTTCCAAACAGGGGAGGAAATTTGGTAAAGATAAGGACAGATCAGGTTCTCAGGGGAGGTATGAAGAAGGTTCTGAACAAGATGAAGGTTTTGATTTTGGTTCAGGTTCTGGTTATGTTCAAGAAGAAACAGCTGAGACACATCAAGCAGTTCCAAATGAAGAAGCAATTCAGACTGCTTAGACAGAGCAACAAACAGTTCAAACTGCTGAGACAGAGCAACAAGCAGTTCCAACTGATGAAACTTCTACTGAACAAGTTTATGAAAGGAGAAGAGCAGATAAAGGGAAGAAGCCTATGAAATCTGAAGAAGTGGCTGCTGCTCAAGAACTTGAAAGGCTTAAAAGATTGAAACCAAAAACTCAAGAACAGATAGATCATGATGCAGAGGTTGCAAGGCAAATGGTAGAAGAAGATTTGGCTGGTGAGGAAGCTAAACAAGCTCAGATTGCTCAAGATGAAGAATTTGCAAGAAAAATGGCTGCTGATGATATAAGAAATATAGCTAAATTCATGGAAAGAAAAAGATCAAATGAAGTAAATCAAGAGGAGTTCAATGAACAGTTACAATATTTGTTGGATTCTGATGTGATTGTAAGAGCTCAAGTTTCAATGGTTCTTAAAGATAAACAGTTGAATGAAGAAGAAAAGACAGTGGAGCTTAAAGAATTCATACTCAAAAAGAATGGAGTTGCAACATAGGAAGATCTGATTCATAGGATAAGAGAAAGACAGAAGTCAGGGTACAAGACAAAGTTGCCAACAAAGAAGGAACAAGTTGAGTCTATGAAGCATTATTTGAAGAACTCAGCAAATTACTCCAAGAATGACTTCAAGCGAAAGTCTTATGCTATAATTGAAATAGAATTCTATGAAACTTATGCTATTTTGAATACTCCAAGAAGAAGTTTCAAAACAGGTAAGAAGAGGGAAGCAGAAACTATGGAATCAGAAGTTGCTAAGAAACAAAAGTCTGAGGAAGAAGGGTTAACTAATGAGAAGATCAGAAGTATGATGATGATTATTCCAGAGTCTTCTTATATTAAACCTTTGCAGGTAAAACATCCGATCATTGACTGGGAAGTGTTCACTGATGGAAGAATGAAAGGATGGAAGATTATCAGACTTGGAGATATTTCTGAAAGATATAAGTTGTTTGAAGATTTACTCAAAGGCTTTGATAGAGAAGATTTAAATCAACTATGGAGCTTAGTGAAAGAGAAATTCAGAGATATTGATCCTATTGAAGATAAAGATAAAGACCTATGGGTTCAATTGAAGAGAATTTATGAACTAGATGGTGGAGAGTCAATATGAAGATTTCAAGCACAAGTCAAGGACATCACTTGGAAGTTATTTGGAATGTGTGGAGTACACAGAGTGTCTACCAAGGATGGAATAGAGATCTATATGCTGGTTGAAAAAGATTATCCACTCAGACCAGGTGTTTTGACAATGATGGCATGTGTTAGACTGGAAGCTAATGAAGAATCTGAGATGGCTGATATGCTGGTGACAAAGATATTCAACCTTGCACAAGAAGTGAAAGCTAGATCTAAGAGATTTGCTTGATAGGTGTTTGAAAGAATTTTCAGCATTAAGAAGAAGAAGCTTAATTTGAAGAAACTTAGTGATTTGGATAGAAATCATAAGTTTAGGGGAGGATTGTTAGGAAATTAAGCTTTAGCAGTTAAGACTGTTGGAGGTAACAGTTAGGACTGTTGAAGATAGAAGTTAAGACTGCTGAAGTGTTTTGAAGACATGAGCAGTTAAGACTGCTGAGTGAAGAAGTTAGTACGGTTTATGATTTATGTAATAGATAATTATGGAAAATATATTGTGTATATCGTATAAGATTAGAATGATAGTTATCTTGTAAAGGAATCCTTGGTCTATAAAAGGATTGCCTAGGTTAAGGTTTAAATACAATACAATACAACATATAACAATACGATAAGAGTTCATACGTATTATAGAGATTCAAGGTTGTAAACCCTAGTGATAGGAGATCACTCGTATTATTATTCTAATAATATTGAATCGTTGAAGGTTATCATTCTGTGTTCATTCATTGTTTCATTCAAATCTTACAAAACACATAAAGTCTTCTAAGTGCTAGCTAGTAAATTCCGCGTGCTAGACTATGTATAAATCTTAGTATCATATCTAACACAAGGAGTGTGTGTAGATCCGGTCACTAATAAATATTGCAAGGTTATACTGAAGAAGTCCCAAGGGCAGTTGGTGTTGTGGTGTGAGTGTTGAGGTTTGGTGTGCAGGAGGTCCAGGGTTCGAATGCTATGGCCTCTTTTTGCAAAAATTATTTTATTTTTTTATTTTTTCTTTTGAAATTTGTAAATAAGGTAAAAATAAGAGCTTTTTGAAAAAGAAATATTTTTAGAACTGAACTAATAAGCCAGAAACAACTATTTAAGAAAGGACTGATTATAAGTTTCAATAGGCTAAGGAAAACTAAAAATAGCAATTAAGCTTATAGGAACTAAAAGAAAATAGTCAAATACTGAAATAAGCTAAGATTAACCAAAAGAAAACTGAATAAACCAAAGAAATCAGAATAAGCAAACCCAAATGAGCAAATAAGCAATCAGAATCAATTAAGCAATTCAGGCAATATGTGCAGGCCCAAACAGTCCAATAGGGCACTTTTGAGCTTATTAAAAAGCTCTTAAACAAAAAAAAAGAACCATAAAATCTTAATGCAAATGAAGTTCACTAACCAAAGAACTAAAATTCTGAAAATCAGTCCTAATTAAGCTAATCTAAAACTTAAAATTAAGCTAAGAAAAAGGAGTAAGGGCAGACTGTTTTAAGGAACTTGGATGAAAAAGGTAAATAGGAAATAAGCCCAAAGACTTCTAAAAGCTAAAATTCCAACTGAATAAGCTAAATTAATCTAGAAACATTCCTAAATAAGCAATTTGATCTAATAAGCTGACCTAATGAAGCTTATAAAGCTGAAAACATCAAAGATGCAAAACTGATATAAGCTAAACCGAACAGCCTAGGTGCCCTACTTGCAGACCTAATAATAAGCCCTAAATAAGCTGAGAAACCTCAAATAATCTATCAAAAATCAAACTAGAACTACAAGCTACTCAAAAACCAAAATTAAGCCAATGAGCATAAATAGATAAGCAGATAATAAGCTGAACAGATGGGGAGTTGAGACAAAGGTATACTTATGCATTTGGTAAAACAGACAGACTATGCCTATTTAAGCTATTTTTTAAGCTAGAGAACCAATAAGCTAGTATCTAAAAGCTTAAAATAAAATAAAGATAAGCTACTAAGGATTACAGAAAAGCAAGATTTGAGGATTTTGAACAGCTAATGAAGCTAGGATTTGATTTTAAAAATGCTAAGTTGAGACAGATATAGGCTGATGCAGTTTTGAAAATGGGTAGAAAAGTGATATTTTGACTAATAAAGCTATGGTACCAGATGTTGCACAACTACTTTAGACTATATTAAACAAGTTTGAAGCATAAACAACAACTATAAAAAATCCTAATCTAAATCTAACCTATGCTATTGATCTAGGCAGTTTTAACTTAAAATATTTTAGAAACTATTTAAAAAGCTTTAAAACTAACTGAAAATGCTTAAATCAACTTATAAACTACTACTAATACTATTTGAGAGCTGATCTAAATTCAAATTTTGGTCAAAACAGGTTTTAGCTACGAAATACACCTAATGCCAAACACCCCTTAATGGGACTGTTTTGGTTTCTAAAACTGAATAAGACCAATTTAAGCTAAGTTATTGAAAGACAAATGATATATAAGCTATATTATGACTAGATAAGAAGTATTAAACTAATAATAAGCAATAAGAATAAGCTATAATGTAGCATATTCATAACACTTAAACACACAAAAGATGAGATTAAGGCCGAATAGATTAAGAGTTTTAGAGAAAGAAAGTGAATTGGGAACCTTAGAGAGAGAAAGTGAAGATGTTAGATTGATATTGTGAGAAGTTCCAACCCTCTCCCTAGGTGGAGAGGGGTATTTATAGTGCTAGCATATGTGCCCCGAGTGGGCTATGGAGCGAGCTGACAGTGGGTAAAGACCCGACCTACTCCACGAGTTCTATAATAACTAATCTATATTAACTTACAACTAATAATCCTACGAGCTATTCAATGCTAATGAGTACACGGGGTGACCGAGTCTTCATATGAATATTTATATTCCTAACAATCTCCCCCTAAGGGAGGTCACCCCGGAAATTACATTTTGAATTCTAGCATTCTATCCTCTGACCTTGACTTCATAGCTCATAGTCTTTGATTCTTCAACGTCATTGATCTTTGTACTTTCAGCAGTAAACTCTTTTGACGACTTATCTTTTGTCTTGGATGATCTTTGAAGATTCTTCGATGATGTCATCCAACATATGTCTTCTAGTCATCTTGTTGCAGCATCGTCTCCATGTGAAGTTGTGATCTTGGAGCCTTCTTTGAGATCATCAGCCATTGTAAATCTCTGAGCTCATCCATTGTAGTAATATTACCTTCATGTGATTTGTTGTGACCGTAGGACTGCATGCTCACACTTTTCTGGATCATGATAAATATCATCAGAGTTGCGGAAGCTGTGTTGTAGGTCTTTCAGCTATCATGATGTCTTTTATAATGAATTAGAAGTGTGAGCATGGAGTATGGATTGACATGTCTCTTCTGGAATCAGGAACCACCATCGCCATCTTTATATGAATCTGAAATAAAACAGTTAGCAATAAAGTTGGAGAACGAATATGGCTTTGTCATTCGTTCGGTGTGGTTGGATTAACCTTCAGATCCGCGAGGACCGACCTGTGATCAGGTAGAATCCCCTTTAAAGAAGATTCTCCTTGACAGGAATTTCCAGCTTGTTGTAAAGACTCATCCAACGAATTCACATTGGAATTGTCATACATGCATGTTCTCATACTGGAATGTCTCAAAGCAGACAACACGGTAGAGTGAATCTGTTGTTCCCTTAACACGCTTAGAGTTAACTAGAAAGTTAATCTGTTTGTGTTTATGACTAATACAATGTATTGATTAATTCTAACAGTTAATGAAATGTTAATAAGAAAACACACAATATTTTCAACGTTTAAATTCTTATTAGAAATGAATCAAATAATTTATTACCTAAGTGTTTTGCGGAACAAACACTTGGGATTGAATAGACAAGGTATGGTGTCTCCTATCTAAACTTAAGCTATGCTTAAGTGGTAACAATTCGACCCACTGAGCTATCTCAGGGATACGTTACTCTTTGTAGAAGAAAAGGGGTATTTGTGAAAGTCTAAGCTTTAATTGCATAAGAATACCTTACCCACTTTTCTCTATCTGTTTGCTATTTATAGACAAACAGATCAAGAGTACCGAAGATTAAAACTAGATAAACAAATAGGAAGCGTGTTTGATAACTAAAACAGTAGTTGTCATTTTCAAGAACCAATAGGATTGCGCTAATAAGTCTTCGAGTGTGATTTATCGATTTAGTTCCAAAAGTTAACACATAAGTGAAATTATGTGTAACCCCGGTTCGTTGTCCCGACGAAGGTGTGAATGGAATTTGTGAAATCGGGATCGCGAAACGTGTAGTGAATGGTGATAAATGAGAAATATTTTGGATTTTAAACTAAAAATATGAAATACATAAACTAAAAATAACTAATTAATCAGGGGAAACAATAATCTAAAGCACAAGGAGGCAAAAACGTAAGGGAATCCTAAAAACGCGCAAAACCCGGGCTAATCCCGAGTTTTAAAATTGAAATTTAAGAAATACTAATCCTAGAAACTCCAAATTAATTTTCCTAAGTCCTAATTAGTAAAAGAAAATTTTAGAAAAAAAAAATTATATTTTTTTGACTTTTGATTAATTTTCTACGAATTAAAATCTATTTTAAAGAAATTAAATGATTAGAAATAGTAAATGATTTTAGAAAATTATGAAACTTTTCTGATAATTACTCTATACTAATCTAAGTTTTAGGAAAAATAAGTAAACTGAAAAAGCTATTAAGAATAAGCTGAAATTAAGCAAACAGATTGTTTAAGCTAAAATTAAAAAAAAAAAATAAAAAAAAAAAAAAAAAATAATAAAATAATTGGTTTAAGTAATTAATAATGAAAGCCTCTACTGATATAAGACCCTAGGGCAGATGGATGAATGTGTGGTGTGGGCTGAGTGACCAGGGTTCGAACCCTGACCTTGGCTTTTTTTGCTAATCTATTTTTTTTCTTTCAAAAACTGAATAAGCTGATGATGAAAAGCACTTTTTATAACTAAAACTTATTTTTGAAAACTTGGATTAAACTTAGATAAGCAGATGGAATCTCAGATCAGCAAGCAATGGAGAGGAAGACAAACAAAAAGGGCAATAAGCTAAAGGTTGATAAGTTACTTTAAGCTAGGGAAACTAAAATAAGCTAATGCATACTGACATTACTCTAAATAAGCCAAATGAAAACAAATAAGCAATCCACAAAGACCAATAAGCACTGAAACTAAAATAAGCACAAGGTCTACTGAGTATGCAGATGTGCACAGGGCAAAAGTAGCAGTTTTCAAGCTATTAAAAAGCTACTAGAAGCTAATTCTAAAAATCTAAAAAAAAAAAGGAATAACTAGATAAGCAACAAAATATTAACTGTGGAAATTTTTAGCTTATTCTAACTTATATTGAACGAATTAAAATTAAAAGACATGGGCTGAAAATGGGAACTTATGGTTTGCAGACTGCATTACCTTTTAACCTGTTTTGAGCTGAGACCATACCAGTTCTTCATGAAATCAATCCATCATTTGCAATTCAACTTAGTGAGCTAAAGTGGACACAAAATCACCAAAAATAAGGGCTAATAGTGATTGAGCTTATAAGAAACTTATATGAGTAGTTCAGATTCAATGATTTCACCTACTGATGCAAAACCTCAAAACCCTTTAATTCAGCTTATAAAACTTTACCAATAGCTTATATAACTGAGTATAGACTAGATCAAACCAACTAGATTTACCAATGAACAGTGGCATGAACTTTAGACCTAAAATAAGCTTTTGCCAAACACCCTATTATGACACTGAATTGATGATTTCAACTAACAAATGACTAAATAAGCTATGAATCTAAGTAACTACTGATTACCTAACTTGTTTTAAACCTAATAAACAACTTTCAGAAGAAATTAATCACTAAATAAGCTATAATCTAGTTGGGCTGTTTTTGCTTTTTTTTTTATATAGTTTTTTAAACACGAAACTAATTTAAACTGATTCAAACTAGCTAATTAATATCAGAGTGACTAAGCTACAACTAAATAAGCACAAACAAGCAGACAAGCAATGAAAAATCATAGAGAATAGCAATAAGCAGTTTGACTGAAATAGAAATTAATTGAAAAACTTACAAATCCATTAAAATTTGAAGGGAATACAGAACTTGAAAGCTGAGACCATTACAATAAGCTCAAATATTAAGCTAGAATTACACTAAAAGCTTAACTAAATTACCCCTAAATTACACTACTCCTAACTAACCCAAAAAATCTAACCCAAAAATCTAACAGCCTCCATCCGTGAGTGAGTGGCTCCTTTTATAGCATTGGCTAGGGTTTCAAAAGCTTCACATGCCTTAATCACAGCCCTTCATTCATTCTTGGCCTCCAATCTATCAATTTCGTCCGTTGGATTAAGGAGTGTGGTGTCTCAGCCAATAAGATTGCTGGGAAATGCCACGGTGGCATTCCATGTGTCAGGGTGCTTCTAGAAAGGTTTAAATGAGGTGGGTAATTAATGGGAGCAGGGTAAATACTGGGGGAGATGATGAACAGTAGAAAGAAAAGAGCGGGTAATTTTGTGGGTTGACCGGGTTCTTTTAGTTTGACCTTCGGGTTATGGTTGGGGAAATGGGTTAAAGATCCGGATGTGGTTAGATTTTAATAACATGGGAAATGGGCTTGTGGTTATATTGGATTTTGGGAATTGTTTGGTTAGTTTTATTTATTTGTAATTTGATTTAATAGTTTTTGAGGTATTAAAAGTTACAAGGACCAAAGTTGTCAATACTGTAAATTCAAGGGCCATTTATGAAATCTTCAAGGACTGAATTTGTCATTTTGAGCATAATTATGATCCACTTTGGTAAATTCCTTTCCCGGCTTCGGCTTATGCACTCTTCCAAATCTTGTGCTCGGGTTTTCCGTGTTTTCTTGATTTTTGTCCACATTCCTGAATATCCGTAGCTGCATAAAAACAAACACAAAAACACAAATATCTTTGGCATTTTGGTTAGTTTTTGGTCGTTTTGGTCTTAATTTGGTCAAGAAAAGGTATGTGAATAAGAACATACCAGAATCCCCCAGACTAAGATATTGCTGTGTCCTCACGCAATGTTATAAAAACACGTTTTTGAATCCAAAAATTTCCAACCTCTTTTTTATTTATTTTTTCTTTCAAAAACTGAATAAGCTGATGATGAAAAGCACTTTTTATAACTAAAACTTATTTTTGAAAACTTGGATTAAACTTAGATAAGCAGATGGAATCTCAGATCAGCAAGCAATGGAGAGGAAGACAAACAAAAAGGGCAATAAGCTAAAGGTTGATAAGTTACTTTAAGCTAGGGAAACTAAAATAAGCTAATGCATACAGACATTACTCTAAATAAGCCAAATGAAAACAAATAAGCTATAATCACTAAATAAGCTATAATCTAGTTGGGCTGTTTTTGCTTTTTTTATATAGTTTTTTAAACACGAAACTAATTTAAACTGATTCAAACTAGCTAATTAATATCAGAGTGACTAAGCTACAACTAAATAAGCACAAACAAGCAGATAAGCAATGAAAAATCATAGAGAATAGCAGTAAGCAGTTTGACTGAAATAGAAATTAATTGAAAAACTTACAAATCCATTAAAATTTGAAGGGAATACAGAACTTGAAAGCTGAGACCATTACAATAAGCTCAAATATTAAGCTAGAATTACACTAAAAGCTTAACTAAATTACCCCTAAATTACACTACTCCTAACTAACCCTAAAAATCTAACCCAAAAATCTAACAGCCTCCATCCGTGAGTGAGTGGCTCCTTTTATAGCATTGGCTAGGGTTTCAGAAGCTTCACATGCCTTAATCACAGCCCTTCATTCATTCTTGGCCTCCAATCTATCAATTTCGTCCGTTGGATTAAGGAGTGTGGTGTCTCAGCTAATAAGATTGCTGGGAAATGCCATGGTGGCATTCCATGTGTCAGGGTGCTTCTAGAAAGGTTTAAATGAGGTGGGTAATTAATGGGAGTAGGGTAAATACTGGGGGAGATGATGAACAGTAGAAAGAAAGAGCGGGTAATTTTGTGGGTTGACCGGGATCTTTTAGTTTGACCTTCGGGTTATATGGTTGGGGAAATGGGTTAAAGATCCGGATGTGGTTAGGTTTTAATAACATGGGAAATGGGCTTGTGGTTATATTGGATTTTGGGAATTGTTGGGTTAGTTTTATTTATTTGTAATTTGGTTTAATAGTTTTTGAGGTATTAAAAGTTACAAGGACCAAAGTGGTCAATACTGAAAATTCAAGGGCCATTTATGAAATCTTCAAGGACTGAATTTGTCAATTTGAGCATAATTATGATCCACTTTGGTAAATTCCTTTCCCGGCTTCGGCTTATGCACTTTTCCAAATCTTGTGCTCGGGTTTTCCGGGTTTTCTTGATTTTTGACCACATTCCTGAATATCCGTACCTGCATAAAAACAAACACAAAAACACAAATATCTTTGGCATTTTGGTTAGTTTTTGGTCGTTTTGGTCTTAATTTGGTCAAGAAAAGGTATGTGAATAAGCACATACCAAAATCCCCCAGACTAAGATATTGCTGTGTCCTCACGCAATGTTATAAAAACACGTTTTTGAATCCAAAAATTTCCAACCTCTTTTTTATTTTTTTTTCTTTCAAAAACTGAATAAGCTGATGATGAAAAGCACTTTTTATAACTAAAACTTATTTTTGAAAACTTGGATTAAACTTAGATAAGCAGATGGAATCTCAGATCAGCAAGCAATGGAGAGGAAGACAAACAAAAAGGGCAATAAGCTAAAGGTTGATAAGTTACTTTAAGCTAGGGAAACTAAAATAAGCTAATGCATACTGACATTACTCTAAATAAGCCAAATGAAAACAAATAAGCAATCCACAAAGACCAATAAGCACTGAAACTAAAATAAGCACAAGGTCTGCTGAGTATGCAGATGTGTACAGGGCAAAAGTAGCAGTTTTCAAGCTATTAAAAAGCTACTAGAAGCTAATTCTAAAAATCTAAAAAAAATAGGAATAACTAGATAAGCAACAAAATATTAACTGTGGAAATTTTTAGCTTATTCTAACTTATATTGAACGAATTAAAATTAAAAGACATGGGCTAAAAATTGGAACTTATGGTTAGCAGACTGCATTGCTTTTTAACCTGTTCTGAGCTGAGACCATACCCGTTCTTCATGAAATCAATCCATCATTTGCAATTCAACTTAGTGAGCCAATAAGATTGCTGGGAAATGCCACGGTGGCATTCCATGTGTCAAGGTGCTTCTAGAAAGGTTTAAATGAAGTGGGTAATTAATGGGAGTAGGGTAAATACTGGGGGAGATGATGAACAGTAGAAAGAAAGAGCGGGTAATTTTGTGGGTTGACCGGGTTCTTTTAGTTTGACCTTCGGGTTATGGTTGGGGAAATGGGTTAAAGATCCGGATGTGGTTAGGTTTTAATAACATGGGAAATGGGCTTGTGGTTATATTCGATTTTGGGAATTGTTGGGTTAGTTTTATTTATTTGTAATTTGGTTTAATAGTTTTTGAGGTATTAAAAGTTACAAGGACCAAAGTTGTCAATACTGTAAATTCAAAGGCCATTTATGAAATCTTCAAGGATTGAATTTGTCATTTTGAGCATAATTATGATCCACTTTGGTAAATTCCTTTCCCGGCTTCGGCTTATGCACTCTTCCAAATCTTGTGCTCAGGTTTTCTGGGTTTTCTTGATTTTTGTCTACATTCCTGAATATCCGTACCTGCATAAAAACAAACACAAAAACACAAATATCTTTGGCATTTTGGTTTGTTTTTGGTCGTTTTGGTCTTAATTTGGTCAAGAAAAGGTATGTGAATAAGCACATACCAGAGTGTCAGACCTTACACTTCTTCGACTTTTAGCCACTTGAGGGACGGTTTGTCTGACCCAGATAAGACTTGTTCTTATCTTCTTAAAACCATCCCTCTTTTCCCGCCTTTTATTCAGGCATTAGGTTCTTCAAGCATTTGTCTTTAATCTTCAGTTGTTGTTGTTGAGGAGACTGGGTTCAGTGAGCTCTTGTCTAAAGCTCACTGATCCATTACCTTCTTCTTCGTCTCAAGTACCACTTCAGTGAGTACCGCCTCACTGTGAGGTGAATCTTTCTTCTTAGACTCGTCCTGAGCATCTTGAAGGTAACTCACTGAGTGACTGTGCACTCAGTGACTTAGAATGTTTTCGGTTTAATTTACACTTAGCTTAATTTGTATTCAAATCTTGTTTTAACGACTCTTGGGTACTGAAGGACCCAACAATCTCCCCCTATTTGGACATAAATTATGCTTAAGTGTTTTTGATCAGTTATGAGTGAGCTAATGACTTCTGCTCATACTGAATGTACTAGAAAGTAAATAAGGACACTGAAATAATAAAAACATCATATTATTAATATTATTACAAGTCCTAACAAAACTATACATAGTACAAGGATAGTGGTGGTGTTGGCAGATTCATTCAGTCGATCTTATAACCTAGGGCTTCAAGCTTTGGCTTCTTGGACTCTAGCTTATGCTGGTCAGGATGCTCTTGAATCTTTGTTCTCAGGTCTTGGTAGAACCTCACATTCTCAGGAGTCTTGATTGGTCAGGCCATCATGAGGAAACCCAGCATTGCCTTGATTCCTGATTGGTCAATATCACTCCATCTTTGGAATGCTGGGTCTCCAAACTCATCAGTGAAGAACAAACCTCTTTTAGGTTGTTCGATGACCAAATTGTTCCTGAATGGAACTCCTTCTGGGAGGGCTCTGTTGCAATCCAGACCAAGGACCTTAATCTCAGGCTCAACTTCAATCTTCTTTCTCTTTCTTGAGGAAGACTGAGAGGGAGCAGGTTGTTCAGCTGAAGCAGGAAGAAGAGATGGAATACCAAGTTCCTGAGGTGTTGCTGTCAATCTTTCATACCTTAGACTCAGGGACTTCAATAGACCAGGGACCACAACATTTGATTTTTCGCTATTATTGGACCCAACTCATCTAATTCAGTGATCCCGAAGTCAGCGAATCTGAAGGGGTTATGAACCTCAAAGATTCTCTTGTCAGCACTTCTGTAGACACTAACAATGACAGGCTTGGTGTTTCGATGAATCTTGACATCAGTGATTGGTTCTGGTTTCAACCTGCTTGTCATGACCCACTGATATCTCTCAATCCTGTTATGCCTAATCTCTTCAGCCCTTTTCATTCTTTCCTCCCTTTTCTGCCTAAGAGCAGATATCTCAGCATCCTGAGCTTTCACAAAGCTCTTATCACCTTCCCTTTTTGCAAGGTCTTTAGGCTCAATCCAAATCTTCTCATCCTCTTCTCTGGCAACCTGAATGAGAGCAAGCTTGTTCGCCCTTTCTTCTTCAGCTGCCTTCTTCATTGCTTCCTCTTTCTCCATATGAGCCTGAATTTCCTCATTTGTGAGAAGAAGTATTTTTCCATTTACCTCATAAGGGACCCTGACTGGCTTATCAGGGTCTTGCCTTCTTTCAGAGGAAGCAGGCACCAAGATTGTAGACTCAGGCTCAGTGGTTGTTAGAATGCCTTTTCCTTTGTCTTGGTGGGATGAAGATAGGTTTGTCTCAGGAACCTCCCCCTCAGTGTGAGAAGGAGGTTGTTTAGGTTGTTCTTCTTCAGTGACCCTCTCCTCCTCAACTGTTGCTTGACCCTCGGTGAGAGCAAAAGTTGGTGCGCTCACTGAAGTTGAGGGAGCCTGACCTTTGAAGGCCTGATAGATCTCAGTCATCATTGATTTGATGTCTGAGGTGTCCTTCTGAAGAGTCGAGACCTTAGCCTCAAGAGAAGCCTGAGAAGCCTCTAGTGCAGTCATCCTTGGCCCAAGGTTCCAAGCCAAGGAAGAGGAAGATGTAGCCTAAGATGCCAAGTGTGACTCCATACGACCCAGGGAAGACTTGATGGAGTCCACAATAGAGCTGAGTCCCTGAAGATTGGAGGATCTCAGCATGTTTACCAGCTCAGCCAACTGAGTAGATTATTGCTGGTAGGTCTCATGAGCCTGAAGAATTTTCTTGTTAAGCTCAGGGTCATCTTTCACTGACTCTTGAATAGTTCCAATGCTTTTTTGTATGTCGGTGAGAGACTCGTTGAACAACTTAAGATTATGATCAAGATTCGTCAAGGAGAAGGAGATAGATGATTTGTGCTCATTAACATCATCATGATAGGATTCCACTGATTCCTTTAGATCGACATAATGAACAGCAGCTTTAGTGTGTTGATCAAACAATTCTTCAGTTAGCCCAGTGAAGAAAGCATTGTTGGCCTTTTGTAGGAACCTGACCAATTGCATTTCAGTAAGAGGAAGAATGTTGTCATACTTCTTGAGTTTAGGAGGGCAGGATGAGTCAGAATCTGAAGAATGATCAGCCAGAGATTTAGATTCTTCACCATGAGGAGAAGACTGATGCGATTTTTAGTAGGTTTGGCATCAGTCTCCATGTCATCACCTGCCTCAAAAACTTCCTCCTCACTCTCTTCCTTGAGATCATCTTCTGAATCAAGAAGAGCCTGAATATCCCCCATAGACTCAATCTCCAAAAAGTTACCCGGCTCCTCTTATAAGAAGACTTGCCTTGGTTTTGGCCAGGTCCTAACCCCGCCAAATAAACTGAGTGGGTTTGCTCAGCCTGGCTAACCATAATAACTGATTTCTCAATCTGGTGTTTGGGGTCAGTTCCCAAGAGAATGGATCCGCCTGAAGGGGGTTATGGGTTCCGTATCAGCGGGTGGTTTATATCCCTCTGAGTCTTTGTCCCCCTTAGCGCCTTCAAGTCCTGATGGGTGTTTTTCAGAACTATCATGAGGCACTGTTTGTGATGATTGATGGACCCCCTTCCCATCAGGGTTGTTATGCCCTTTTGGGGATTCAGGGTCCTTGACTCCCTGAGACCCTGAGTGTGATTTCTCAGGGACGTTAACGGGATGTGATTGGGTGTGGGTCCCCTTCCCAGTTGAGTAGTGCTGCTCAACCGACGATTCAGGACCCTTTTCTCCCTCAGGCCCTGAGTGTGATTTGTCAGTGCCTTCATCGGGATGTGAATGGGTGGAGGTTCCTGACTCCAATGACTTGTTTTTTTCAGTGGAATCATGAGGAAAGGGTTTGCCCGAGGACACTGAGGATGATTTCTCAGTACCCTCCATTGGCGTTTGTTTTTGGGTCAAGAGGGTCTCAGTGACGGGTGTCTTAGAGGTCTCGGCCAAGTTTAACCCTTGTTTAGGATTGTTTGAGGCATCAGTCTCAGTGACGAGTGGTTTGGGTCTAACCACCTTACTGGACTGACCCTTCTTTGTCTTCTTCACCTTCTTTGTAGGTGAAGGTACTGGAGAAACAGCGTTCTCCCCCTGATTAACCACCAGCATGTAGTTAGTCAGGGCAATGGGTTGTACCTCAGCAATGCCACTAGTATAATTGGTCTTATGTAGGACGTCAGGTTTTGTACCTTCAACGTCAGACCTAACATAGTCAGGGCCTAATAGGTCCTGAAGCATGCAGGAAATAAACCTAAGATTAGACATAAGTCTTTGCCTAGATTTCCCTGAGAGGTTGGCAACAAGGTCACGGAAGATTATTCCTCCGATATCAATTTTTCTACCTACCAGGAGACTGAACAACATCAATTGTTGTGATGAGTTCAACTGCTCCGTGGAGGATTTATTCCCTCCAAGGACCTGAATGACGAAGGTCATCAGGATCCTCCAGATAGGGTGGAACCAGGTTTTAACTATTGGAGCCTTCTCCAATAAGGCTCCTGCGGCCATTTCAGGACGCTTAGGGTCATGAGGTCCTAGATAAAGCAATTCGGCTTTAACCTCTTGGTCAGTAGGGTTGGGCTCAAAGGCCTCAGTGAAATCAAGACCAGTGGCCTTGATGAAGGTTTTATAATCCAGGGAGAGGGTCCTTCTCCCATTCATCACTGTGAATGTGATGATGGATTCTTTGGTGTCCTCAGGGTTGGTTGCCACTGAAGTACACCAGAATTCCCTCAAATAGTCATGGTAGATGACTGAGGGGGTCTTGGTGAATGCCGTAGCAAGAAAGCTGTTTTGAAGATACTTCACTACATTCTTGTACGCATAGAACTTTTGTGGATAGGCAAAGTTTCCTACCACATTGTTCTTGGTGAGGTCTACACCCTCCAATGTGAATTCCAAATTAGGGGTGTATTTGATAGCTTTAGAAGAAGCCATTTGTATTGGTAGGTCTGGGTTAACAAATGATTCTGGGTTTCTAAAGGCTAAGAACACACACACAAGATTTAGTTTTTTTTGAAAGAAAAGGGCAAAATTTTGCTTAAGATTTCTAAAAAACATGTGTGTGTTTTTTTTGTATGGGGGTATTTATAGGGAAGTGAAGTGGAGGGTAATTTTGGTATTAAGCGGATTTTATTTATTCAAAAAGAATTTTTGGAAACCGTTTTGAATAAAATATTTTGGGATCCGCATTTAATGCCACCACTCCACTTTCCCTGGTTTGGCGCAACAGTCAAGGTGAACAGTTGAGCAGTTCTGCAAAAGTGTAATTTGCAGAGATAAGTCATAACATATCTGTAATGTGATTGGAGAGACATTTAATGCCAAGTGGGAATGTGGGGGCCCAGAGGTGGAAACCAGAAAGGCAAAAGAACAAATATTCTTATATTAAATAAGAATTCAGTTACCAACCTCGGACATTTACTAACTAGATACTTAGAGCATTTAAGGTAGTATTTAATGTCTCTTGAGGGCCCTGAATGACTTTTCATTCAGTGAACCTGATTGTCAGGACTTGGGTTTAGTCACTGACGGTTCTAGTGTTCAGGAATTTGAGTTTAATTCCTGAGGTTCAAGGGTTCAGGAACTTGGGTTTAGTTCCTGAAGTCCAATATTTTAGGAACTTGAGTTTAGTACCAGAGGTTTCAGTGATTCTTTTCACTGAAGTACACATTGAGTCAAGACCTAGGTTTTCAGAATTTACACTTATTTAGATGGAATCAATCAGTGGACTGATTCTCAATGTCCAACATTCCAAGTTCAGCTTTCAGTCTTGTGAAAGTTGGTTCATCCAATGGCTTGGTGAATATATCAGCTAGCTGATATTCAGTAGGAATGAAGTGTAATTCTATGTCACCATTCATGACATGGTCCCTGATGAAATGATATCTTATATCAATGTGATTTGTTCTCTGATGAAGAACAGGGTTGTTTGAGATGGCAATTGCACTTGTGTTATCACAAAAGATGGGAACCATCTTGTACTGAATTCCATAGTCACTGAGTTGACTTTTCATCCAGAGTACATTTGCACAACAACTTGCTGTTGCAACATATTCAGCTTCAGCTGAGGACATGGCAACTGATTGTTGCTTTTTAGCACTCCAACAGACAAGTTTTCCACCAAGAATTTGGCAGGAGCCTGAGGTGCTTTTTTTGTCCATGTTGCATCCAACATAGTCAGAGTCTGAGTATCCTTTAAGATCAAGGCCTAAGCATTTTGGATAGTATAATCTAAGGCTTGGAGTACCTTTCAGGTACCTAAATATCCTTTTCACAGTAGTGATATGAGATTCTCTTGGGTCAGATTGATATCTGGCACACAAGCAGACTGAGAATTGGATATCAGGCCTTGATGCAAGTAGATAAATCAGTGATCCTATCATTCCTCTAAAAAGAGTTTGATTTACTGGTTTTCCAGTGAGATCAGGACCAAGGTTGTTTGGGGGTACCATGGGAGTCTTGATTGAGGCACAGTCACTGAGCTCATACTTCTTCAGTAGGCTTTTGACATACTTCTCTTGACTGATAGAGGTTCCTTTATCAGTCTGCTTGATTTGAAGACCAAGGAAGTAAGTCAGTTCTCCCATCATGCTCATTTCAAATTTCTTTGCCATAAGTTTTTCAAACTGTTTGCAAAGTTTAAAACTTGTTGAGCCAAAGATGATGTCATCAACATACACTTGTACTAGTATGACATCATTATTTGTCTTGTAGATAAACAATGTGTTGTCTATCTTGCCTCTGACAAATTTGTTTTGGATCAGAAAGGCTGAAAGAGTTTCATACCATACTTTGGGAGCTTGTTTCAGTCCATAAAGGGATTTGTTAAGCTTGCAGACATAGTCAGGAAACTCATGGCTTTCAAATCCAGGGGGTTGCTGAACATAAACTTCTTCTTTCAGTGAACCATTTAAGAATGCACTTTTAACATCCATTTGGTACACCTTGAAGTTCATGTATGTAGCACAAGCAAGGAAGATCCTGATGGCTTCCATCCTTGCTACTGGTGCAAATGTTTCTTTATAGTCAATGCCTTCTTGTTGATTATAGCCTTTGGCTACAAGTATGGCTTTGTTTTTAATGACTATGCCATTTTCATCAGATTTGTTTTTGAATACCCATTTCATGCCAATGATTGAAACATCTTCAGGACACTTGACCAAGGTCATTACCTTGTTTCTGTCAAATTGTTCTAGTTCATCATGCATGGCTGAACCCAACTTGGGTGATAAAGTGCTTCCTTGACACTTTTGGGTTCTATTAGGGAAATAAATTCCACAAATAGGCATTCATTGGCTGAGGCTGCTCTCATTTCAGCAGCCATGCTTCTTGTGAGCATGCCTTTAGTAGGCTCACCAATTATATTGACAAGTTCTCTTTCCGGAGAGCTAGTCCAACTGTCCTGAGGTCTTGGAAACTGATTAGAGCTTGTTGAGGCCTGATGGGTAGGATCAGGATCAGACACATGATGATCTTCAGTATCTTGAGTGTCTGTGTGGGTTGACTCATCACTGTGATTGTTTGTTTCTTGAGCATTTTGTACCGACTGAATGATTTCATCAGTACTTTGTACTTCAACAAACTCAGTGATTGTTGGGTAAGGAAGGTTATGGGGAATGATGTAATAGGAGAGGTAAGCATTTGCTTGGTACTTAGTGGAAGGACCATTTTCAGGATGATGTTCATCAGGAGGATATCATGATGATTCATCAACACCTATCTCTTCCACTAAGTTGTTAGAGACACTGATAACATCAGTGCTCTCATCAAAGGTAACATGAAATGTTTCCTCAGTATGCTGTCTCCTAGTGTTGAACACCCTGAAGGCCTTTGAGACAAGGGAGTATCAAAGGAAGTATCCATCATCAGCTTTGGCATCAAATTTTCCTAAGTGATCCTTGTGATTATGAATAAACACAGGACACCCAAAGACATGAAAGTAGCTGATGTCAGGGATCCTTCCCTTGAATAACTCATAAGGAGTTTTGCTATGTCTTTTGACAATGATGGATCTGTTTTGTGTGTAACAGGCAGTCTTTATTGCT
This sequence comes from Artemisia tridentata subsp. tridentata, assembly GCA_021014915.2. Taxonomy (NCBI): domain Eukaryota; kingdom Viridiplantae; phylum Streptophyta; class Magnoliopsida; order Asterales; family Asteraceae; genus Artemisia; species Artemisia tridentata. Next base: position 262,424,042 of record CP139502.1, read on the forward strand.
TCAGTCCAAAAGTGTTTAGAAAGGACTGATCCATTTAGCATTGTCCTGGCTGCTTCAATGAGTGTTCTATTTTTCCTTTCAGCCACACCATTTTGTTCAGGTGTGTATGGTGAGGAAAATTTTTGGGAAATTCCTTTCTCATCACAGAAACATTCAAGTTCATAATTTTTGAACTCTGTTCCATTGTCAGTCCTAATCTGTTTGACCTTGATGTCATTTTGATTCTCAATGTTCTTGACAAAGGACATTATTGTTTCAGCTGCCTGACTCTTTTTGATCAGGAAGTATACCCAAGTGTATCTTGAGTATTCATCCACAATGACCAGAGTATATTTCTCATGGTTAATGGATCTAGGACTAATTGGTCCAAATAGATCCATATGGAGAAGATGTAGGCAGTTCCTGATGGAAAAGTTGGTTTTGGTTTTAAAGGATGCTCTGTGATGTTTACCTTTTTCACAAGCTGAGCATGGTTTATCCTTTGAAAACACAAGAGATGGTAAGCCAAGGACCTTGTTTTGTTTCACAAGGTTGTTTATGTTTTTGAAGTTCAGGTGGGAGAGTCTCTTATGCCAAAGCCAGTTGAGAGTATCAGTGGCCTTGGTAAAGAGACAAGTTCCATTCTGAGTCAGACTGGACATGTCCAACACATAAACATCATGTCTTCTTGGTGCAATAAGGACAACTTCCTTATTAGCATTGAAGATGATTCCTTGTTTATCATCAAATTGTATTTCAGACCATTTACATAAGCTATCCTAGTAAAGACTATACCATTGCAGTTTACTGAACCATAACCTTCAGTGAGACATGATGAGTTATCAGCAAATATCACTTTGGGTCCTGATTCATCAACATACTTGTGCAGATACTCCTTCACACCAGTCATGCTCCTTGAACATCCACTATCTAGATGCCAAACAGGATCCCTGGCATGTTTCTGCACAAATAGTAAACTGGGTTAGTTCTTTCTAGGACTCCACTTCTTGGAGGGCTTAGCTTTGGGGGTCTTTTTAATATTTACAATTGATTTATGGTCAGTGGTGGAGTGGACTGAGCTACCACAAATTATGCATTTGATTGCAGATGTAGACTCAGTAGACTGAGAGGTTGACATTGTCATACCTCTTTTGGCCTAAATGGCCTTATCACCTCCTGAGGTGTCATGAGTGGAACTTCCACTATTTTCACAACAATTGTCAATTTAACAATCCTTACGATGATGGTGACTGAACCCACAGTAAGGGCAAGGTGCAAAAGGTTTTGCCTTTTGTTTCTGTTTCTGTTTAGAATCAGAAGGGTAGTTTAAAGACAGAGCTTTAAGGCTTGCCATCTTTGATGTGACTGAGTGTGTTTTATGATCAGAGGTCCTGTGATCATCTTTTTTGCAAATCATGCAGTAAAGAATTCTATAGCAATCACCAGTGATATGATTGGTATAGTTACACAGTTCACATATTTTCAGGGGTTTTGTGGGTTTGGGTTTGGTTCTTGAGGAAGCTGGTTTTTGTTCCTTCTTGGATTGAGAAGGTTTCTTAGAAGATGCAATCTTCTCACCCAGCTTCTTGATCATTTTAGCCAACTGATCAAATTTAGAGTCAGGGCTTTGGCTCATTACTTCACAAGGGACTGAAGATGATGAGTCATCAGTATTTACTGAGACTTCAAGTGTTGGTCTTTCCAGGATTGTTTTTCCCATTCCTGACCTCTCCTTTGGAGAGTGTTGAGAGTAGACCATTGGTGGGAGGCCTAAGTTGGGTGCAGCACCCTGAAGGGTATTTAGTGGTGGGATTGGTGGATATGATTCTGATTCAGACTCATTTACTGACTCAGTATTACTGAGTTGTTCAGTGAGTTCAAGCTTACTGAGTTGTTTAGTAAGTCCAAGCATATTTTTCAAAGCCTGACTTTCAGGAAGCAAGATCTTTCCAGTCTCAAAGTTTGGTAACTTACTGACTGGGTTGTCCCTGACAATCCAGTTATTTGACTTGGGAAGCATTTCTTGCTCAAATGATATGCCAACTGGAACAAAGGTCAATTCACTGGGACTTACATAGGGGTTAACCATGTGATGGTCAATTCCTATTGTTTTCCTAGGGATTAAACCCACAATATCAAAGACCTTGGGGTTCTTTTTGGTCCAGCCTTGGATGATAACCTTTTCTTTGTTAAGTTCAGTTTGTAGGGCTTGGTTTTGTTTCAAAATTTCAGTGTTCCGAATTTGTAGAGTAATTGTTTCTAATTTGGCTTGCTTCAGTACAAGCAATTCTTCTCTACATTTATTCAATTCTGACACTATGTTGTTAAATTTTGAAAACATGTTAAGCCTTTGTTCCTCAAAAAATTTAAGATGTACACAAATATAATTCATGTATGACTGCCAATCAGAATCATCATCCATAGAAAGTAAAGTGTTTATCTTCTTCATGGTGATGTTTACCCACTCTCCATTCCTTGCATGGCTTTTCCCAACAGCCACCTGATCACCTTCAGAGAGTGCCATCAGTGCACTCACTCTAATTTCCTCATCTGAGGAGACCTCTTCTTCATCCCAATCATAAGCTTCAGCTACTAAAACCTTGTTCTTTGCCTGAACAGGTTTGGATGTTTGAGCAGCCTGAGACATAGAGGGATTAGTTTCAAGAATTGCAAGTTTAGCCTTAGGTTTCCTATATTTTGCTTCAAATTCTTTTTGACCATTGTTTTGAAATTGTTGGGTCGACTGAAACATTCTAGGTTGAAACTTGCTAGTTCCTGAAGAACTATTTCTTGAAAGTTTGTAAGAGGGTTCTGAGATGGTTTTAGAATAACAGTCCCTAGCAAAATGACTCTTTTTACCACAATTAAAGCATTCAGTGGTTTCATTTGCTTTTCCTTTTGAAAAGTTAGACTGGTTTCTTTTGATGAAACGTTTTGAACTAGCAAGGAGTGCCCTCTCTTGGAATTCCAAGTTTAAATCTTTTAGGTACTCATCACTAGTCCTTTCATCAATTTCATCCTTAGAATCCTCTTGAAAGTCCTGCACAACACCATTAGTATAAAAAGCAGTTGATATGGGTGTGGAGGTCAAGGCCTTTTTGGACTCAAGAGCTTTTGAGTCAGGGTATCTCCTTGAGATTAAGTTGTCTTCATAGACAAACTTCCCATAGATCTTAGGGAGCTCAAGAGTCTGAATGTGATTAGCCTTCCTCAGGCCTTGTGAGAAGTTTAGCCACTTCTCAGGGAGACTATTGACAAAGCCAACATTTGTCTCATGCTTAGACAAAACTACACCATCATTTGATAGTTCGTTTATCAAAGTCTTGTATCTGGTATAAGTCTGAGAGAGACTTTCAGAGCCTTTTGCCCTGAAAGTATTATACTCAAGTTTCAGGTCCATAACCCTGTTTTCCTTGGTATCTGAGGGACCCTCAAAGCTATTGACCAAGTCATCCCAAGTTTGCTTGGCTTTTGAACAGTTGATGACTGATTCCATTATATCGTCAGGAGGACATGATATAATGATGCTTTTCAGGCGTTGTTCTTGGTTGACCACCCTCCTCTCATCAATTATCCATTGAGCCTCAGGCTTGTTTAGCCCTTCAGCAGTCTTAGGGACATAAGGACCATCTTTGACACAAGTGATGTAGTATGGTTCCATACCAGTCAAGTAGCAAAGCATTCGCTTTTTCCACTTGCTAAATTTACCAGCTTCAAGTCGTGGGGCAACAGCTGAAAAGCTTCCACCCTTTTTGTCGACTAGCTGGGGCACATTTGCATCAGTCATAGTAGGATCTTGGTTTTAAAAACCTTGAGCACTCTTGGTTAATTTTGAAAGATTTTATAAACCAGAGGCTCTGATACCACTTGTTGTTCCCTTAACACGCTTAGAGTTAACTAGAAAGTTAATCAATTTGTGTTTATAACTAATATAGTGTATTGACTAATTCTAACAGTTAATGAAACGTTAATATAAAAACACACAGTATTTTCAACGTTTAAATTCTTATTAGAAATGAATCAAAGAATCTATTACCCAAATATTTTGTGGAGCAAACACTTGGGATTGAATAGACAAGGTATGATGTCTCCTATCTAAACTTAAGCTATGCTTAAGTGGTAACAATTCGACCCACTGAGCTATCTCAGGGATACGTTACTCTTTGTAGAAGAAAAGGGGTATTTATGAAAGTCTAAGCTTTAATTGCACAAGAATACCTTACCCACTTTTCTCTATCTGTTTGCTATTTATAGACAAACAGATCAAGAGTACTGAAGATTAAAACTAGATAAACAAATAGGAAGCGTGTTTGACAACTACAACAGAAGTTTTCATTTCCAAGAACCAATAGGATTGCGCTAATAAGTCTTCGAGTGTCAGACCTTACACTTATTCGACTTTTAGCCACTTGAGGGATGGTTTGTCTGACCTAGATAAGACTTGTTCTTATCTTCTTAAAACCATCCTTCTTTTCCCGCCTTTTATTTAGGCATTAGGTTCTTCAGGCATTTTTCTTTAATCTTCAGTTGTTGTTGTTGAGGAGACTGGGTTCAGTGAGCTCTTGTCTAAAGCTCACTGATCCATTACCTTCTTCTTCGTCTCAAGTAACACTTCTGTGAAGGATTATACAAACACTTGGGATGTTAATCTTAATAATGTGTTTGAGATATTTAGGAATGAATGTGATTTAGTACGCGGAATTTACTATAACACACTTAAAGGAACAAAGGTGGTGAATATGCAAACGTGAATTTATTTAGAACAATGAACACAACGTGAATAACACAAAACGATTCAATATTATTTATGAGATAATACGGGTGATCTAAACTATCACCGGGATTACAAAGGTAACCTTGAATCTTTGATTTGTAAAAGGGATTTGTGAATTTGTAACTAAGTTACTAGGAAGGTTTTGGTGTTTTAGGATATTGCTAAGATTATAGTTGAAGAGATATTTCTAAGGAGGTGACTAAGGGTTCCTTTTATAGGATAAGGAACCCTTTTTACATGTTGTCAAGTTGCATTATAATAAGATAATAAGACTTTTCTAGCCTACTATTACAACTTCTAATGTAAAACACTCAACATTATCTACTGCACGACATGGAAGACTGTACTACTTTTACTTAACGTGTTACAATGTACAAAGACTAATAATACAACTAAAATATCTACAAATAAAATATCTAACAACTTGACGTTCAAACTGGCAGGACCTTCTTTAACTAGCAGTACCTTCTTACCCAGAAGGTACTGTTAGTTTATCTTCAACTTCTTCAAAATGAACTAGCAGACCTAATACTTCATCTGGCAGGCTCTTTGACTTAAGCATTTTATTCCCAACAATCCTCCCCTAAACTTGTTATTCCCTTTAAAATAAACAAGTTTCTTATGAATAAAGTCCATACCTTGAGGATCTGAGGGAACTCTTCTAAAAACTTTACTCTCTATTCTTCCTTTTTCTTTCACATTGTTCAAAAATGCTCATCAACAAACTTTGAACAACTTCTGACTTTTCTTCATCTTTATCACACCTTAACCTCTTTGAAATCATGGTTGAAAGAACTTCATAGCTCAGTGGATACTCTTTTTCAGCTAACATAAAGATCTCAATCCCACTTTGTGTAAAAAGATGATGCACATTGCTAAGACTTAGAAATTCCCATGTGGTGGTAGGATCATGGTATGGAAACTTCCAATGAACATCCTTTGGATCAGGATCATACATCCTATTGAACTCTACCCAAAGTTCTTGTTCCTTAACATCAGTGTTATACTTAGTGTTTAGCCTGATTTGAACTAAATTCCACAACTCTTCTAAATCAGCTCTATCACATGCCCTTATCAGATTCTCAAAATTTTTGAAGATGGCAGTTTGATTCCCAACCCTGGTTATCTTCCATACCTTTCCTGATCTATCATGGTGAATCTCCCAATCTATAATAGGGTGTCTAGACCTAATTGGATCAGCATGTATAATTGTTGGTAAAGCAATTAGCATCAGATGGGATCTTGAAGTAACATGTCTTGTAGGCATTAAGATAAAGGAAGTTGATTTCATCAGGAGTTTTCTTCTTCAGTTGAGATTCAGTCCAATTAGCTTGACTTCTTAGAAACCTCTTCATGAAAATCACTTGATCTTTCTCAGATGAGCCCACCTTAAAACCTCTCTTCTGGCTTTCCTGAATCTTTTGAAAAATATTATCCAGAGCTGCTTCTTTATATTTGTTGTTGATAAAAGTTTCAAGCTCTGCTGTTTTCTCTTCAGTGTTAAGATTCTTGTCATCCATAATTATGGAAGCTTGACCTCTCACAATTGGATCATTGGCAATAATCCATTGCATCTGAGCATCAAATGTTTCCTGAGCAGCTTGAGTGTCAAGAAGAATTTGAGCAGCATCCTTTTGTTCTTGCATTTCTGCAAGCAATCTTGAATATTCTAAAGCTTTTTGCATTTCTTCTTCATGAAGCCTTTTGGAGACTTCCTCATCAAAAGCCATCTGTTCTTGCTCTCTTTTCTTTAACCTTTTGGGCCTAGGTTCATCTTCAACCAGAATTTTCTTGCCCTTTTCTTTTGGTGTTGGTTCTTGACTTGGAGCAGCAGATTGTTCATCAGCAACAAATAACCTTCCTTGAACAAATAAACTCCCCTGAGGCTGTGATTCCCTCTTTCTTTTGTAAACATTTTCAGCAGTACCTCTATAATCCATAGCCAACAGGCTCTTAATCTGAGCAGGCTCTTTTGCACTAACAGGCTCTTGCTTTGCACCAGCAGGCTCTTCATCATATACTTGTGTTCCTTCATGAAATTGAAACTGAGCCTCCTCTTCACCTTCTGAACTACCCATCCTCCCCTTTTTGGAAGAGAGACTCATGCTTTCTGCATCTGAACTTGAAGAACTAGATAAAACCAACTTTGAAGATCTTTTACCCTTCAGCATCTTCACTTCAGCCTCCAATTTCTTAACCCTCTGAACTAGCTTGGTGTTGATCTTAGAAAATTTTGTGTTCTGTCTTTGAAGAGCATTTTCCAAGAGCTGCACTTTCTCCTTTAGTTCCTTCACAGTCTGAGAATCCAGACTTTGATGTTGAGGTGATTGGGATGGTGTTGCATGATATGATGGTGATGGTGTTGATACAGATGGTACTGGTGATGGGATTGGTGATGGATGATGAGATGGTGATATGTATCCAGGTGAAGAATTTGGTAATGATGATTCAGATGATGTGGATGGTTCTTCAGCATGTTGTAGTAACATTTCCTCAAAAAGTGGTACTTCTTCCCCATTAAAACCAATTTTCATATTTGAAAACACCTTGTGTGTAAGTTTTGGAGTTTCATAAGGAGAGTGTGGGGGAAGTAACAAAAGTTTTGATTTGGTGATGATGCATTGAATAAATCTGGGATACATCAAAAACTTTGTTTGGCTATCCACATTTTTAACCAATCCTTCAAAAATATGTTTTGAAAAGTTGAATTTTCTATTTGTTGCCAAGCAAATGAGAGCTGTAGCCATGTTACCACTAAACTGCTCCCATGAGGTTTTCTTTTGGCTTAAACAATGAAGGATGGTATGGATCAAAAATCTCCATTGTGGGGTAAAATGCTTTTTAAGAAAAGTGAGTTTATTAGAATTTACATTATACCCCATTCTTTCCAAATTTTCAAAGATTTCAGTATCAGGCAATTGACTAATACCATCTGAATCATCCTGTCGAAGATGTCTTCTAATGGATGACTCGGTAAGAGTCAAGGTTTTGTCATCCACTTTGGCTTTTATCCTTTGGTCCCCATTTTCAAGAGTTTTAACTTTAGCCGTTTCCCAAAATTGTAAAATTTGTGATTCATAAATAGTGGGATTTACAAGTAAAGAAAACCTGATGTAAGAATCATTTAGAAAGTCCACTATTTGATGAAAAGATTTATTATCCTCAGACTTTTCCAAAAATGCTAACTGGTTGTGACGTTTAACAAAAGTTAGATCAGCCATGGTGAAGGTTAAGGAAAAACTTGATTAGGATGGTAGGATTTGATTGTGGTACTGGTAGAAGATGAAAGGTGAGTGTTAATTGTGATAAGGATTGATTAAAGATATTATGAGAGATTTACTTTTAACCGACTATTGAAAATTTATAATAAGTAAATGAAGAGGCGATTAAAAAGATCTTTTATATGAGAAATATAATATAATTACCAGACCCTTAAATCGAGGAAAATATCAGAAATTTACAGAATTACCCCAACGGCTAATTTTAACTACCAGACCTAACGGCTATAATATTAACTGACAGACTCAACGGTTATTTAGCAGTACCATTTTACTCTACCAGTACCAAAATTTGAACTACCAGTACCTTTGATTTTGAAAGAAATTTTACTTGGCAGTATCTTTGAAATTTTAGAAAAAATCCCTTATAGTTTTTAGCAAACTATCAGCTATCAACGGATTTGTCTTGTCTTTACCAAAATCCGTTTGCTTTGGACTAGTCAACTATTTACTGTAAAGTATGGTTAGTTAAATACCATATAGTTTTTGGTAAACTATCAACCATCAACGGATTTGATGTGTCTTTACCAATAGCCGTTTGCTGTTGGACTAGCCAGCTCTTAAGTTTGTAAAACTTGGTGAACTGAATACCATTTCCACATTGACCTAAAGATGGTGCAATTTCCTTGGATGGAGGAATTATAAGAGGCAATGATGCTGTGTATCTTGGATGCTTGTTTCAACAAGTGAAATCATCTAACCAGCATGTCTTTGAAGTGAAATTGAAACTTTTCTTCGTTTGACCTAGATAGAACTTTCTCCTTTGGAATGTTCTTGCCATTTTCAACCTCCATATCATCTTGTATGCTCTTGTCTTCTCCTTCCTTTTATTGGATTATCTTCCTTTTCTTGGGCTATTAATTCCTCCCCTGAGATTGTTACCTCCCCTGAGATATAAATAACTTTTATTTCCTCCCCTTGTTTGGAAGATCTCACTATGTACCAAAATATATCTTTTCTTTTATCATCTGATCCATCTTATAGAACTTGTTGTCAGACAATATTGTACATGAAGCGTGATCCTTGTTTAGTTATCAACTTGAGTAACCTGAAATTTGTTAGTTGCAAACCAAAAGAACAGAGTGCAAAGCACTTGTTTTATAGCATTGTAAACATTTAATCATCAAGATGAACAAAACAGAGCAAACTTTATACTAGCAGGACCAATTATGAACTGACAGTACCTTTTGACTAACTAGCAGTACCATGTTAAGAGTCAGTACCATTTATTTTATGTACAAAAACACATGTTTTTCAAAGATTAATCATTCCAATACCTGCTACCAGGTATTTAAATCTACCTAAATCAAAAGCTTTGGTGAGAAGGTCTGCAAAATTATTTGCAGAATCAATTTTGACAACTTGTATTAACCTTTTCTCATTGCAATCTCTTATGAAATGGTGTCTGATTTCAATGTGTTTTGTTTTTGAATGTTGAACTGGATTTTTAATGATACCAATAGTACTGCTATTGTCAATGTAAATAATGGTGTTAAGAAAATTGTACCCATAGTCAAGCAATTTATTTTGGATCCAAAGGACTTGCCCACAACAACTTGCACCAGCAACATATTCTGCTTCAGTTGTAGAGTTGGCCACCATTGTCTGCTTCTTGCATTGCCATGATATGAATCTGCAGCCAAGAAATTGACATCCACCAGTTGTGGATTTTCTGTCTAGGGTTACACCAGCATAGTCACTATCAGAATAAGCCACCGAGTCAAAAGATGATTCCCTTGGATACCATAGACCCAACCTAGGTTGACCCTTGAGATATCTAAAGATCCTTTTGACTGCTGTGAGATGAGAAACTTTGGGATTTACTTGAAACCTTGCACATACACACACTGGGAACATGATATCTGGTCTTGATGATGTAAGGTACATCAAGGACCCAATCATTGATCTGTAATTGTGCAAATCCACATCTTCACCCTCAACATCCTTGAGTAACCCCTTTTCTGAATCCATTGGAGTACTTGCAACCTTAGAATCTGCAAACTGAAACTTCCTCAGGATCTCTGCTACATACTTATCTTGGCTGATAAATATGCCTTCATTTGATTGGTTCACTTGGAGACCCAGAAAGAAAGTAAGTTCCCCCATGGAACTCATTTCAAACTTACTATGCATAAGTTTTTCAAACTCCACACACAACTCTTGGTCTGTGGATCCAAAGATAATGTCATCAACATAAATCTGCACCAGCAAGATGTCTTTCTTGGTTCTTTTGATGAACAAAGTTGGATCAATCTTGCCTCTTTGAAATCCATTTTCCAATAAATAGAAAGCCAATGTTTCATACCATGCCCTAGGAGCTTGGTGTAGACCATAAAGAGCCTTGGTAACCCTATACACCTTGTCTGGATATTCTGCATCAATGAAGCCTGGAGGTTGAGAAACATACACTTCATCTTCAATAGTACCATACAAGAAGGCACTCTTAACATCCATTTGGTAAACAATGAAGCCTATGAAAGAAGCATAGGCCAAGAATAGCCTAATTGCTTCAAGTCTTGCAACTGGAGCAAAAACCTCTTCATAATCCACCCCTTCTTCTTGAGTATACCATTGGGCCACCAATCTTGCCTTGTTTCTGATCACAATCCCCCTTTCATCTTTCTTATTCCTGAACACCCATTTGGTTCCAATTGCCCTGTGACCTTTGGTCAAATCAACCAATTTTCAAACCTTCTGAAGCTTGAATTGAAGAAGCTCTTCTTGTATTGCTTCAACCCAACTTGAATCGTCTAAGGCTTTGTTAATGTTTTTGGGTTCAGTCTGTGAGAGAAAACATGAAAACAGGCATATGTTGGCAACTTCATGGTTCTTTTCTTCATAGACAGATGAGATAAACCCTTCTTGGTCTGAAGACAAGACTTGAGTTCTTGTTCTAACACCAGAATCAATGCTGCCAATCACATTATCAATGGAGTGATCTTTGAGAATTCTTGTGTTATGTGTTGTAGGAACTTCATAAGTAAGTGGAAGATTGCCAATCCCCACATCTTCTGGTAAGAAATCATCTGATTGAACATTTAATGGTTCAGCAGTACCAACTTGTGAACTGGCAGTACCATCTCGTGAACTGGTAGTACCATTTCCATCTGCACTACTTTCTTGATTCTCTTGACCCTGAGTTCCATGATCATCTTCAACACTTTCATTTGCTGTATTTGAAGGTTCTTCATGACTTGAAGATAAATCCAATCCTTTCCAAATTGGCATCAAGATGTAATCTTGATCTTCAGCTGTTTCAACATTGTCTTCAAAACCTGCATTATCATTAGTATTTGATCGGTTCTACACACACTCCTTGTGTTAGATGTGATACGAAGAATTATACTTAGTCTAGCACGCGGAATTTACTAGCTAGTACTTAGAAGATCTTATATGTTTTGTATGAATTGAATAAACAAAGAACACAGAATAAATAACTTCCAACGATTCAATATTATTAGCAAATAATACGAGTGATCTTCCTATCACTAGGGTTTACAACCTTGAATCTCTCTTAATCTAATTCGTACTTGTGTATATAAACCTTAACCTAGGCAATCCTTTTATAGACTAAGGATTCCTGTACAAGATAACTATCAATCTATTCTTATACGATATACACAATATATTTTCCATAATTATCTACTTTACATAAATCATAAACCGTCTTAACTTCTTCACTCAGCAGTCTTAACTGCTCTTGTCTTCAATACTCTTCAGCAGTCTTAACTTCTTCCTTCAACAGTTCTAACTGTTACCTCCAACAGTCTTAACTGCTTAAGCTTAATTCCTAACAATCCTCCCCTAAACTTATGATTTCTTCCCAATCATTAAGTTTCTTCAAATTAAGCTTCTTCTTCTTAATGCTGAAAATTCTTTCAAATACCCATCAAGCAAATCTCTTTGATCTAGCTTTTACTTCTTGTGCAAGGTTGAATATCTTTGTTACCAGCATATTCGCCATCTCAGACTCTTCATTAGCTTCTAGTTTTGCAAATACCAGCATAGTCAACACACCTGGTCTGAGTGGATAATTCTTTTCAACCAGCATATATATCTCTACTCCATCCTTTGTAGATACTCTGTGTACTCCACATGTACCAAATAACTTCCAAGAGATATCCTTGACTTGAGCTTGAAATCTCCAAATCGATTCTCCACCATCTGGTTCATACAATCTCTTCAAATGTACCCATAGTTCTTTGTCTTTATCTTCAACTGGATCAATATCTCTGAACTTCTCTTTTACTAAACTCCAAAGTTGATTTAGATCTTCTCTGTCAAAGCCTTTAATCAAATCTTCAAACAACTTATATCTTTCAGAAATATCTCCTAACCTGATAATCTTCCAACCCTTCATTCTACCATCAGTAAACACTTCCCAGTCAATTATTGGATGTTTGACCTGCAAAGGTTTAATGTAAGAATCCTCTGGAATAATTACCATCATGCTTTTAATCTTTTCATCAGTTAATCCTTCTTCATCAAACTTTTGTTTCTTAGCAACTTCTGATTCCATAGATTCTGCTTCCCTCTTCCTACCTGTTTTGACACTTCTTTTTGGAGAATTCAAAATAGCATAAGTTTCACAGAATTCTTTTTCAATAATAGCATAAGACTTTCCCTTGAAATCTTTCATTAAATAATTTGCTGAGTTCTTCAAATAATGCTTCATATCCTCAACAAGTTCTCTCTTTGTAGGTAACTTAGTCTTGTACCCAGACTTTTGGCTTTCTCTTATTCTATGAATCAGATCTTCCCACTTTTTAACTCTATTCTTCTTAAGTATAAATTCCTTAAGCTCCTCTGTCTTCTCATCTTCATTTAACTCTTGATCTCTAAGAACCATAGAAGCTTGTGCTCTTACCATCACATCAGAATCTAGAAAATATTGCAACTGTTCATTGAATTCTTCTAAATCAACTTCATTTGATCTTTTCCTTCCCATGAATTCAGCTATATTCCTTATATCATCAGCAGCTAATTTCCTTGCAAATTCTTCATCATGTTCCATCTGGGCTTGTTTAGCTTCCTTTTCAGCTTCCTTATCAGCCAAATCTTCCTCTAACATTAGCCTTGCAACCTCTGCATCATGATCAATCTGTTCTTTAGTTTTTGGTTTCAACCTAATAAGTCTTTCTAGTTCTTGAACAGCAACCACTTCTTCAGATGTCATAGGTTTCTTTCCTTTATTTGCTCTTCTCCTTTCATATTCTTGTTCAGCAGAAGTTTCTTCAGTTGGAACTGCTTGTTGATCTGACTCAACAGTTTGAACTATTACTTGCTCTGTCTCTTGCTCTGTCTCAGCAGTTTGAACTGCTTCTTCATTTGGAACTGCTTTAGCTGAAACTTCATGAATATTACCAGAACCTGAACCTTTATCATAACCTTTTTCTTGTTCAGAATCTTCTTCATACCTCCCCTGAGATGCTGATCTATCTTTAACATCAAATTTCCTTTCTTTATCAGATTTCCTCCCCTGTTTGGAAGAATTTTCATCATCCCCTTCAGATCCATCTGAATCATCATCATCAGAATCTTCATCCAATACCACTCTTGCCCTCTTACTCTTGTTTAACTGTTCTTCAAGTTTCTTCACCCTTTTTGTTAGCTTTGTATAAACTTTGGCAAAAGTCTCCTTGTGAGTTTTAAAATCCTCCTTGGTTTGCTTTAGCTCCTTCTCCAAATTGTCAACCTGGGCTACTAACTTGGTACATAAAGCCGTCAATTCAGTTTGTGAAGAACTACCCTCATCACTTCTAGCTGTATTACCTGCTATGAGAGGTGAATCTTTGGGCAAGGATTCAGTCACAACCCTAGTTAGACTAGGTTTAGACCATCTCCTATAAGTGATGGGTGGTTGTTGGGTTGTTTCAAATACTTGAGTGGATGTGTGATGGGGATCAGTTGGAACTGCTGAACCTTCACCCAACTCAGTTTAAATCATATGAGGAAATAATGGAACTGGTTCCCCTTGAAAATGTTTACTAGCCATGGTCATATTTTTAAAAACCTTTGATTGTAGATTAGGCGTAGGAAAAATTTCAGTTGGTTCTGTAAGCAGGTTTTTCTTTTTATTCAAAATTGTTTGAACAAACCTGGGATACATTAAAAACTTTGTTTTACTATCAACATTTGATATGTCTTTACCAATAGTCGTTTGCTTTGGACTAGCCAACTCTTCACATTTAGATATGGTGAGCTGATAACCATACAATTTTTGGTAAATTGTCAACCATAAACGGATTTGATTAGTCTTTACCAGAAACCGTTTGCTCTGGACTAGTTGGTTCTTATGTGAATAAGACATGGTGAACCAATTACCATTTGTTGTATGCAAGGATCACATACTAATCTCCAGAACACCATTAAGTCCAAAACATCAAGCATTCATAATTCCTTGGTGTTTACTCTCCAATCCTGCAATTGTTAGACCAAAAACAAAGAATTCCAAATACAAGCACATGACTAACAATGCATATAACAAGAAAAATTAATTTCCTTGTGGAACCCAAGCCAAATCAGACTTATGCTTTCCTCTAGCATCAACATAATTTATTCTTTTCAAAACAGTCTTAGCGCCATTGGGTTGAATTGGTCTCCATACCCAACATACTGAAGCATTCACTCCATTTCCCATGTTTCCCTTAGCAGTGTTTTTATGCACACCAGTACCAATTACCCTGCTAGCAGTTGGAACTGCTGGCTTGGCAGTTGTTACCTTAGGTTTCCAAACTTGGTTTTTCACCACTGCTTTCTCATAAAAAGTTCTTTTACCAGTTGTGTAAGATGGTTTAAAAACATTTATTTGATTTTGAACTGGTGGCCTTGGGTGAATTGGTCTCATAGGTCTGACAGTCAGAACTGTTGGTCTAGCAGTTGGAACTGCTGGTCTAGCAGTTGGAACTGCTCTAGGTCCACACCTTAAAAGAACTGATCTAGGTATCATCCTATCATTCCTAGGAAAAGATTGAGGTTTTGCAATGCTCAACCTATGATTTGTATATCCAGATACCCATTTATCACAATAATCTGCAAGATGATCAAAACTACCACAAGAGTAACAAGCTTTCCTATAGCAAACGAAATCCTTTCCTAATTGATGGGATTTGAGGTCATTCCAATTCCTCTGGTTACCTCTTGGCTTGTTTGTGGTTCTATACATCTCTGCATACCTAACAGTTGGTCTAAATGGTTTGGCATTTGAACTAGGCCTAACAGTCTCAGGTTTAACCATCTTTGGAACTTTTGGTTCCTCTACTTTATCACTAACAGGCTTAACTACAGCCTGATCATTCTCATTATCAGAAGTCCATTCCTCAATTGTTGGAGCATCTGAGTCCTTAGGTGAGGACCTATCAGAAGACACCTTGTCCTCAGATAGTGACTTATCACTTGCACTTACAAACACAGGTTTATCAACTACATCCTTCTTAGATTGAGGACCATAATTAAGTTCAGGTAATTGAAATTCAGGCAGTCCTGTGTGTTCTAAGTCTATACCTTTAGGTGATGGTATTCCTCTATAAGGAGGTGGAACTGACTTATATCCTAGGTCTGACTTAGCTTTATTCTGAATCTGACTCTCAATTATCTTTTTAACACCTTGTGATGTGTATTCAAGTGTATCTACACTCATCTGAATGTTCTCCTTAGCCTTCTTAACCTGTTCTAGCTCATGTTTTAAAACAGTGATTTGAGGAACTGGGAGTTGATACAAAGGCCAAATTCCCTGAGCTTGAACTTGAACTTGATCCAGCAGATTTCTTAATCTCATGTTCAATTATCTTGAAGTTGCTATATAGATCCATTAAGCTCATGGAATCTATATCAGGCTTGTTTTTCCATACTACCACATGCATAGCCCATTCAGAAGGTAGACTTCTTAGAAACTTTGAGTTGAGATCTTCCTGAGGCATCTCAATCCCTAAAACAGCTAATTGGCTCACCAACTTTTGAAGCCTACTGAACATATGATCCAACGACTCATTGCTTGTTGCAGTAAAGTTCTCAAACTGATGCTTGAGAAGAGTCTTCTGAGTTTTCTTTGTGGCTTCATTCCCACCATATCTTGCTACAATAGCTTCGAAAAGTGATTTAGCACACTTGAACTTATTAAAATTCAGCAACTGATCATTGGGAATAGTCATCAGAAGCAAACTCCTAGCCTTGATATCATTTTTTTATCTTGCCTTCTCTTCATTAGTAGTCGGCTTTGTCTGCACTGTAGTCTCAGATTTACCTTCAACAACAGTTGTTGTTACAACAGGGGTAAACAAGTTTCCATCTTCAATGATCTCCCATAGTGCATAGTCTTGCACTTGAAAAAACTACTCAATTCGAAGTCTCCACATATCGAACTCATTAGGTGTAAGCATAGGAAGCTTAGCAGCAATGTTAGTTGTGGATGGTGTTGTTTCCATGTCCATCTTTGTTCTTCTCGGATCTTCTAAATCGATGTATCAGCAACCTGTCACTGATACCACTTGACCGGATCTACACACACTCCTTGTGTTAGATGTGATACGAAGAATTATACTTAGTCTAGCACGCAGAATTTACTAGCTAGTACTTAGAAGATCTTATATGTTTTGTATGAATTGAATAAACAAAGAACACAGAATAAATAACTTCCAACGATTCAATATTATTAGCAAATAATACGAGTGATCTTTCTATCACTAGGGTTTACAACCTTGAATCTCTCTTAATCTAATTCGTATTCATATATCTAAACCTTAACCTAGGCAATCCTTTTATAGACTAAGGATTCCTGTACAAGATAACTATCAATCTATTCTTATACGATATACACAATATATTTTCCATAATTATCTACTTTACATAAATCATAAACCGTCTTAACTTCTTCACTCAGCAGTCTTAACTGCTCTTGTCTTCAATACTCTTCAGCAGTCTTAACTTCTTCCTTCACAGTTCTAACTGTTACCTCCAACAGTCTTAACTGTTTAAGCTTAATTCCTAACAGTATTTGTACCTGTAACAGGCACATAATTCATAGATTCTGAAAGCCTATCAATGTCAAGAAGCCAATTTGGCCCAATGCCTGCAACATTTGGTAGTTTCTCTTGAAACTCTATGTACAGATTTTCTTCCACTAGCCTAGTGCAACTATTATACACCCTATAGGCCTTACTTTGCAAAGAATACCCTATCATGTAGCCTTCATCAGCTTTTCCTTCAAACTTTCCTAGATGGTCTTTGGTATTGAGAATAGTGACATGACATCCAAAAGGTCTCATAAAACTTAAAGATGGTGTTCTACCAAAGAAAAGTTCATAAGGAGTCTTTTTATGGGGTTTAATCACAAGAACCCTGTTCTACACATAACAAGGAGTACCTACAGCTTCAGCCCAAAATGAAATAGGCAACTTAGAGTCTACTAACATTGTTTTAGCAGCCTCTATTAGTGTTCTATTTTTCCTTTCTGCTACTCCATTTTGCTGTGGGGTTCTAGCTACACTAAATTCTCTTTTTATTCCTTTTTCTTTGCAAAATTCATCCATAACCCTATTCTTAAATTCTTTCCCATTGTCACATCTAATTACTTTCACTTTCTTATCAGTTTGGTTTTCTACCTCAGTTATATAGGACTTAAGGATCTCACTAGTTTCATCCTTAGTTCTTAAAAAGAAAACCCAAGAAAATCTGCTGTAATCATCAGTAACTACAAGACAATATTTTTTACCATTCAAGCTACTCACAGAAGTAGGACCAAAAAGGTCCATATGAAGCATGTATAAAGCTTGAGAAATTGAGTTATAGGTCTTGGGCTTACAAGAAGCTCTATGTTGTTTGCCTTTAAGACAATCAACACAGGTTTGGTCATTTTGAAAAATCTTTTTGGGTAAACCTCTAACCAAATCATATTTTGCAATTGTATTGATAGTTTTAAAGTTTATATGACCAAGCCTTCTATGCCATAGCATAGATTCATCTAATGAGGCTTTTGCTACTAGACAAGTTAAACTCTCCTTAGGAACAATGTTCTTTAAATCAACACTGTACATATTGTTCCTTCTTGGGATTCTAAGAAGTACTTGACTTTCATCAGGCATCTTAAAATCAAGAGAAAGTACAAGACATTCAGTCTCACAGAAAAGAACATTATTCTTTTTGTTACACATTTGTGAAACACTAAGGAGATTAAACTGAAGCTCTTTCACAAAGTACACATTTTCAAAATCTAATTTACTGGTTTTGATTGTACCTTTACCAGTAATCTTTCCTTTGATTCCTCCCCCAAAGGTAACATATCCTCCATCAAATGATTTGAAGTCTGTGAGGTAAGACATGTTGCCTGTCATGTGCCCTGAACATCCACTATCTACATATCCTTGATCAGCAATATCATTTTGAATGTTCCTGCACATATATAACATATTAGTTTCCTTGGGGTACCCAAGCCATGACTGACTTGGGTTTGCCTCGTGCATCAATGAAATCAAACCTCTTTAGGACTGTTGATGCACCTTTTGATTGGAGTGGTCTCCATATCTAACATGCTGAGGACTTAACAGCATTTTCCCTTTTAACCAATTTTGTGGTCCTTGGTCTGACAGTACTAATTTTGGCAGTACCATTTGGTCTAGCAGGACCTTTTGGTTTTTGTCTCCAATCTTGTATTTTAACCACAGATTTCTTTTCAATGGGACTTTTCACAACTCTTGGTACATGTTTGAAAGTATTTCTTGCACCCTTAGTAGTTGGTTTTGAGTTAACAGGCTTATTTGGTCTAACAGTATGATTAACTTTTGGTGTGTTAGACTTCACAAAACTTTTTCTGGGGTTTGTTCTATTTGTTTTAGACCTTGATGTACTCCCAGAAACCCAATTGTTACAATAAGCATGAGTATGATTAAAACTACCACAGTAATAGCAGGCCTTATTGTACATAACAAAATCATCACCAAGTTGGTGTGACTTAAGATTGTTCCAATTTCTCTGGCTACCTCTAGGTTTGCTATTACACTTAGCACAACATTCAACTGTTTTCAGAACAGTTTTAGCCTTTGTCTTAATCTCTACACTTTTAGGACTGGGTGGTCCTACTTTGTTTCCTTTCCTTGAAACAGTCTCTTTTTCCTCATCATCAGATGTCCAATCTTCAATAATTGGAGCATCTGAGCTCTTATCAGTGAGCACCCCCTTTTTAGAGAGTGAAGTATCACTAGCACTCTCAAAAGGTTCACTTTTCTCTACAGGTTTCTCATTATCTAGTGGTTTATTGGTGAATTCATGTAAACCTGATTCTGCAAGATCTAAACCTGGGGGACAGGGGATTCCTCTGTAAGGAGGTGGACAAGTATTGTATCCAATCCCAGATTTGATTCTCCTGTTCATTTGATTTTCAACTATCCTTCTATTACAATCAGAAGCAGTTTCTAATGTGGTAATAGTTAGTTGAATATTATCCTTTGCCAGTTTCACTTTAGCAAACTCAGTTCTTAACAGGTTTATTTCAGCATCTTTCAAAAATATTTCCCTATTAAGAATGCATTTTGTGTCAGAAAAAGTGAGTTCATTTTCCCTAAAGTGGATTATCTGCTTCTCAAGTTTGGCCATACCACACTTATGATTAACTAGGTCTTGATGAGTTTTTCTTTGTTCTACTTTCAGTTCATCATAAAGTTTTATTAAAGTTTCTAATTCTTCAAAAACTTCACAAGTATTAGAACATTTAGTAATTTTTACCTCAGGATTGGTGAAAGCCATTAAAGCCATTTCATTTTAAGTTGACTCCTCTTCACCCATAAAGCTCCAATCAAAACCCAGCCCATCAATAGCTACTATAGCTTTAGGCTCAGTGATTTCCACAGCCTTGCTCTTGTTCTCAAAGCTTCCCTTGTTCTTGTTCTCAAAATCTCTTCCCTTATCATCTTGCTTCTTTGGTCTTCTACACTCTCTTGAGTAGTGACCCTTCATGTGGCAGTTGTAGCACTCCACTTTAGACTTGTCATACCCAGCAGGCTCATTACCATTGATGGTAATCTTCTTTCCAGTCGTCATCAGAAATTTCTTAGCCCTCATGCTAAGAAGTGAAATTTGCCACTTTATGTCCATTTCCTCAAGATCTTCATCATTGATCTCTTGAATATCTTCAAAAGTCAATATGGAACCATTGTGTTGTGATGTCAGGAAGGCACAACCAATTGTTTCATCTAGAATTGTTTTGGTACTGCTAGAAGTATTGTCAGTACCAAAATTTGTGTTGGCAGTACCTTCTTCTCTACCATCTTTTTCTTCATCTACTATCCTTGAGGTGCTGGGAGATGACACAAAGGCCATATTCCCTGAGCTTGAACTAGTAGACTTCTTCAGTTCATGCTCTACTATCTTGAAGTTGCTATAAAGATCATTAAGACTCATGTAATCAATATCTGGTTTGTTTTTCCAGACAATGACATGCATGGCCCATTCAGAGGATAAACTCCTAAGGAATTTGGAGTTTAAGTCTTCTTGAGATATCAGCACTTTATGAATGGCTAACTGACTTGAAAGCTTTTGTAGTCTATTGAACATGCTGTCCAAAGACTCATTTGTTGTGGCTGAAAAGTTTTCAAACTGTTGTTTGAGGAGAGTTTTCTGAGTTTTCTTGGTGGCATCATTTCCACCAAATCTAGCCACAATTGCTTGAAAGAGGGTTTTAGCACATTTGTACTTGTTGAAGATTAAAAGCTGGTCATTTGGAATAGTCATGAGAAGCATACTCCTGGCCTTAAGATCATTTCTCTTTTGGATTCTTTCTTCTGCGGTTGTTGGGTTCACTTGCACATTTGTTACGATTGCATCGTTTACTGTGGAGGTAGTGATTGTAGGTTTGAATGAGTTTCCTTCTTCAATAATCTCCCAAAGTGCATAGTCTTGCACTTGGAAGTATTGCTCTACCCTCAGTCTCCACATCTCAAACTCATTCTGTTTGAGTAATGGAAGTTTTGCAGCCACATTGGTTTGAATGTGTTCAACATCCATTGTTCTTTTAAATCGTAAATATCAGCCTGCGCTCTGATACCACTTGTGAAGGATTATACAAACACTTGGGATGTTAATCTTAATAATGTGTTTGGGATATTTAGGAATGAATGTGATTTAGTACGCGGAATTTACTATAACACACTTAAAGGAACAAAGGTGGTGAATATGCAAACGTGAATTTATTTAGAACAATGAACACAACGTGAATAACACAAAATGATTCAATATTATTTATGAGATAATACGGGTGATCTAAACTATCACCGGGATTACAAAGGTAACCTTGAATCTTTGATTTGTAAAAGGGATTTGTGAATTTGTAACTAAGTTACTAGGAAGGTTTTGGTGTTTTAGGATATTGCTAAGATTATAGTTGAAGAGATATTTCTAAGGAGGTGACTAAGGGTTCCTTTTATAGGATAAGAAACCCTTTTTACATGTTGTCAAGTTGCATTATAATAAGATAATAAGACTTTTCTAGCCTACTATTACAACTTCCAATGTAAAACACTCAACATTATCTACTGCACGACATGGAAGACTGTACTACTTTTACTTAACGTGTTACAATGTACAAAGACTAATAATACAACTAAAATATCTACAAATAAAATATCTAACAACTTGACGTTCAAACTGGCAGGACCTTCTTTAACTAGCAGTACCTTCTTATCCAGAAGGTACTGTTAGTTTATCTTCAACTTCTTCAAAATGAACTAGCAGACCTAATACTTCATCTGGCAGGCTCTTTGACTTAAGCATTTTATTCCCAACAACTTCAGTGAGTACCACCTCACTGTGTGGTGAATCTTTCTTCTTAGACTCGTCCTGAGCATCTTGAAGGTAACTCACTGAGTGACTGTTCACTCAGTGACTTAGAATGTTTTCGGTTTAATTTACACTTAGCTTAATTTGTATTCAAATCTTGTTTTAACGACTCTTGGGTACTGAAGGACCCAACAGAATCAGTGAATTGAATACCCACTGATTGATGAGAAATTGAAAAAAATCACTCGCGTGTCATTGGATAAACATTTTATGCAACACGACGAGGGTTTTATACATTGAATCACATTTCTGTCATAAACACTTTTGTTTGAAAATTTTCACAATCAATGTGCTCGAAACTCAGTTTGGTGAGCACATTGAAAGGTTTTCCAAAAGCATTCGTCAATCCATTTCCTGGAACAAGGTTGATTCAAATGAGAATCGCCCCATCGTTTCTTTCTAGTTGTCACAAGCTTGATCCATGAAGAATCTCACATGTCACCCACCAAGAGCTTGCTTGATGTTGGCTCTAGAAGGATTTCCATCTTCATTGTGAATACTTTACGTATCACTCAGATGTTCTGGCAATACCACAAGGATAATGCGTAGGACTCTTTAGCATATATTTTCTTACTTTTCACAGTGTATGAAACAGCAAGCATATTGGAAGTGTGTCCTAATAAGATTTATTGATGATCTCTTGGCTCTAGACTCAATAGTGCATTTTGATTTAGTGATTGGAGGCTGGAGAGGACTGCCACCTTTTCAATATCATCTAACTCGGAGTGAGAGAGACGATAGAAATGTATTGATCTCCGTGCCAAATGAAACAAGAGTCCTTTGAGGGACCTTGAGTGGCTAGGGAGGGTTGTGCAGCATATCACTGGGTCCATGATACTTGTCTTCAATGTCAACAATCAACTAAGTGATTCTGACAGCATATGTATTGACCCAGTTTCTGCCTAGAGTGTAAGGAGGGCTTCTTTCTTTTTACCCTTTTTCTTTATATTTCTTTTTCATTCTTCAACCCCTTCAGCGCTTACCGAGATTTCATCACTAGCACCTTGTTGGATTTGTTCCAGTACGAGCTCCATCTCAGTCGGCACTCTTACTTTATTCACTTGTCTCCTTTTTTAATCATACCTAAGGACTTCTACACTAACTAGTGGATTGTCCCTGGGTAGATCCCTCCGGCTCTGGCGGGATCGTGGGAACTTATACCTAACCTTACCATCCTTATAACTCCAGTATATTAAATAAAGTGGTCGGTCTTTGGTGTTCTTCCACAATTGCCATCACAAATCATTTGCTCCCCCTCAATATATGCATCGATATACGAAAGAGTTTAGCACATATGGAGAGACTACACTTAAGTCCAAAAGATCACATTTTTATCAGATTTTCATATTTAAATCACATTCTCTCCCCCGATCAAAAATTTCAAACCATTTGAGGTTTGTGATCCCAATTGATTTAACTATGTTTAGAAAATTTGAGAGAAAATGTGGTCAGGTTTAACATATATTCTGATAATGGAACATTACGATGCTCCCCCTTAATCAATGAGGGAGAATGTTAGTGTCAGGTATGATAAGTTTGGAAGATTTTGAATTTAACAAAAATCATACACTGACACATAGCAACAAGTTTCATAAAATTCACTGCTTATTTGGTACAAAGTAACATGTTTTGATGATATAGAATTTTGAAAATCATCACTCTCCCCCTCAATCGATGACCCGTCTTCTAATGGAATAGCTGTAGTCATTGATTGAGTGATAGATTTTTTATGAAATATTCAATTTTGATTGATATTCAAAAATCATGGTACCACCAAGTTTTCATACAAATACTTTCCTGAAGAATCGTAGATTGGAAAGTGCTTGAGATGTAAAGAAGACTTCTCTTCTTATACGAGGAATGATGCACTGAAACGTAAATCAAATCGAAGAAACATGGATATAAATTAATCCATACCCAGGTGAACATCACCCAGTTGGAGGAACAGCCATCTTTTTGGCGACATGCTTTCCCCATAATAATGCACGGGTTGCAGTCTGAAGTAACTGCAAGCTGATTAGACATGTTTTAACCAGTTAATATAACTTCTGCTCGAGCTCCATTTAAAGACCCGTGTCATTATTGAATGACATTTCTAGGACCGTAAATGTTATCGATAAACAGAAGACATGCCTAGAAGAAATATTTTTGGTACTTTTTGTTTTTCTGATTTTTAGGGTTTTTATAGGTTTTATATTTTTCTATTTTCTTTTTGTTTTAAGATATATACAAATACATACAAGGATATGTGAAGCAAATCCTTTACTCCTCCTTTTCTTCTTGACGACACTTGAGGGTTTCAGGTGTCAAACTCTTCATGCCAAGTCGCGGGAGAATAAATTGAAACTGTTCTCTCGGAAGTGCCTTGGTGAAGATATCAGCAAACTGAAACTACGTCCTCACGAAGTAGAGTTCAACAATCCCTTTCTCAACCTGCTCCTTTATGAAGTGATGCCTGATATTGATGTGCTTTGATCGGGAGTGTTGGACATTGTTGCAGCAAAGAGCGATTGCACTTTTGTTGTCACAATACAGAGGGATCTTGTTGTATGCAAAACCATAGTCTGATAGTTGTGATCTCATCCATAGGATTTGAGCACAACACGCAGACATGGCAATGTATTCAGCCTCTGTGGAAGATATAGATGTACTCATTTGCTTTTTAGAAGACCAGCTAACCAACTTTTCCCCCAAAAACTGAGCACCTCCCGAAGTACTTCGACGAGTATCTTGACACCCTGCATGGTCCGCATCTGCATAAGCCGTGAGTTCCATTGCGGTGTCCTTAGGATACCAGAGACCCATGTGAACAGTGCCTTGAAGATATCTGAAGACCCTTTTACCGCTTCCAGATGCTTTTTGGTGGGCTTGGACTGGTACCGAGCACACATACATACTGCTAACAAGAGATCTGGCCTACTAGCGGTGAGGTACATTAAGGATCCAATCATGCTTCTAAACTTAGTTTGATCAACCGGGATCCCAGAGAGGTCTTCATCCAACTTCTATATCTCAACCATAGGAGTGTCAAAAGGATCACTTGAATCAAATTCAAACTTCTTCAATATTTCATTTGCATATTTGGATTGATTAATGAATATGCCTCCGGGACTTTGAGAAATTTGCAAACCTAAGAAAAATGACATTTGTCCCATCATCGACATTTAAAACTTAGAGCTCATCTCCTTTGAAAACCGATCACATTCACTAGGATCAGAAGAGGCAAAGATAATGTCATCTACATATATCTGAACGTGAAGTAGATGTTTGCCCGATTTCCTGGTGAATAGCGTAGGATCAACAACACCTTTGGAGAATCCGTTTGCCGGAAGAAACTTAGACAACGTATCATACCACGCCCTAGGTGCCTGCTTCAAGCCATAGAGGGCCTTCTTAAATTGATAGACATGAGTAGGATGATCAGGGTCCACAAATCCTTCGGGTTGACTCACATAGACTTCCTCTTTCAAGTCACCATTCAAGAATGCTGTCTTAACATCTATCTGGTAGACTATCATATTCTGACTGGCAGCATTGGCGAGGAAGATTCTGATGGCTTCAATTCGAGCAACCGGAGCAAATGATTCTTCAAAGTCTATGCCCTCTTCTTGTCTATACCCCTTTGCTACAAGTCGTGCCTTATTCTTCAGAACATCACCGTGCTCATCGAGTTTTACTTTGAAGATCCACTTCAGAGCAATAATCATTGCACACTCTGGAGGAGGCACTAAACCAACAGTCTTTGGACATGGCTTCTTTGAAGTCTTTTGGCTCGACTTTGGATAGTACGGAATTGAAGAAACACCACAGTGCATCAGTAGCAAGTTGCTTTCGCGTGGATACCGGACGAGAAGGATTACCAATGATGTTGTCAATTGGATGATCATTGGTCCATTTTCTGAGATGATCATGTGGTTGAGGGTATTGAACAGATGTTGCCGTGTTGAGATCTCCTGAAGAAGATGTATCAGTGGAAGACTCAGGAGCAAATACATTTTCAAATGGAACATCATCAACAGAAGCAAAAGGATTCACGTCAAAAGAATTGTCTTCTGCAGAACCTTATTGTACCGAAGAAGATTGAATATTTGATGATGAGGGCGATTAACTGGCAGATGGTGCATCTTGACTGATTGAGACAGAAACAGATGGACCTTCTGAGTTTTGTGGAATTTGAGCATCAGCAACAGGATGTACAGGCGGAGCTTCCGTTGTAGCATTAACCGTTGGTGGCTCAAAGTATTCATCAAACATCGGATCAAATAACTTCTTCAACTCTTCACTGGTGGGAGGTACATAAGGAACTGCAGGCGTGGGATTCTGTACAAGACCTGAACTAATTGGTCCAGGTGTCAATAGATTAGGTGCGGATCCAGAACCGGTTTGTCCAGGAGCCGTTTGCTCAGTCAGCTCATCGAAGGTCACGTGAATTGTTACCATGATTTGTCGGGTTCTTTTGTTGTAGATTCTATATCCCTTGCGATCTGGTGCATACCCAACGAAGAACTCTACGTCTGCTTTAGCCTTTAGCTTTCCCAAATTTTGACCGTCATTTGTCGGATAGCACAGAGCCCCGAACACTCGAAAAAAGGAAAGATCTGGTTTCTTGCCATGTATCAGCTCGTAAGGAGTTTTGTTTTGAAGAGTTTGTATCAAGTAACGGTTTTGGGTGTAACACGCAGTAGCAATTGCTTCTGCCCAAAGAAACATCAGGACCTTAGAATATATTAGCATAGTTCTTGCAGCTTCCACTAGAGTACGATTTCATCTTTCAACAACGCCGTTTTGCTGAGGAGTGTGTGCAACACTTTTCTGATGAGTTATGCCAATAATCTCATAAAATTGACTGAGTTATTGGTTAACAAACTCAGTTCCATTGTCCGTCCGGATGATTCTGACAGTTTTGTTCAGCCTTACATGTAACTGCTTGATTAGTTTGATGATAAACTCTGGAGTTTCATCCTTGGTTCTTAAAAACTTTACCCATGTAAACCGAGAGTAGTCGTCGACCACCACAAGAACATATTTCTTTCCATTGATACTCTGCACTCTCATTGGTCCGCATAGATCCATGTGAAGGGTGTGAAGAACTTCCATGATGGTATTGACAGTTTTAGGTTTGTGAGTATGCTTCTTGCTTTTTCCCAGTTGACATGCAGAACACAGATGATCTTTCTCAAAATTTTAATCTGGGCATGCCTCGTACAAGATCCTTGCGGGAAAGATCATTTATAGTGCCGAAGTTTAAATGGTTTAAACGACGGTGCCAAAGCCAAGATTTAGTCTTTGAGGCCTTTGAAAGCAAGCAAATAGGAGAGGACCTCATCATTTCTTCAATAGAGATGGTGTATAAATTGGTGCCACGACTGCCTTTAAGAAGATCAACACCATCCAACTCTCTGACGAAACAAGTGTGTTTTCTGAAAGCAACTTCAAGATCGGAATCACAAAATTGCCCAACAGAAAACAAGTTATGTCCTAGTCCTTCCACATAGTATACCCGGGAAACCCATAATTGCCCCAAAATGGTCGTTCCCGAATCTAACTGTCCCGATAAACTTTTTCACGAAATTCTTGAGCCGTGAGCGATCCCCAGTCATATGTTTTGAGCAGCCTGAGTCCAAATACCAAAGGACGATTTGTACGACCTGCATTTGAAAACAGACAACGATGGATAACTGAAAAATGTGGATCCCCACGTGCAGCTGGGGTCCGTTTGGTTAGCACACACAAATTCTGGAACTACAGGATTCACAGATGCTACTGTATTTACATTGGAAGCTACACTAGAAGTAGCAGTTGACCTAGTAGCAGGGCATTGTGTTGGTCCACGATTTCTATGGATCTCTAAGTAGCCTTTGATTACTTAGTGGATGACTTGAATAAATCCAAATCAATCCAAGTGAGAAACTCTTAACAATTTGTTAATGTTAACGCGGAATATTAACAAGAACAATGAAGAACACCGAGTTATCACTAACTTCGTATATATTACTAACACACACAATTCGTACGTACATCCATATATGATCCTTAGGGTTCCTTTTATACTTGAAGGAAACCCTAATTACAAAAACCGTGTGAAAAGATATCACGTATCTTCTATAAAGATACTTAACTCGTACATATCTTTTCCTAACTTAATACTAACAAACTTTCCTATTTTCACTGACCAGACTTAACTAACAAGTCAACCAGACTTAATACAATTACCAGACTTAACATTTACATTACCAGACTTAACCATGACCAGACTTAATAATGTAACTACCAGATTTAAGTCTGTCTTCACTTGGTCTTCCTCGTACCTTGTGATAATTCCCAACAATCCTCCCCTAACTTGATCTTCATGTTCCATGAACTTCAAGTTCCTTCTGAGTAAGCTTATGAGGATTGGAATTATCTTGATCTTCAAAACACTTGAAATCTGCAAATTTGAGTATTTGTGCAGCAATTTGATCTTCTTAGCATTTGATATGCATTTCACTTGATCTTTCCAGCAACCATGACATTTTGTACATCAATTCATATTAAGTTTCATATCTATTCTCATCACTTCCAGGTATATTAACTCATGTGAGAGGTGAATCATTGAAAATTAATGGATTTGATGTCTCTTTACCAATAGCCATCACTACTGGAGTAGCCGAATGTTTTGGTGTGTAAGACTATGGTACATTGATCACCATATGATTTTTAGTAAATCATCAACTATCAACAGATTTGTTATGTCTTTACCAAAAGCTGTACCCTTTTGGACTAGCCAATTCTTTGATGGAAAGCACCTCATCATGGTGAATTGATTACCATTTATGAATTTCCACAGCCTTTACCACAAGCCATAACCTTGTGGGCTAGTCAATTCTTCACTAATCTTAGACATGTTGAGTTGAATACCATACAATTTTTTGCAAATTGTCAGCCATAAACGGATTTGAGCTATCTTTACCTGTAGCTGTTTGCTCAGGATTATCCAGTCCTTGTGTTGGTCAGACAAGGTGGACTGATAACATTTTGTTGTGTTAGTGCTATGCACCTCCACCAAGTGAGAAGTTCCAATAGTCTCACTTGACAACTTAAAGAAAACATACCTAAACCAGCACAACAACTAAAACATAAACATTTTTTTTTATCACTAACAGAATTAAAAAGAACTACCAGAATTAAAAACAAAATTACAAGACTTAAAAATAACCTAAGTGCTGGTTAGTATACAAACTTTACATTTTGACCTCCCCCTAACACAACCCTCCCCTGAAGTCCAACTAGGGGTTCATCATACCAATGCTGACTACCAAATAATTAAACCTAGGGCCATCAAAAGCTTTAGTCAACAGGTCTGCAACATTAAAGTCTGTATGTATTTTCTCCACCCTAATCAATTTCTTTTCAAAGCAATCTCTAATAAAGTGATGCCTGATTTCTATATGCTTAGTCTTAGAGTGGTATACTGGGTTCTTAACAATACAGATAGTGCTTTCATTATCTATGTGGATAACAGTATTCATAAAATTCAAACCATAGTCCAGCAGCTGATTCTGAATCCACAAGACTTGTCCACAGCAATTAGCAGCTGCCACATACTCAGCTTCAGTAGTTGAGTTGGCCACAATTGTTTGCTTCTTGCATTGCCAAGAGATTAACCTGCTTCCAAGGAATTGACAACCTCCTGTTGTGGATTTCCTATCAAGACTTGCACCAGCATAGTCACTATCTGAATAGGCTGTCAGGTCAAATGATGACTCTTTAGGATACCAAAGGCCCAAATTGGGTTTGCCCTTTAAGTACCTAAAGATTCTCTTCACAGCATGAAAATGTGAAGTCTTTGGGTGTACCTGAAAACGTGAACAAACACATACTGCATACATAATGTCAGGTCTAGAAGCAGTAAGATACATGAGAGATCCTATCATGGATCTGTAATGATGCACATCCACATCAGCAGCATATTCATCCTTTGTTAAAGGCACCTTGTTTTCCATGGGAGTGACTGCAGTCTTTACATTTGCAAATTCAAACTTCTTCAAAATCTCTGCAACATATTTGTCTTGAGAAATAAAGATGCCATCAGCTTTTTGCTTCACTTGCAGCCCTAAGAAAAATGTAAGTTCTCCCATTGAGCTCATCTCAAACCTGCCTTTCATTAAGCCTTCAAACTCTACACACCAAGACTTCTTTGTTGATCCAAAAATGATATCATCCACATAAACTTGAACAAGAATGATATCCTTTTGGTATCTTTTAATGAATAAAGTCTTGTCAATCACACCTCTGATGTACCCATGACCTTCCAGAAATTTGGAGAGAGTAGCATACCAAGCTCTGGGAGCTTGGTGAAGACCATAGAGAGCCTTAATAACCTTGTACACTTGATTTGGATTAGTAGGATCCTCAAAACCAGGAGGTTGGTGCACATACACTTCTTCTTCAATAGTGCCATAGAGAAAGGCACTCTTAACATCCATTTGATATACCTTGAATCCCATGTATGATGCATAGGCTAAAAATAACCTGATAGCCTCAATCCTGGCTACAGGAGCAAAAACCTCATCATAATCTATGCCTTCCTTCTGTTTGTATCCTTGTGCTACCAATCTTGCTTTGTTCCTTACTACCACTCCTCTTTCATCCCTTTTATTTCTAAATATCCACTTAGTACCAATGACTTTAGCTCCATAAGGTAGATCTACAAGAACCCAAACCTTTTGCAACTTGAACTGCATCAATTCTTCCTGCATGGCTTCTATCCAACTTTCATCATCCAATGCCTCATCAACTGTGGTGGGTTCCTTTTGGGAAAGGAAACAAGCAAATAAGCAGTGTTGCTGATCCTTATGGTTGACCCTTTGTTGTTTCTTAACAAAACTCACAAGTGCATGAGCATCAGGATGTATTTGCACTTTGCTTCTTGTTTGAACTGAAGACTTAGGATCACCAATGATTTGACTTTTGGGATGATTGGTGTGAACTCTGAGTGTGGGTGTTGGACTTACAGCCACTTCTGTGGGTAAGTTTTTGAAGTCAGTTATAACACCTTCTTCATCATAGGAAGCTCCTTCAAAGATACCTTCATTAGGATTTGTGAACACTTCAAGTTCTGGCATCTCAGAGTCAACACAAACAGTACTTGGATTTGGTTCTGGTTGAGCAGCACTACCAGACTTAAAGTTGGAAGTACTGGTAGTGTTGGTAGTACTGGTATCCTGCTTTCCAAGATATTTATCAGCCAAAGCATCCATCTCTTTTCTGAAAGACAATACATCCTCTGAATCATTGATAGAAGTAGCCTCCTTTTCTTTTTCCTGAGACTTGATCACAGGTTCCTTCACTTGTGGAGAAAACTTCTTGTTATCTGCTATAGCTGCAGCAGACTTAACTTCTGTGGTAGGAATCACAATTAGCTCTGCATTTCCATTTTCTTGATCAGTGTTCCCTGCATTTGAAGGATCTTGGGTACCTGCATGGTTAGAGGTTTCTGTGGTACCTGCAGCAGGGTTATCTTGATTCTCCTTGGAGACAGGAATATAGTTCATAGAATCTGTTAAGTAATCAATGTCAAACATCCATCTATGTCCTAATCCCTGCACATTGGGTTTTTCTTCAAGAAAGTTGACATGCAAATTTTCTTCAACTTTCTTAGTCACTAGATTGTAAACCCTAAAGGCCTTACTATTTAGTGAATACCCAACTAGAAAACCTTCATCAGACTATCCTTCAAACTTCCCTAGAACACTGAGTGTATCAAGAATAGTCACATGACACCCAAATGGCCTTATATGGCTAACAATTGGTTTATGGCCAAACATAAGCTCATAAGGTGTTTTGCTTTGAGGCTTGGTCACTCTAACCCTATTAAAGATATAGCAGGCACAACTAACTGCTTCTGCCCAAAAGGTTGTAGGTAAAAGTGAATCTGCTAGCATAGTCCTAGCTGCCTCAATAAGTTTCCTGTTCATTCTCTCAGCAACTCTATTCTGCTGTGGAGTTCAAGCATTACTAAACTGCTGTTTTATTCCTCTATTACCACAAAACTCTATCGTGCTCTTGTTCTTAAATTCAGTGCCATTGTCACTCCTAATGATTTTAACTCTTTTATTAAGTAGGTTTTCAATCTGCCTAATGAAAGTTTGAATCAAAGGTGTGGTTTCATCCTTCCTGGACATAAAGAACACCCAACAATATCTAGTACAATCATCTGTAATGACAAGGCAATAGCAGGCATGATTAATACTATGCACAGATGTAGGGCCAAATAAGTCCATATGTAAGGTGTGCAATGGCTCAGTAATGAATCTCTCTAACTTAGCCTTACAGGATGCCCTATGTTGTTTACCCTTGTTACATGCTACACAGGTTTGGTCATTCTTAAACACTTTTGAAGGGAAACCTCTAACCAGATTATTTTTCACAAGCTTATTCATATTCTTGAAATTCACATGACCTAACCTTCTGTGCCACAACTTTGATTCATCCAAAGTAGCTTTTGCAATCAAACAGGCAGAACCTTTTGCAGGTTCAGATGCTTTCATATCAAAATTGTACATGTTGTGTTGTCTGGGAACTTTAAGAAGGATCTGATGTTCATCAGGCATCTTAAAATCCGGAGTCAATACAAGACATTCAGTCTCAGTAAAAAGCACCTTATGCTGCGTATCACATATTTATGATATAGAGAAAAGATTGAACTGCCCAAGTTCTTTTACAAAAGATACATTGTCAAATTCTAAATTGCCCATAGTGATTCTTCCTTTTCCAGTAATCTGCCCCTTGCTTCCTCCAAAGGTAACAGAACCTCCTTTGAGTTCTTGGAAATCCTTCAGATAGCCCTTGTTACCAGACATGTGCCCAGAGCACCCACTATCAAAAATTCCTCTATCTGCCATATAGCTGAGTGGATGATCCTGCACAAAAAGAAGAGAAATTAGTTTCTCTTAGGAACCCAGGCCTGAGTAGGCTTGGGTCCGCCTTGTGGATCAACATATTTGAAAGTCTTATATGAAACTGATCCACTGTTGCTTTGGGATTTATAGGTATATTCATTCTTGAATAGATCCCAAGACCAACATGCTGAGGGCTTAACAGCAGAACCCCCATTACCCTTTACAACATTTGAAGTTAAAGGTCTTGCTGTATTCTTAGCAATTGGTCTCCTCACAGGTGAATGAGGTTTATAAAATTGGTTTCTTTGATTCACCTGTGGTTTTTGGAAAGGCTGTTTGGGTCTCACTTGATTAACATAACCAAAATTTACATTAGGCCTCACAGAATTAAAGTTTTGCCTACCCCAATTAAAGTTCCTTAAACCAGACTTAAAATTTGGTCTACCAGAATTAACATTAAAGTTTGGTCTACCAGTATTAACTTTTTGTCTACCAGAATTAATGTTTGGTCGGGTAGAGTTAACATGTTGGGTTGGTCTGGGGGCAAATTGGTTGACATGCTTTATTCTGTTAGCATTATTCCACACTGGTTTATTATTAACATGACTCATATTCACATTCCTTTTAAACTCAGCCTCTCTTTTCATTCTCTTCTCATGAAAGTCACAATCTCTAATCAAGTGACTTAGACTTCCACAAACAAAACTTCTCTTAGGAGTGTAAGTGTAGCTACTCCTGACTTCTCTGTGAACACTATTACTTTTAGGTGACTCATTCATATTAACAGATTCCCTAGGAGTTTTTATGTGGTTGACACAGCTAGGTTTAACTATTTGTGATTCAAACTTAGTCACAACTGGTTCACTTTCCTTAATAATCTCAGGTTCAGGACTCTCTTTTACTTCACTTTTTGACTCAGACTTAGAGTGATCAGAGACATCACCAATGGATCCTTCATTGTCATTAGATTGACAAGTAGAATACTCACTAGTTTTGTCCTCTGAGGTGGTTGACTCAGGTGTTTGAGGACCTCTTTTTCCATACACAATTAGATAGTCATCTAACTCCTCTTTTCAAGAGGAGTGTAGTCTCCACTCAATGGATGTGGAACTCCCTTGAAATCATCAGCCTTAACAAACCTATTATACAAAGGCTTATCAGCATAGTCCTCCTCTCTATTCTTAAATATAGCCTTTTTCTCATCCTCCTCATACCCTAAGCCATGTTTCTTACTTGACTTTATTTGTGCATCCCAGCATTTAAACAGACTATTATTTGAATTATTCCACTGGTCTACACGTTTTTGCAAATCATCATTTTCCTTTTGTATTCTTAGGCCAATTCTTCTATATTTTTTATGTTTTTCATCTTGCTCATATATTTTATTAGCCTGAAAGAATAGTTTTTCATTTAAATCAGCATGTTGTTTCTGAAGGGTGCCTTTTTGTGCTTCTAATGTTTTTAGAGCACTTTTATAAGCTAAAATTTGTACTTCTTGGTCACCTATCAGTGTCAACTGCTCATCACACAAAGCCTTAATATGATTATAGGAATCAGTACATAACTTAGAACATAATGGTACCTCATTACTAGAACCAATGGCCATGAGTGCATGACTGGACTCTTCATTCTCCTTTGTGTGCTCATTCCAGTTAATAGCTCCAGCCTCCAATTTCACCATACTCATCTGGTTTCTTTCCAGCTTGTCATCCTCTGCATCACTCTTCCTATACCCATCAGTAGACTTCTTCTCCGGGCAGTCTCTAGAAAAATGTCCATGCTTATGACAATTGTAGCATTCAACTGTCCTCTTAGTGTATCCAACTGGAGACTTGTTGTTGAACTTAATGGACCTCCCATACTGCTTTTGAAACCTTTTTACCCTCAGAGCAATCATGGCAATGTGCCATTTGATGTCCATCTCTTCTACCTCAGCATCATTTATCTGCTCCAAATCTTCACTGATAAAGCTCTCATCTTCTTGTTGATTGGCGAAGAATGAGTGAATCACCTCATCTGCAAAGCCTGTAGGAGCAGTTCTTTCCCTTGTAGAAGCTTCATAAACACCAGACTTAACACTACCAGACTTAACCTTGTAAGTACTGCCTTTGCTTTGAGACACAAAAGCAACATTTGAAGAACTAGTAGTTGCCTGAGTGGTTTCATTGATGTCCCTTTCAAAAATCCTAAGATTGTTGTACAGGTCATCTGGGGTCATTGAGTCAACTTCATCCTTCATCCTCATAGTCATAGACACATTTACCCATTCTGGTGGTAGAGACCTAAGAAACTTGTGATTGGCATCCTCATTAGATACAGCAGCACCATGTACTTCTAGTTGTGACAGAAGATGTTGAAATCTGTCATAACCCTTTTCTAATCCTTCAGCCTTTGACACACTGAAAGTTTCAAATTGCTGTTTAAGAACAGCCTTCTGCATCTTTTTAGAGTTTGCATTCCCACCAAAACGTTTCTTAATTGCATCCCAAATCTCTTTGGCATCTATCATCCCATGAAACCTTTGTAGATGCTCCTTTGGAATAGCCATAAGCAGCAAGGTTCTAGCCTTCTTCTCTTTTTCCACAGCCCGTACCTCCTCAGCGGTCAATGGTGGTAACATTCTGATTTGCCCATCATTACCAACTGAAACCCTTTTCTTAGAATTTCCCTTCTGAATAACCTTCCACACATCACTGTCAATGTACTCCAAGTAATGTTCCATCTCCATGGCCCATATGTCATACTCTTCTTTCTTAAGTATTGGAAGTTTAATGTTGGATATGGTGGTGGTTGTAGGGATGATTGGTTGTGATTTAGAGGTGCTGGTTTCAGGGTTTTCTTCCTCATGGTTTGAGTTCTCATCCTCACTGTTATGGATTGAAAAGGTTTCAGTGTTGATAGGTTTTTCAATATCAGACATTGTGTAGGGTGAATTGATTGAGAGTTTGTTTGTGGTGTTGTATTCTTCGAACACAGAGTCTCTCTAAAGGCTCTGATACCACTTGTTGGTCCACGATTTGTATGGATCTCTAAGTAACCTTTGATTACTTAGTGCATGACTTGAATAAATCCAAATCAATCCAAGTGAGAAACTCTTAACAATTTGTTAATATTAACGCGGAACATTAACAAGAACAATGAAGAACATCGAGTTATCACTAACTTCGTATATATTACTAACACACACAATTCGTACGTACATCCATATATGATCCTTAGGGTTCCTTTTATACTTGAAGGAAACCCTAATTACAAAAACCGTGTGAAAAGATATCACATATCTTCTATAAAGATACTTAACTCGTACATATCTTTTCCTAACTTAATACTAACAAACTTTCATATTTTCACTGACCAGACTTAACTAACAAGTCAACCAGACTTAATACAATTACCAGACTTAACATTTACATTACCAAACTTAACCATGACCAGACTTAATAATGTAACTACCAGACTTAAGTCTGTCTTCACTTGGTCTTCCTTGTACCTTGTGATAATTCCCAACACATTGTATCACTAAAGGCAAAATTCGACCAGTTGGTTTCCATTCCTTAACCTTCACAACTTTATGGTTATTGAATCTAGTTAAGGGGCACTGATCTCCTAAAGTGAGTTTTCTTCCAGTGGGTCTCCATTGATACCCGACATTAGCAAACGTTTTTCCTGTTGCTTTCCAAATTTTCTTACTTATTTCAGTTTTCCTAACATTCTTAACTTGGGGTAGTACAGGAGACATCAAAAAAGACACAACACAACCATCATGATTAGCAGAAATTAAACATTCGTTACATGTTTTGCGGACAGCATTAGAATTCAAATCGATTAAAGTACTTTCAATACTAGAATCAACACGATTCATTCCATTCATTGCAAATTTATTTTCCTAGGTTGGGCTTCTACTTTCTTCTCGTGACCACTCTTAGCCGGCGCAGTCCTATCTTTCCTTGCATTGCCTCTAGGCTTTGACCCGCTAGCTTTGGTGTCACAGTTTACTCCTATAGAAGTAATGATGGGAACATTAGTTTGTTTTACTGTCATTTGCTTTCCTGATTTTGATGTGCTGGGTTCTGATGTTCTCAGTGGTAGATCAAAGGTTACGTGCTTGTTCTTAGTCGTAGATGATGATGCAACAAATCTATCTCTTTTGTTATCATTCTTAGGATCCGTGCCAATGACATACTCTAAAAGTTCCTGAGACCGTTTAGTGAGGAAGCAAGCATCTACAACTGCACTATCAAGTGGTTTATTTATCTTATCCTCTTCAACAATCTCACGAAGTGTATCAAGACTATCTTTAAGGTGATTGAGATATACTTGATGGGCAGACCTATTGCTCATAAGGGGAAATGGAATAGGCACAACATCAACAGCATACTTACTACAAGCAGAAACCTTTGGAACAACATTTTCACAAGTGATAATTTGCATTTTCCCTTTCACCTGAGTCTTAAGATTCTCGATTTCATTTAGCAAAGAAGTTACTTTTTCATTGTGACTGTTTTGTGTGACTTTAATTGAGTCATATAACTCATTGTAATGTTGTTTGATTTTTGAATTTTCAGCACGAAAACATTCATTTTCATAGTGTAACTTATTTATGGTGTCTTGATATTGAAAATTCTGAGAATCTAAGGATGATGGTTTATGGGTGTCAATTGCATCACTCTTGTTAGACTTTAGTTGGGCAATTTGGGCCCTCAATTGTCGAATCGTGTTAGTGTGAGCTTGAATTTTTTCATCGCGTTTGCTTAATTCAAAATATGTATCAAATTCAGGAGCATCCAAAGATGTTTTGGCATTTGATAGTTTACATCTTTCTTCTAAGTGCTGATATTTTAATTGCAAATTAAGATGATCAACCTCTAGTTTTGAAAAACGTTTAACCATGTTATCATGGTCATCATTTTGAATTTTCTCATGCAATTTCCAATTCTCCCCCTCAAGCTCAACAACACGATTCTGGGAAGCATTCAGTGCAATATACAGTTCATGAAATTGACAAGCAGTTAGTGTAGCATCAGTAGCAGTATAAAACACATCCTGGGCAACACATTTAGCAATCAAATTCTCATTGGTGATGAGAATGTTTTTTTTCTCAATCTCACGACTCTTAAGTTCTATCGCACATTGGGACACTTCATTTTCCATATCTTTAAATACTGCTTTCATCTCGTTTACGTCATTTCTAAGGGTTGTTTGCATACCCTCAAAATGTTCCTTAAGAAGCTTAAAGAATGGAATAACCTCAGTTAAGTAGCATTCTTTGGTTAGTTCAAAACCTCTTTCCCCTTCAGTAATTCCCGTTGGTGTAATTCTCTTTTTACAAGTTTTATCAAAATCTGCAAATAGTTGACAAAGAACATATATGCTAATTAGAGTTTTACATTCTTGGGAAGAGTTAACAGAACTGAGTGCCTAGGTGTATTGGGAGGATACACCGTTGCAGCCGCTATTTTCCTAAGGAGTGGGGTATCGTCATTAAGTGCATCAGCCTTTCTCTTTTCTATGTCCAAAGACCAAAATATTTGTTCAGGCGTTAACTTAGTTTGAGGTGCAAAGATAGTCAACCAATTTTGCTCATAGTAATTATGGGGTTTAACTATGACTCGTTTGGCTATACATTTTGGGTCCTTCATTTTTTCAGCTAATCTCTCTCTGTTTCTGTCTTCTATCTCATTACTCTCTTCAAGTGGTGACACATCAGGGGGTGCATGAACAGTCTTAAGCATTTTATTTCCATCATATAAAGCAGGTTGGGCTACCTTAGCATTCTTAAGAAGAGCTAATTTAGGTTCACCTACATTATATTCACTATGTTTATTACATAATTTTTTATGCTTTTGCATCATTTAAGCAGTTTGTCTGGTCTGGTCTTGTGTGTACAACTTGTTCTCAATCTTCTTTTTCAACGTTGTAAGTCTGGAAAAATCATTTAGGAGTTTTGATTCTTTTTCTTTGAAGTCCTGTTTTAGTGTAATTACACTTTCTTGAATCTCCTGTTTTTGCTTAACAGTTTGATTAAGTTGTATTATTAATGAATCTAACTCCCTTTTTAATGTTTCTTCCCTTAAATTACGTTATGTGACAAATGTACGCATTTGACAATCCATTTTTTATTCACGTTCAGTTAGCTCAAATTTTGCACGTTGTTCATATATGGCAACCTGATCTTTATATATGTTAAGCCTAGTGATCAAGGTGTCATCGGAGATAAACATGGTGTTCTCATGCAACTCACAAGTATTATCTACCACACAAGCATTATCTGCCACACAAGCATTTTCTACAACACAAGCATTTTCTACAATAGAAGATGCACTACTTGGTACATCAGACACGTCGTTGTGACTCACATATTGTTCATATGAAATAACATTGTTGTTTTCCATATTAACAGTATCTGATTCAACATCGTCTGTCTGTTGTACTTCGGTGGGAATCTTCTGTTCATCTACCATGTTATATCTGTCATAAAGTTTTAGTACCTCAGATATGACAGATGCATTGGAAGGACCAGCTTGTTAAGGTGATAAGACAACAGAAGATATATTGGCCATGAAGATAGTCTGAGCAGTGGGTTCATCATCAACATCCGAATCAAATGCATCACAATCTTCAGCTTGGAAGATGTTTGGGTCGTTGAGGGTCATATCTTGAACCGGTTGGTCATCCACATCAGCATCAAATGTGTTTCCCCCATCACCAGCAAGGAACAAAAGCTCTTCCTCATCCATAACAGACATCAGCAACATCATGTCTGTGAAAAACTAGAAGGGGGGTTGAATAGTTTTACCGTTTAAAATTAATTCGCTTTGTGACTTAACGTGATTTCAAAGTAAATATGCACAAATAAACAATATAATATAAGTAGAGAAAGGAAAGATCAAACCACACAACACGGATATTTATAGTGGTTCGGCTACAAGGACTCTTTTCCTTTCCCTACTCCACTCCTCGAGCCTCTAACTCGAGAGTTATCTTTCACTAAGAAAAAAACTCCCTTCTCGGCAGAGAAAACCTTAATACACGTCGCTTACACCTTTTTCCAGTACAAAGATAAATACCGGGTTCTTGTTTAAGGAAGAACCAACCTGACGTTGCCTAAATGATTACCGACACTAAGCTAGATGTCGAGTTCTTTACAAGGGTACAACCACTCCCGTTCACTCTATGTGTTTTGAGGACTACAACACTAACCGGATTCTACTGAATAAAAGATGCAACTATGATGCCTAAACTCTAATAAGTTACACAGTAGGTAACTATCAAGTCTTGCAACAGAATGTTGAAGCTTGTTAATGCTTGATCTCTTTTGCTACAAAAGGAAGATCACTAGGAATGAAATAATATGGGTTAGTGATATGCAAATGAAAGAATATATATTTTATGCTATGTAAGTGATGAGAATGGCCAAATGATCAGCTTGCTATTTATAGGCAAAGTTGAGCAACAGGTCGCGGATCCCTTAATTTGGATCCGTCCGTGTATGCATTTGGATCCGCCGTGTCAGGCCAGCTAAGAGATCTTCAAATCTTTCCAAATCTTGCCATACCTTTCCATATCTTCAAATGTCAACACTTTGGCTTGAAGATCTAAACAAAATATCACAAAATCTTACCAAGATTGTGTACATGATGCATGCCATGATGTCATCCTAATATTTAACTAATAAAGTTTCCATTTTAGGAAATAAACATGTAAATATATAAAATGCAAATTCTAGTGATCTTGTGAAATGCAAATGTGTTCTAAGAAGACTTTAGCTTGTATTTATGATTTGCTAAAAGATATACCTTGTATTTGTCATTAACAAAACTAAGTAAAGATCATAAAATATAAATAACATTTTCGGGACGATATTTGTAATAACAATCTCCCCCTTTTTGTTGATGAAAAAACATAAGGTGTATTTTTAAGCAAAGGAATAAATATAGTATGAGTCTTTTTAAAAATATAGATTAAGTTTGTTTTATGCAAGTTTTGAAAATAATTTCAAGTATAAATGTATGTACTGTGATGTTTCACAGTAATGCAAACTTAATCCTTTCTCCCCCTTTTTGTCGAAACAAAAAGAAGATATGCGTAGCAGAATGCGATTTTGAGAACTTTAAAGCTCCCCCTGGATTTATACTCCCCCTAAATGGAATAACAATGATATGATATATGATGATGTAGGATTCTACAAAACAAAAAGAAGATGACTCAAAAGAATGAAATGTGATTGAATAACAGATTCCAAGGAACCAATTAAAAGGATCTTTATGTGTTATAGAAATGTAACTTGCACACAGATTTGAAAATTCAAATTTTGGTGGGAATTGATTTTCTTAAGGTTCTAAGAGTTCTTAAATTATTTTAAGGAGACTAATGATCAGTAAACAATTTCTAAGAATACTTATAGTCTAAAATCTAAGTATCGGGATGAATCGAGAATTTTGAAAAATCTACTGATGAACCTGCGGATCCAATTGACACCAAAGACGGATCCAAATTTTTGGATTCGTGGAATCCGCAGGTGTATGTTAGGCGGAGCCAAGGAATACACTAGGCGGATCCAAATTCTGGGATCCGCCAGATCCGTCGTATGAAAACTCAGAAAGTAAACAGAACATATGTCAAAATTTTTGTTATTCATTCAAATCCTGAAAATTCTCCTAAAACGTATGCAATAGCTAAGATATGATACAAAACTACCAAATATACAGGTTCTAATCACATGTTATCATATAAATAAAACCGATCATCAGAGCTTTCCATAAAAGAAGTTAAGCCAAACAATGACTTAAAATTGGAAAATTTGAAAACAATATGTGTTATCGTCTAGCAAAGTTAAGTTAACTCACATAAAAGTTAAGTATTATAAAATCTTAAGGAACACATAAATTCAACAATACATAATCAAATAAAGTCTTGTACCACACACTTCTTAGATGTCACTATTTGTTCAACATCTCGATTATTTTCTTCTGACCCTTATGAAGTTTCATGATCCATCGACCTAGATTCTTCATCATTCCCTTTCTTTGTCGATGCTCCATAGATTCATTATCAACGGAAGGAAGTTGACGCAAGTATTCGGGTGGAGGAATCCTAGAGTTAGGTAAATCATCTTCGTCA
Organism: Artemisia tridentata subsp. tridentata; assembly: GCA_021014915.2. Classification (NCBI taxonomy): domain Eukaryota; kingdom Viridiplantae; phylum Streptophyta; class Magnoliopsida; order Asterales; family Asteraceae; genus Artemisia; species Artemisia tridentata. The sequence continues at coordinate 262,465,897 of CP139502.1, forward strand.
CTAGCCGATGATGAAGATGAGGTTGGAGAATATGCGCGTTTTTCTTTTACTACTGCTACTCTATGATCACTAAGAGGAACGAAGGTGTGTGGGATTTCGGTGTAGTCTGGAAGAAACCCATACGAGTTTGGAGGAATGGGAATAGAAGCTCTAAACAGACGAGTAAGAAGCATTCCATATGGCATTGCGGTAGAACCTAAGACAGGTATGTCGGCCATTCTTTTGGCTATATAGTAGGCTAAATTAAATTGTTGATGGTTTGACACACAGTAGAGCATGTAGCATAGACTAGCATTTACATGATCTCTATTTCCAACAGTGCTAATGACATTTGCTCTAAGAATCTCCTCTAGTTTCTTATATTGAGGTTTGAGTTCATTAAGTTCCATAGCAAATGGATCTCGATTTACTTGTTTACCTCGGATTTTCTTAGTCAGGTTGGTTCTAGGATTGAAGAGATGATCATGGATAATTTCTTTGGAAGTGTGAGGTGTGTTGTATGGGTGGTCACGACCAAGGTTTGACTCTAGGATGGATAATGGCCATTTGTCTGAGAAAAAACAAGTTCCTTGACTAGGAATACACAAAACTTCTCAGAATTGATCCAAAGGGAAACTAAATTGATTTTGGTTTATTTTGAAATGGATGCTCAAAAATCCCAAGTCGTCAGTGCTAAGTTTTATGGAAGCATAAAATTCAAGTATAAACCTAGGAATGATAGGCTCATATATGTCGAGGAGATGATCAAATTGGATAGTGGTTAATTGTTCACGGATATTGGTTTCTTCTAAAAATGATGAGTCTACCGTTCTACCTTTGTGAACATAACGGTTTTCTAATGACTCAAAGATTTTGATTTGAGCTTCTGTGAGTCCTTTGGTTTGATGGTGTTTGGGTAGGTAGTGTATGGTCTTTTGTGATCGTAGTTGGTTGCGGGAGGCATAGTTATCCTAGACACGAAAAATATATAGTTTAGTTAAAATTATCAAAAATGCATATATATGTCTAGTGTGTGCCTACATGGAAACAATGTGGAGGTGCGGTTGTCTCGACTCCTTTTGATGTATGAAATTTATGTTTATGCAAGTTTTATGATAAAACTAGAGATAACCCAAACGCTCCTGTTTGATGTAGCTACGTTTGAATGTACCCGAAAATACATATTAGTTATGTATTCTCTTTAGCATTCAAGAGATATTATGCACGTGATGTAAAAATTAATGTTTTTGTATTTGTATGAACAATGGTTGAAAACCGTTTTTCCTAATTGTGAGAAGATGTTTATACAAGTTTCTCATGGGGTGTTTGATGATAGTGCATTATGATATCCAATTCCTAGCTAATGAAAACATGATTTGTTATGTAATTTAATTGAACATGTTTCATGAATTTATGAGAAGAATGCATAAACCCCAAGTTTTGATTTTGTGCAACAAATAGAAATCCTAAACTCAGATTGTGAATTAGATTATGAATTAGATTATGATTAGGATACTTACAGAGATGATTCAAGCACAAATTGATGGTGGTGAATGACCTAAGTTCTAGGTTTAGAGTGACGGAAATCGAATTCTAGTGGGATGTATATTTTTGGGGAAAGTTATAAATAGTACAGGGTATTTGTTTAATAAATAAAAACTGCCTCAGCAGATGACAGATCCGGCGGATCCCAAACAAGGGTTCCGCCCTTGTTGTCGTTTGGATCCGCTAGATCAGAACTCAGGTTGGGTTTTTTCCGTGTTTGGTTAATCTAAGGTTTGAGCTAACGTTTAATCTATTAACCAGGTTCCATTAATCCTAAACCAAGTCTAACATAGTTGAAAGATATTCTCCTGAGAGCATTTGTAAGGATATCGGCAATGTTTTCCTCTGAGGAAACTTTCTCAATTGAGATGTTTCCCTTCTGAACATTGTCACGAAGGAAGTGATGACGTATCTCTATGTGTTTGGTTCTAGCGTGTTGGACTGGGTTTTTGCTACGATCGATAGCTCCTTTATTGTCATTGAGTTTAATATCATAATCATTGAGAACCTGCTTCATCCATACTTTGCCTTGATAGTTGCAGTTGCGAGGGCTGTTTGTTTCTTAGTAAATCATGAAGTGTAACAGTGTCTTACACTGCTTGTACTTCCCCTATCAACATAATTACCGGAATGGTCAAAGTTGGCATACACTATGGTTTCTACACCTGTCCCTTTGGGATACCATAATCCTAAATGTGTAGTGCCTTTAATGTACCTAAATATCCGTTTAACGGCTTCAAGATGGGATGTTTTGGGATCTTCTTGAAAGCGTGCACCTAGACAAACATTAAACATAATGTCCGGTCTACTAGCCGTTAGGTAGAGTAAACTACCAATCATCCCTCTATATTTAGAGCTATTTACGGATTCACTTTCGTTATCCTTGGAAGTTTGGTTTCGGAAGACATTGGTGTTTTCATGGGTTTAGAATCTTCAAGACTAAACTTCTTAAGCATATCCTTGATATACTTTGATTAGTTGAAGAATATCCCATCTTCTAATAGTTTTATTTGTGACCTAAGAAAAAGTTTAGTTCCCCCATCATACTCATTTCAAACTTGTCATGCTTGATTTTTGAGAAATCGTTGCATAGCTCTTGACAAGTTGAACCGAACATAACGTCATTCACATATATTTGGGTTATGATAAACATGTGATCCCTTTTTCTTGGTGAAGAGAGTATCGTCTACTAAGGAAGTATTAAATCAATTATACCAATCTTTTGGTGCTTGCTTAAGTTCGAATGATTCTTTCTTGAGTTTGTAAACATGGTTTGGTTTTTCAAAATGGGCAAAGCCGGGAACAAGACCTAAGGCATTTCTAGGAGTGCGTTTGAAGGTTTTATAAAGACGGGTCAAAAGCATCCCGTAGGGTCCAAACGAGTTTCTTAGATGATAAGGATTGAATTAACCTCATATTGGCGTGACCTAAGTGTCGATGCCATAAAGTTGAGTTTTAGTCCAAGAATGTAAGACAAGGCTTGTCTCTAGGTGTTTTATCTAATTTCATAACGTAACCGTTATTCAAAACACTTTTTCTTATGGTTATGCTATCCTTGAGTATTCTACTTCCATTTTTACTGAAAAGATCGTTATACTTTTTACGGCATAGTTGACTAATACTTAACCGAGTTAAATCTTAAGTTTTCTACATGAGCGATATTATTAATAGAAAGTTATGAGAGATTTTACCTTTTCTAATGATTCTACTATCAAGCTTGCTATCGAATGTGACAATACCTCCGTCGTACACTTGGTAGGTTGAGAAAAAGTCTTTTGTTTCTCATCATGTATCTTGAACACTAACTTACTTTAATCCACTTGATTCTATCTAGACTTTTGAGCATACCTTAGTTCAAGAAAAGCTCAAACATTTGGTTCCCAATATCTCATGGGTTCATTTGGGTTAGACACAACATTACCATGGTTCACTGATATCTAGCATATAATCGAAGGGAATTGCCGCAAGTTGTTTCTTAATCATGGTTCCTTCATAGAATGACGAGTCTACAGTTGTTTTGATTTTATACTTACTTTGATCTTTTTCTAAAAAGACTGATGCTTTTTGTTTGTTAATAGTTGTACTAGTGCTAGGTTTTCTAGTGACATTAACAGAATTTGTACGATCTAATTTAATAGCCTTCTGTTCAACTTCTGTTTCCGCGGATCCTTTGGATACAACTGGCGGAACCAAAATTTTGGATCCGCCAGATCCGTGGTTATCAGAAGTAGTTGGAACAGTTTCTTTTTCTTTTACCGTTTGTTCCTGAAAGTCACTTAAGTTTCCATTTCTCATAAAATCTGATTTGAAACTACCATGAAGTATTCTTTGCATTTTCATTATGTCATCAGTACAACTTAAGTGTTTATCAAACCTTTCGAATTTGGAGTTTTGTTTGATAAAACCCTCCTGTGTAGATTTTAGTGTATCTATTTTAAGTTTTAGTTTTTGACATAAAACACATGTTTCTCTAATACCTTTACCTCTTTCTAACCTTATAGCTTTCTCTTTTAACCAATGAATTTCGTTTTCTAAAAGTTACTTTTTGGTTTTTAAGAGCTTATTTTTGCTTATGATTTTTAAAGTGATTTCACATAGTTTGCTATATTCTATATCTAATGTGTCATCATTAATAAAAGAGTATAACGAGTCAAAATATACCTCTGCTGTGTCATGAGCCATTAGAGCAACTTCATCGTTCTTAGGCTCGTCGTCATTTCCTTCACTATCACTCCAAGCTCCACTGACAAAGGCTCTTTGAGACTTGTTCTTTAGAGGCTTTGGACATTTTCCTATAAAGTGACTAGAATCTCCACATCTAAAACACTTTCTATCTACCTTTCCTTTCCTATCGTCATGGTCTTTCTGGACGGATTTCTTTTCTTTATGAGGAGGTCTACCGAACTTTCCCCGTCTTCTAAAGAATTTCTTTAAATCTCTTACGACCATGACATATTCTTCATCTTCACTACTAGAACTAGATTATGTATCACTACTTGATTCTACCCTAGCTTTTAAGGCAATGGACTTCACTTTCTCCTTTTTGCCTTTGACTATTTCTGAGTCTTTTTCCATTACCATCTCGTGAACTTTGAGATTTCCTATGAGCTTGTCCAGTGTTATTCTTGAAAGATCCTTAGATTCTTCAATGGCTGTCACCTTTGCTCTCCACTTCGGGTGGAGTGCTCTTAGAAATTTCCTGAAAAAATTCTTACTAGAAAAAGATTCGTCAAGTGCTTTAAGAGATGTAACTAGAAAACGCATTATCAATGGTCTCATCTTCAGAGATAACAAATTGTTCATATTGTTGACAAGAAGATCAATTTTGTTATCTTTGACTTGTGAGTTCCCTTGATGAGTGATAATTAGTGATTGCCAAATATCTTTAGCCGTTTTACACATAAAAACTCTTTCATATTCTTTCTTTGGTAAAGAATTGTAAAGCATCATTTTGGCTTCATTATTTTTGGCAATCAACTTCTTTTGCTCATCACTGTGACGAATAAAAGAAGTACCTATATCCCGACCACCACAAATATCATTACTAATGGGCTTATACTCACCCTCTACAATAATATACCACAGATCTATGTCCTTTGACTTCACATATGTCTCAAAGCGTTTTTTCCAATATATGAAACAATTTGGTTCAAATAGTGGTGGTCTTTGCATAGATTGCCCTTCTTTAAAGTTTTCAAAATCCAATGATCGTTTCAAGTTTTTAAAATACAATATATTTTGAAAATCTTGAGTAACACCGCTCTGATACCAATTGTGAAAAACTAGAAGGGTGTTGAATAGTTTTATCGTTTAAAATTAATTCGCTTTGTGACTTAACGTGATTTCAAAGTAAATATGCACAAATAAACAATATAATATAAGTAAGTAGAGAAAGGAAAGATCAAACCACACAACACGGATATTTATAGTGGTTCGGCTACAAGGACTCTTTTCCTTTCCCTACTCCACTCCTCGAGCCTCTAACTCGAGAGTTATCTTTCACTAAGAAAAAAACTCCCTTCTCGGCAGAGAAAACCTTAATACACATCGCTTACACCTTTTTCCAGTACAAAGATAAATACCGGGTTCTTGTTTAAGGAAGAACCAACCTGACGTTGCCTAAATGATTACCGACACTAAGCTAGATGTCGAGTTCTTTACAAGGGTACAACCACTCCCGTTCACTCTATGTGTTTTGAGGACTACAACACTAACCGGATTCTACTGAATAAAAGATGCAACTATGATGCCTAAACTCTAATAAGTTAGACAGTAGGTGACTATCAAGTCTTGCAACAGAATATTGAAGCTTGTTAATGCTTGATCTCTTTTGCTACAAAAGGAAGATCACTAGGAATGAAATAATATGGGTTAGTGATATGCAAATGAAAGAATATATATTTTATGATATGTAAGTGATGAGAATGGCCAAATGATCAGCTTGCTATTTATAGGCAAAGCTGAGCAACAGGCGGCGGATCCGGCGGATCCATTAATTTGGATTTGTCCGTGTATGCATTTGGATCCGCCGTGTCAGGCCAGCTAAGAGATCTTCAAATCTTTCCAAATCTTGCCATATCTTTCCATATCTTCAAATGTCAACTCTTTGGCTTGAAGATCTAAACAAAATATCACAAAATCTTACCAAGATTGTGTACATGATGCATGCCATGATGTCATCCTAATATTTATCTAATAAAATTTCCTTTTTAGGAAGTAAACATGTAAATATATAAAATGAAAATTCTAGTGATCTTGTGAAATGTAAATGTGTTCTAAGAAGACTTTAGCTTGTATTTATGATTTGCTAAAAGATATACCTTGTATTTGTCATTAACAAAACTAAGTAAAGATCATAAAATATAAATAACGTTTTTGGGACGATATTTGTATTAAAATTGTCCTTGAAGTAATCAGAGTTTTGAGGACGCTTGGGCTGATTGCAATTCCTAGCAATGTGTCCCAACCCATCCTGAAATGCTTAAACTCATCATACAGTTGCGACTCACGATCTTCTTTTGTTAATTCTGATCCAGCTAGATGCATTTCACATTGTCCCAAACAGCTTTGGATTCAGTGTTGAAGTTGACGAGTTTGTAAACATCTTTGGGCAGGCCTTGAATTACAATATTGGAAGCTCGGATGTCAGCATCATACCGCTTCTTTTCTTCCTCATTAAGATCATTGTAAGTATGTGGCCTGTCAATTTCAAACGTGACAGCTCTATTCTCATCGGTAGTAACAGTATCTCTCGTGGTGCCCATCTGAAAAGGTCCTTCATCAATGGATTTGAGAATGTTAACTCCATTTTCTTTTCCCAAGCAGTAGAGTCGAATTCGTTGTGCCCACGACTCATAATCCGTCCTATCAAGCATAGGAGAGCGGGTATCGGACCCGGCAGCTTGAATGTCGTCTGAAGCAGTGCTTGCTATGCTAGCCATAATGTATACGGGATTTTACAATTCTTTGATTTAAACCTAGAAATCGAATCTTTCGCGGGATTTTCTAAAATCAAGAATAAACCGTGATTGGATTACTTGAGTCAAACTGCAGCTAAAAGTATTACTTCAGTATCAAACCGCAACACCCAAATCGCAATTACCCTTAGCTAACCGCAAAGCTCAAACTGCAGTAACACAAGACAAACCGCAACGTTTAGACCTAAACCGCAAAGATATAAACCGCAAAGAGTCAAACCGCAAAGACCTAAACCGCAAGGAATCAAACCGCAAAGACCAAACCGCAAAGAGTCAAACCGCAAAAGATCTAAACCGCAAAGAGTCAAACCGCAAAGACCTAAACCGCAAAGAGTCAAACCGCAACACCTTGGTCAAACCGCAAGACTGGTCAAACCGCAACTACTAAACGACAAACCGCAACAGGACGAAGAGCACAAACCGCAGCAGCAAAAGGACAAACGTCACTTTCAGTACGTTTTGTCGTGTTTCCCTTTATGGTTAAAATCCAAACCGCAGTCAGAGCTTCTTGGCAAACCGCAACCAACAATTTCCCAAATAACTCAAACCATCCTTTACCGAGAGACAAACCGCAGCGAAGAAAACCCGTTCGAATGTCAATCCGCAGCCAAGAAACTCTTCAAATCTTCCACGAAACACACCAAATCAACCGTAGAATGCCAAGAAACTAAACTAGAGAACTATGTGAACACAAAAGTACTAAGTTTTAACGATTTGAACCACAAACAAAGCAAAACCAATGATTTTCTTGGCTAAACTATACGACCCACAAAAATAACACAAAAGTGCCAAAATCTCAACACCAATCCGTGAATACGCAATAACTAGAACCTAACCATGGCTCTTGATACCAATTGTAGCATATTCATAACACTTAAACACACAAAAGATGAGATTAGGGCCGAATAGATTAAGAGTTTTAGAGAGAGAAAGTGAATTGGGAACCTTAGAGAGAGAAAGTGAAGATGTTAGATTGATATTGTGAGAAGTTCCAACCCTCTCCCTAGGTGGAGAGGGGTATTTATAGTGCTAGCATATGTGCCCCGAGTGGGCTGTGGAGCGAGCTGACAGTGGGTAAAGACCCGACCCACTCCACGAGTTCTATAATAACTAATCTATATTAACTTACAACTAATAATCCTACGAGCTATTCAATGCTAATGAGTACACGGGGTGACCGATTCTTCATATGAATATTTATATTCCTAACATATAAGCTAAAAGTGCTATTTTTGTATTTTTGAAGAATTTTTGAAAACTTTTGGAAAAATAAGATGAAAACAGTTTGAAATAAACCAAAAGCTCACTATAAGCTATAGAAGCTTATATGAGCTTAATAGATAGTAAGGAAGCTTAAAAACAAGAAATTGAAGTATAGAAAGCAATAAAAGGAGATATTAAGTAAATTTGACAAGAAATTTAAAGAAAGCTGAAAATTATATGAAACTAAAAGTGAATTACAATACTTGAAAATTTAAAGAACATAAATTAAATAGCCATAAGCTTAAAACAATTAAACTAAAGCTACATAAAAAACTACTATATCCTACTGCCATTTTTTGGCTACATGATGTTCTATTTATAGGAGACTAAGCTAGGGTTTCTTCCTCATGTCTTGTGCTTCACTACAAAAAAAAGGCTTTCAGAGACTGAATTTCTATGGACTGATATATCAGTCGCTGATACATAGCATCGGTAACTGAAACATCAGTTACTGATACTTTTAAGGACTGACCTTTTATTGACTGATTGCGGCGACTAAAAATCAGTCCTCGATTCAGTGACCCCATATCTGAGACTAAATTTCAGTTACTAATATGCCTGTACGGGAAAAAAAATTAGAGGAAAATTTGTTAGTGACTGAATAAGGGTGACAATTCAGTCCCTAGTACATGTACATCATATCTAAGACTAAATTTCAGTTACAAATATATTTGCGCAATAAAAAATTTTGGCGGAAAATTTGTTAGTGACTGAATTATAGTCACAGTTCGGTCCCTAATACATGGAGATCATAGCTAAGACTAAGTTTCAGTTACAAATATGTCTACACAATAAAAAGGTTTGGAGGGAAATTTTTTAGTGACTGAATTTCAGTCACAGTTGCGTCCCTATTACATGGACATCATACCTAAGACTAAAATTTAGTTACAAATATGTTTGCGCAATAAAAAAAGTTTGAGGGAAATTTGTTAGTGATTGAATTTGAATCACAACTCAGTCCCTAATACATGGATATCATAGCTAAGACTAAAGTTCAGTTACAAATACGTATGCAAAATAAAAAAACTTTTGAGAGAAAATTGTTTATGACTGAATTTTAGTCCCACATAAACCTCTTATACATGGGCAACATATTTAAGACTAAAATTCAGTTACAAATATGTCTACACAATAAAAAGGTTTGTAGGGAAAATTTGTAGTGACTGAATTTCAGTCACAGCTGAGTCCCTATTACATGGACATCATACCTAAGACTAAAATTCAGTTACAAATATGTATGCGCAATAAAAAAGGTTTGGAGGGAAATTTGTTAGTGACTAAATTTCAATCACGACTCAGTCCTAAATACATGGACATCATAGCTATGACTAAATTTCAGTTACAAATACGTATGCAAAATAAAAAGGTTTGGAGAGACAATTATTATCATTATACTAAAAAAGTGCCAATTCATATATTGTCATTATACACAAAAATACGTTAACACTAGTGTATGTATATGATTAATATATTTGTGAAATAAAGCAGGTATATGTAATTATGGGTTAAGTTGCAAACTTTCAAAAATATCTCGATTTAGTAAATGAACTTTTTTAATTACCAATTTAGGTATTGAAACCGATTGGTTTGTACATATTTACTAAACAATATCGGCTAAATATCCATTTTTTTCCTTTTTCTCTCACTTGTTAAATCCAACTAGGATTTTTAACCCATTAATCATCACCTGATCTATTTGTAAGGGTAAATATCCCTACCTTAATAACATTTTCCCCCAAATCAAAACCCTGATCCCTTTTCACCCCAATTCGACTATGTCTTCTTCTTCATCTTACTTTCTTTTTAATTCCACTCGTGATTGTGATCTCCCTTTAAAGGTTTTAACAGTATGGACCCCCACTAATCCGGTAGGAGATTTCTTATTTTCCCTCATCGTTACAAACCAGTTAATAAAAAACGTGATGAGTGGTTATGGTTTGATCCATAGATACGGATGCACTTGTATGAGATGTATATCCTTTTGAACTCTACTCAAAGACGTGAATTACATCGGGAAATCAACAGTCAACAGAGGATAGAAGATTATGGGGTTTTACGGATTGGTATATCGTTTAAAATGAAGTATAATCATTTACATTCATTTGTAAAATATTGTATAGGGAAATCAACAGTCAACATCTCATGTATAACGATATCATCTCGACTCATTCGTTTAACATGTTATGCATATCCATAGCATCTCGACTCATCCGTTCAACATTTATGTATATTCAAATCATTTATATTTAATTAAATCATTTATAACTAATTTAAACCATTTATAATTAATTTAAATAGATTTGTAATCATTTATAATTAATCTACATAATTTTTTAATAATTTATAAGTAATTTAAATTATTTATAAACTATTTAAACTATTTTTAAGTTATTTATAATTAAGTTACATCATTTTTTTTTCTTAAAACAAAATTGTGATACACAACATTACAAAAACAAATAATTTTGCGAAAAATTTGTTTACTCGTTTACCCCGCCACGTATTTTCGTGAAAAATTTGTTTGCGCCGCCAAAGGTAAAAAAACAAAAATTAAAACACTTTCACAAAAACTGGATCTGAATCTAACTCATCTCATCTTCATCCGGCTCCCAAATACACACACACAAAACTTATCTTATTCTCATATCATCTTCATCCTCCCATCCAAAACAACCACACACACCACTGTTTTTTTTATTCATCCTTCACCGGCCACAAATCAACACACACACGCCACTGTTTTTCTTTTTTTTTTGTATGATTATATTAAAGGTATTTTTTTTTTAATAGTTTTTGTTCAATTATAATTTTCATTTTGGTACATTTGTGTTTGTTTATGTTTGTGTAAAAGACACCACTGTTGCCGTTGTCGGACCATTGCTCGCCGCCGCTGCTACCGCCGACCACCACAGCCACCCCCACCACAACACAAATTAAAGGTTTGTTCATGTTTTACTTTTTTAGTTTTAGTTTGTTTATTTAGTTATTTATGTGTTTAATCTGTGTATTTCTCCACCTACATCTAGTAGATGCAATGTGCTCTGCTTAAGTACCAGTATACCATCCTCCCATCTTCACCTCTTAAATAAAACATGATTAATGCGGACTTGTTTATTATGTTGACTGGTATGTTTGCTAATCAAGAAATCCTGAACCATATCTATAGAAATCTGTTTAGTTCCTACGGTCCTATTAAAGGTGCATATATTTTTTTTGGTAAAGGGTTTCCCCGGTGAATCTTATTGCAAAACCAAACACATTTACAGATCAAGTAGTGTGACTGAGTATCACACTAGTTCATATATGGGACAGCCCCATATATGTAAACAAAACGTCTAAAAATACTAGCCTATCAAGTAAAGGATTTTTCATAACATATGAAGTAAAGGATTTTTCATAACATATGGTTTAAACTTTTGGCAGGTATAGAAGGAAGACGGATCAACTAGTTGAATGTGCTTCTGCTACACATATACCTACCACATGGGGGCCGTTTGTTGCCTATTGTTACAGATCAATCTTAGATGGAATCGAACATATTGCTATGGTCAAGGTGAGGGAAAACTTATAGTAGAAAATATTTTTGCTCCTTCCACTGATAGAGATATGGTGTTTGAGATCTGTCTCATTCTTCTCCTAAATCAAATTGGTATATAATTTTGTTATTATTTATGGGAAAGTAACAGGTAAAAGAAACGTAATTTTACTCAATCTATGAATGCACTTTCGAAATTATGAAGGTTCAGTTTATCTAACGAAAGCTAAATTTTAATATATCCCACAAAAGCTGCAATGGTTTACTATTTGAGACGTCCTACAGAAACATTATTTCTCTTTACTGCAATTTGCTGAAATGAACAATCGCCATTTACTGCGAGTGCTGACTAAAGTTTTCCCTTGAAAATAACAATCGCCATTTACTGCAATTTGTAAAGTTACCATAGAATTTCGATAGTAAACTGATAACATTTAATTTCTTGTTTTATTATAGGGCGAGATTGGGGACGGGCAGGATATTCTTGTGCGGGTACACTCAGAATGTTTAACAGGAGACATATTTGGATCTGCTAGATGTGATTGTGAGAACCAATTGGCACTTGCAATGCAACAAATCGAAGAGGCTGGCAGGGGTATCTTAGTTTACCTCAGAGGTCATGAGGGAAGGGGTATTGGCTTAGGTCACAAGCTTCGTGCTTATAACCTGCAAGATGATGGTCGTGATACCGTGGAAGCCAATGAGGAGCTTGGTTTCCTGTTGATTCCAGGGAATACGGCATTGGTGCACAGGTAATTATATATATTTGCTAAATAAAAGACATAAATTAGGCATATGCTGAAATGAACTAATAAGTCTTGAATCGAACAAGTGATCATAACCAGAAATATCATGACTAGCGGCTAGGACAAGCTGGGAATGGGTGAATTAGGCTTGGGTTGTAATGGGTAAGTGTATAGTGCGGTTGTAACAGCGTGGGTTGGGTTTTCTTAACCTGTAATAATTTAATATTTGATTGCATGTTTATTTTATGATGATAATAATCCAAACGGTTGAATAAGGTTCAAATGTTAGTATTTAGGTCGCAACATATCTGAGTTTGCACACTTGGTTTTATACTCGAACTTCATTTTTGAATAAATTTGAAAAAAAAATTCTGATTTTCTCTATGTGGAATGTTTTGCAAGCTGAGCTTACATATTTGGCCATTGTTTTTGTTACTGAGAACTGATTATATTGATTTGCATATTCATGAATGCAAAATTACTATGTTTTTAAACAGATGGCTCTTGATAAATTAAAAGATGAAGGGACGACTCAGATTACTACTGTTATGGAGCACGAGGTTGAGAGACAAGCCATAAAAAGTGTTTGTGGCCGAAAGAAGACAATACAGTCAGCATGGGAGGTGGGTGTTGGGCTAGTGATGAGGAAAAAAGATTATTGGATGAAAGAAGCAGCTGAATCATCTCAACAAGATGAATCAACACCTAAACAAAACTCGACTGAGATTAATGAATTGAGAGCAAAGTTTAGTGAACTTGAACCGTATAAACATAATTATGAGAAATTGGCAAAATTCTTGAGCCAAAAATTTCCAGACTTCGAGAGCACAATAGACTCGCCAAATACTACTGAAGGTGATGGTAATGGTGATGGTAACGATGATCCATTCACCGATAGTGATATATAGGACGTTCAAATTTATTTCTATTGAATTTGGTTTTATTTTTAAACATATTGAATTGTAAACTCTTGTTATTTGGATTGGTGATTATTATGCTTTAAAGAAATATTGTTATTATTATTGTTTATGGTTTTGAGTTTTATATACTATTGTAAGGGGTCATGTATGCATTGTGAATGGGGACTGAATTAAATTGTATTTGCCACTAACTTTTAGTTTATAATAGAAATATAATGGAACGACGCCATCATATTGGAGACTGATTTGAATGTTATTCTATATCGATTAACATATATTTTGAAACTAATTTTCAGTCACTAGAAAAACATATTAAGGACTAATTCATCTGTTTTTTGTGACTAAAAATCAGTCTTTAAAGCCTTTCATCGGAGACTAATCAATTTTTAAATCCTATTATTAGAGACTGATTTGGTACGGTAATCTACAAAACAACGAAACGTATTAGGGACTATAAACAATGTTTATGGACTAATTTTCAGTCCCTAAATCCATGTGTTATTAACTGATCTAACATAGTATTGGCGACTGACTTTTCAGTCGCCGATAATATGCATTGGGGACTGAAATAACATGATACCAACCCATAAAAATAAGGACTGACTTTTTTATTTTGGAGACTGATCTCCGGTCCTCGTTGGTTCGATACAACAAGGACTGAATTTCAGTTGATAACGTCACTTTCCGTAACTAAGCTGTTGTAATTGATTAGTGACCAGCAAAATCAGTCCTTGATAGACCATTCGTAACTGATCATGGTGTATCGGAGACTGATTTTTCAGTCTCTGAAAGCCTTTTTTTTTGTAGTGCTTGTTGTGTGAGAGGACTCAGCTCTGTCTTCAATTTGTGCTTTCTCAGCTTGGTTGAGAGCCATTGGATTGGCTTGGAGACCAATCCCATCAATCTTGGCCGTTTGTTCCCAATCTCATGACTTGGATTGCCAGCGTGGCAATGGTAACATGTGAAGGAAGGGGGGACCAAAATCATGACAAAACGAGTAAAAACGAGCACGAGAATGGAAAGAGGGTGAAAAGCCGTGGCCGGGGTGTGAGTGACAGGGATGAAGTTTGGCAGGTAAAAAGGTTTAAGGGTGTTGGATCCGGGTTAGGTTATAATAAAAGGGTGATCCGGATAATAGAAAAGGATTGGGCCGAGTATAAGGATTTGGTTTTGGGCCGGATTATAGGTTTTAGTTTTAGGATAGTTATAGAATTAGGTTTAAGGTTAAGGGACAAAAGTTAAACACCTTGCAAAGTTCATCCAAGGACCATTTTTGACAAATGGTTATAAATGAGGGTTGACTTTGACATCTCGGGCTTGAAAAAGATCAATCTTTGAGAAATTCCTCCCCGGCCACGGCTTTTCACCCTCTTTCCATTCTCGTGCTCGTTTTTACTCGTTTTGTCATGATTTTTGTCCGTTTTCATCATATCCGTACCTGCACATGCATAAACACAAAAACAAACATATATATGGCTATTACGGTCGGTTTTTGGTCTAATTAGTCCATTTTTGGTAAATAAAAGGTATGTGACTTCACACATACCAAAATCCCCCAGACTAAGGTATTGATATGTCCTCACGCAATGTCATCACATCACGCTTTTAAAACCAAGAATTTCAACCTCTTTCTACTAAAGATTTTGAAAAGTAGCAAAATGTTCCTCAAAAGAGATTAAGAAATTGTGATTTTCAAAAACACCCCGTTTGACCATTTTATTTAATATATTATCTTTTTGAGCTTTCCTGATATGACGGGATGTTGACTTTCATTATTCAAAATAACTTTTAGGATCACGAGTAAGAAGCACTTTTCATAAAAAAGCGTCCATATGGATAAAATTCATCGTCACTGATTTTTCACGAGTCCCCAAACTAATCTTAAAAACAAAATCATTGTTAAACACAAGTTAGATGCCAACACTACCCATGAATGCTAAATGTGAACTCCTTGCTCCCTTATTCCTATTTTCCTCTAAATATTTTATGAAAAATGATTTTTTTTCTTGGTTTTCATAGATTTTTAGTCCGATAAAGGCACTAAGTTTAGACGCTAACTAGTTTAAAATCCTTCCCTCGAAAACCGTTGCCCATAAAAATGAGGTCCACATCAAGATCCTAATTTAACATGATTTTGGGGATATCCCTTTTATATACGACCGAAACAACTCATCTACGAGTCCAGAGACAGAAGCTTTTATTAGGATATCCCCGGAGTCAAAATTTGGCATTATTAACATTATTAAGTACATATTATTAATCCTCGGCCTTTTAAACAACCTAGACAACGGGAGCGAACCGTCAAGAATCGGGAGTCTTATTTTGACCTTGGATATTTTTCCTCTGCCTTTTTGAAGTCTGGGTCAACGGGAGCAAACCGTCAGGAAACAGAAAACTTTTATCGACTTTGGATTATTATTATTATTTATTATATATTTGGTGCCAAACCCCGAGTCCTACGGCTTTTATAGCAATAGAAACAATAGCACGTACTATCAGGAATCAGTTGCCTATTACACCGTAACACTGACAGTACCTTGATGTGCACCCAACTCTTATAAGCAAGAATTCTCTAAAGAAGGAGTAAAAACTAATTTTCGCCAAAACCGAGCACCTTTAATTATTTAGAAATTTATATTTTTGGGGTTTTCTAACTGAAGGTAGCAAAAAGTCACAATTAACCTCGATGGGCTCTAAAGAGATCCAACTACTCCACGTTTAGCAATCTAACTTATAAATAACTCTATCATTTCTCGTTCTTCGCAAATTTAAAATCTTAAGTAATAAGATCCGCGAATGCTTAGCCAAATAATCAAGCCATGCATATATAAAGTCAATTATGGGAACTTGCAAACTCTTAAAAAGAATTCGCGTTTTAAAGCTCCTTGTATAAGAGACTAGCAAAACCTTATTTATTATAAAGGTTAAGAGGACAAGCTAGAGCTCAACACGCTCGATCAAGTCAAAATTTTATTCCTACTCTCACCAGCGGAAAGTCAACAATGTGTCAAAACACTTATGATATTTTTACAAAAAATTTTAAATTTTCTCATTTTTTTGGATTTTTGGTGGAAAAACGGGGTTGCTAGAGTTCACAGCAAAGCGCAAGGAAAAAATCGAATTGAAAGATTCCCCCCCCCCCTCCAGACTAAAGTTAAACATTGTCCTCAATGTTTAAAGGTAAGGGTTCTCCGACATAAATCTAAGGCCGTTTAATAATTATGCCAAAAGATAAATGTTAGTCAATAAGATTAGGATATCGGATTTCCCTTAAAAGCAACGAAGGATGAGACTCGAGTGGAGTAAAGACAAAACCATGAGCACGAGAGTCTTCAAAATTCGGGCAAATCCTGGACGTAAACAACAACCACAAAACACGGGTAATGGAAGAGGCAAACCTCCTCTCGTCACTATATTAGTAAGAAAATAGAAAGAAGATAGAATGATAAGCATGGGGTGCCTCCCACGAAGTGCTTGTTTTTTATTGAGTCGTATAGCTTGACTCGCCCCGAATTCATTTGTTCTTTGGGAAGCATGTGGAAAAGATAATCTCCATCGGACTTTCATTCAAGAGTTTTGGATAAACATTAAAGCATACGAAAGTTCCATACCGACGAGATACCCACGGATCTAAATAGAAATTATAAACGACAATGCCGGGGTCAAAGATGGTGTCTTTACTCCCGAACGAGTGAAGGAGAGGGGAAGTCACATCATATGTGAGGAAGGGAAGAAAGATTTTGATAACAATTAAGATAATATCTTCATCCTCAGAAGTAATCTTCTTAATTTGAAATTCCTCATTAAAGCTCTTTTGTTCAAAAGTCATCTCGGGAGGGAGGGTCAGGATTTTGTCATCAATAAGCAATCTCTTATGATAGAGTACGTCTCCCCCCAAACTAAAATCTTCTTTAAGCTCAAAATAGAAGTGATCATACTCCGGTGGAGTTATGATGTCAGTGAGTTCACCGGAGAACTCCTCAAAGATAAACGAATCATACTCGGGAAGAGAGATATGAGAATGAAAAGTGGTACTGCCACTACTCCTCTCTTCAGTATGATCGATATCAAAGCAAAACGACTCATAAGTCGGAAGAGAATAGTCGGAATGAGAAATGGGACTGCCACTGCTCTTCTCTTCGATGTCAAAGATTAAACTCTCATATTCGGGAAAAGAATCCTTGAGCTCGAGCTCCGAAGGATCTGACGGCTTATCTTCAACAATAACTTCCTTAATAACTTCCTTCGAGGGAAGGGAAAATCACGGTTCATCGAATATCATCTTTTCTAATAAAGGAGCTTCTCCCCCCGGATCACAATCGGCATCAACAATTTCCGGCGAAATTGGATCATCAATCAAGAAAACCTCGAGCTCTTCCATAGTGACGTCACTTCCCTCAAACGGCATGAGAGAAGGGGAAGAGTCAGAAATGACGAGTTCTGAAGAAGGAGTAGGATTGCCACTCGGAGGAAGAATCGACGTATGAACTTTCAATACTTCTGAAGGTTCATCCTCATCACTCTCGTCAGAGTCTGAATAGTAAAAGCTGTGTGGATTACCTGGTCCTTGTTGATGTTGACAATTTTGAATTGTGTATCTAGTGTTATTGTCAAGGACCTCGACTCGTGCACTCACTACGGAATTGTAATTGGAATAATGATCACTCAAAATAGTGGTAGAGTCATGCTGAACTTCAGCATCCCACTGATAATAATGAAGTGTCATATTCTCGATCAAATCATAAGCTTCTTGTAGATTTTTCCGCATGAGATTCCCACCGGCTGCCAACATAATTTTGTCTTGATTAATCGGAGTTATGCCATTATAAAAGGTTAGGATTTGATCAAGAAGCAAAATTTTATGGTCTGGACATTTCCGCAATAACGATTTGAATCTCTCCCAAGCTTCTAATACTGATTCCTTGGGCAAATGCTGGAAATTTTGAATGTCTTTCCTTAGCTGCACCGTTTTAGAATATAGAAAGTATTTTGAAAGAAACTTGAGGAACATCACTTCCCAAGTATGAATTGAATGAGTTTTAAGAGTATAAAACCAAGATTCAGCGTCGTGGGGTAAAGAGAATGGAAAGAGATTCAAACGGATGTTATCTTGGGAAACTCCATTTTGCTTTATGGATTGAGTGATGGATAGGTATTTCTTTAAGTGTTCGTTTGAATCCTCATCTCGAAATCCGTGAAATTGGCAATTTTGTCGGATCAGTCGAACCATATGATTTTTCAATTTGAAATCGGTTCCCGGAACTAATGTAGGAGTGATCGGTCCTCCTCTACCGATCAGTGTTGGACGATAGAAATCCTCCATGGTCCGATGATCATGGGGATGATACGGTGGAAAATCGATCATTGTGGAGAATTAATGAAATGAGAGGGTAAAGAGATAAGAATTAAACATAAAAGAGGGTAGCGAATATTTTTTAGGGTTTTTATAAAAGAAATAAAAAATAGACTGAAAATATGGAAAACAAACGAAGATAGAAGAAAAACAAATTTAAAACAAATTTTGAAAAAGAAAATGTTTTTGGGTGTTTATATTTAAGAAAAACTTGAAAAACAATATTTTTGCAATCGATTCGTCAACCGATTTCGTTTCCTTTTAGACTACTCGCAGAGTGACGGAAGAGAAGAATGGATCTCTTTTCGGTCTGCAATTTAATGTCAAGACCTCCTTAAACCCTTTGTATAGGTCGTAGTCAAAAAGTAATCCGAAACAATTAACTACACGATCTCTTTTGTTGTCGTTTTTTTTTTTTTTTTGGTGTTTTTTTAAAACTTTAGGAAAAGTGTTAGTGGTTTTTTTTTTTTTTTTTTTTTTTTTTTTTCCTTTTTATAAGAAAAACGATAACTTCACGGGGAAGGATCTTTCAAAACACGAATCGTCGAACGGGAATCAAAAACACGCTTCAAACCTTCCCCGGCAGCGGCGCCAAAAATTGATCCGTTCAATTATATCTCCAAGGTAATACAAAGGCAATATGTATTCCCGAGTCGTTTTCCCAATGAAGGAATGAATAGAATTATCGGTTCGAGTCGTGATTGTGTCGTGAATAGTGAAAATAAGAGAGATTTGGATTTTTAGGCTACAATTATGAAATGAAAGCTAAATACAACTAATAAAGCAATTAAAACAAGTATGTAAGGCACACGTAAGCTAAAACGTAAAGAAAACGAAAAACGAGCACATATCGGGCTAATCCCGAGCCTAAAAAGTGAAATCTTAGAAATACTAACCCTAGATATGCAAAACTATTTTTCCTAGGTCCTATTTGATAAAAGAAAAATTTAGAAAAAAGAAAATTATTTTTTTTGATTTTTATTTTATTTATTATTATTTAAAAACTATTTTGAACTAATTAAATGTTAAAAAATACTAAATGAATTCAGAAAATTATGAAATTTTGCAGGAAAATTCTTTTACTTAAACTAAACCTAGGAAAAAAAATACCACAACTTATTGGAATAAGCAGTTTAAAAGCAAATCAGTTATTGTAAGCTAAAATGGAAAACTTGGTTAACTAATAAATATTGCAAGGTTATACTGAAGAAGTCCCAAGGGCAGTTGGTGTTGTGGTGTGGTGTTGAGGCTTGGGGTGCAGGAGGTCCAGGGTTCGAATCATGTGGCCTCTTTTTGCAAAACTTTTTTTATTTTTTTATTTTTTTCTTTTGAAATTTGTAAATAAGATAAAAATAAGAGCTTTTTGAAAAAGAAATATTTTTAGAACTGAACTAATAAGCCAGAAACAACTATTTAAGAAAGGACTGATTATAAGTTTCAATAGGCTAAGGAAAACTAAAAATAGCAATTAAGCTTATAGGAACTAAAAGAAAATACTGAAATAAGCTGAGATTAACCAAAAGAAAACTGAATAAACCAAAGAAATCATAATAAGCAAACCCAAATGAGCAAATAAGCACTCAGAATCAATTAAGCAATTCAGGCAATATGTGATGGCCCAAACAGTCCAATAGGGCACTTTTGAGTTTATTAAAAAGCTCTTAAACCAAAAGAAGAACCATTAAATCTTAATGCAAATGAAGTTCACTAACCAAATAACTAAAATTCTGAAAATCAGTCCTAATTAAGCTAATCTAAAGCTTAAAATTAAGCTAAGAAAGAGGAGTAAGGGCAGACTGTTTTAAGGAACTTGGATGAAAAAGGTAAATAGGAAATAAGCCAAAAGACTTCTAAAAGCTAAAATTCCAATTGAATAAGCTAAATTAATATAGAAACATTCCTAAATAAGCAATTTGATCTAATAAGCTGACCTAATGAAGCTTATAAAGCTGAAAACATCAAAGATGCAAAACTGATATAAGCTAAACCAAACAGCCTAGGTGCCCTACTTGCAGACCTAATAATAAGCCCTAAATAAGCTGAGAAACCTCAAATAATCAGTCACAAATCAAACTAGAACTACAAGCTACTCGAAAACCAAAATCCAGCCAATGAGCATAAATAGATAAGCAGATAATAAGCTGAACAGATGGGGAGTTGAGACAAAGGTATACTTATGCATTTGGTAAAATAGACAGACTAGGCCTATTTAAGCTATTTTTTAAGCTAGAGAACCAATAAGCTAGTTATAACAACCCGTAAATTTTCAGGCCATTATTTTAATGATAATACTGTAATAGGTTAGCTCACTTTCACTCAGACTGACACTACACGCAAACCATAATTAAATATGAGACTCAGGAATTATAGTGAATACTTAGAAAAATTAAAAATACATTTAAGTATTATAAAAACGACTCTGAAAATAAAATCTACCATAATTATGACGGTTCCAGGACGGATCCGAATTTGAGACAGTTTGACGAAACGCGGGTTTAAAAATACTACAACTTAACTACTTACACACTAAATACTTAAATTAAAAGCAGATCTCACCCACTCACACAAACACCAAGAACCAATAACCCTAGCTCGCTTTCTAATTTTTGGTCCGCCCTTATCCTCCCCAAAAACCAGTGAAACATCATCATCATCCACCACAATTACAGCAACCCTTTGACCAAGAAAACCTTCTCTTCTTCGATAGTCACGGGTAGACATAGGATTAAGCATCCATTGAAGTAGAAATAGCACGTAAAGGGAAAGACTATTTTCCCCAAATCCGAAAGTCCAATGGAACTACTCTCCAGAAATCGCCATTTAAGCCTCGCCTCCAAAGGTTATCGAATCACAAAACACACCAAGAATCTGAGAAGTTTCACAAGGAAGATTTAGGGTGGTAGTGATTGTGGTTCGATTTGGAGTGTTGGGTTGATCGGTTTGGAGCAGTGAGATTATCATAAATTAGAATTTCTGTCGAAGTTCTTCACAAATACTGTAAGGATTAAATCTCATTCAGATTTACTTATATATTTTATTTTTGATCCGTTTATGATAAATCAAGTCGAAAGAAGAGAATCACTTAAGTGTTGTTATGATTATTGCGGTCGTGAGATTTCCTATGAACAGTAATGGCTATTGAGGAAATTTATTAAGGGTTGTTGTTGTTAGAATGGTGTAGGAATTTAGAAAATCCTAGAACTTGATCATTAAGCTGAAAATCTTATTGATACATGTGGCTCAGGATGTTAGACTGTTAGAACCCGATGTTAGGTTGGTGACTTGTTGATCATTGTGGCTTTAGTCACGGATCAAGCCAAATGACCCCCTAGTATTTATGGATTAGAGTAGCAAGTTAAGTTTGGGATCATGGGTAGAATCTGGGAAAAATAAAAAAAACTATGTAGGATGGTTGTTCTTGCCAAGTTGTTGACGATAACCCATCTAGGATTGTAAGTGCTCGAATGTGGTGCTATATCGTTTGAGAAAGCCGACCACAAAAATAGGAAAAGAGTAACATTTAGAGGCCTATGGGTTACGTCTATTTGAGGTTAAGTACCACCCTTATCAACACATAAATGAAGTCAAGAACCCAAACCCTTAACACCATTTAGACTCTCAAAACCCAAAGTCGAGTAGTACTCGAGACTATGCCCAAGAATTGGAACCGAGACTAGGATTAGAAACCACTATCGGCCAGGAAATAGAGTTCCAGGAAAAACCCCACACCCATTTTGCTAAGTTGAGTTATTTGTGTTTCTTTCTTTCTTGTTGACAATACCAGGCCAAAAGCTCCAAAACAACCCACTTAGGAGCCCACTCCCAAAGCCCAACTGACAGTCCCTAGATACAGCCCATGGCATGGGCCTTGAACAACCACCTGGCCCACCAGGACCTTGTAACCAACAAAGAAGCCCAACCCATTAATAGTTTTAGTTCCCCCCTCCTAGAAATCACAGTCGGTACTAAATATATTAAAATTTGATAACATGTATAATGACATGTCGTAAACAATTAAAAAGAACACGAGCCATTCACGATGATAGATAGTATTAACTAACATATAGACACTTTAAAAACTTGAATAGCCGAAATTTTAAACGCGACGAAAGAGATTAAAACCACTAGACTAAATATATATAGACATTTTTACACAAGTAGTATTACATACTCTCGGGAAAATGGAGACATATATTGACATATACTTGAATGGTAAAATGTGACACTCAAAAGAATGACGAATCAAATTCACGATAAGTATAGACTATAGAACTGATGAGGCGAAAAGTGTACCGCTTTTAAGGGGTCATTTAAGCCCGAAATCGTATTTATTTGATCAAATATTGCCCTAAATCGTTCCTTTTGTCATTTTAGGTACTTTTGAGGAGAAATCTGGAAAAGGAGGCATTTTGGACGTTTTTGGAGCATAAAAGTGAAGAAAACGGCAAAGTCTCAATATTGTGCTGAAAGTCACCTTTGACGGCGTCAACATTAACTCCAGACGGCGTCATGCTTTGGCAAGAAAAGTTGGATGTGAAATTTACTCATGACGGGCCAGTGAGTTTGCATGAGAATTCTGACGGCGTCACGCTTTAACTAAATCAAGGGCGTCACGGCTTAAATCATAAGGGGACGGCGTCACGTTCAGGATCCGACGGCGTCAAGCCTTGATAAGCCAGAATGGATTTTTGAAGAGCTAAAGAGGGACGGCGTCAAGAAGGTCACCCGGGAACCCTAAAAGCGGCGAGGTGACGGCGTCACAATGCATAAGGTGACGCCGTCAGATGTCAAAGTCTATATATAGTTTTCTAATTTTTTGTCATTAAGGAGAGCTTAGTGTGTGGAATTTTGGGATAAAACCCTAAGACGATTTTAGCTACTTTTTCAGGGCTTCTTGCCTTGAGATCTTCCATGTTTCATTGAAAGATAAGTTATCAATTAATCATTCAATATGTCTATGTGTTGTTTGATTCTGTCTTATGCTTGTCTTTTGTTTAATATGTTAGGCTAATTTTATCTTGTGTTTGCTTAGATCTAATGAAACCTAGCTATTGATTATTGGTTGTTAGTGTGTTATTAGTTGTATTGGATGATTGTTTATCTATGTTAGGCTTAAGAAAACTGGCTAACTTCCTATTCGGTAACTTGCTTGAACGTCTTAAGAAACATGAACCAAACGCGTACTAAAGGTTTTTATGGTTGTATTTAATGCACAAGCGAATTCTAGTGATCCCATGTTAGGAGCTTCCTAGCCGGCTCGACATAGGAGTGAAGTAGGAGCTTGTAGAGTTTGGGGAAGTAAGTACGCCACCCCACGAATGGTATTAAGGAATACACCCGTCATCCACGCGACTAATACACACTAATTAACCGGTAAAAGATAGTTAGGGAGTAAGGAAATCTAAGTAAACACATTTCTCCACACATAAGTTTCTCACCACTTTTCATTTTTGTTATTTTATTTTATTTGCATTTGTAGTAATTTGGGTTAGTTGACTAGCAACTAATTCCGCCCACTCCTTCAAAACCCGAGATTTTACTTGCTTTCATAAAATATAAAAACATAAAAAAGAATCTTCCTCAACCCTTAGACCTATTAGAGTAGCCTTTCACACCTAACGAACACTATTCCCTGTGGAGAACGATCAATCCCCCGTACTTACCACTACACTATACTACATCGGTCAGGTACACTGCCTGGTGGGGTTGTAAGCCTCTTGAGATCCCTCGAGAGGTAAAACCTGTTGTAAGGTTGCAAAACCCACGCATCAAGTTTTTGGCGCCGCTGCCGGGGAATAGTTATTGTTTAGGTTGAATTTTTATTTCTATTAGGTCTACTCACTAGATTCCTTTCTAGTGAGATTTTTATTTTATTTTTCTAGGTTTTCTTTAGTCTATCTTATTTCTTTGTACTTTTGGTTGTGATACCTTCCACTTACCTCATGAGTAACATTGGTCATTTGATCCCTGTTATTCGTGTTTTTCGCCGTGCAAATTTTCAACTACCCGTTCCCGCCCCCATAGTAGCAAACAACAACCTTTCACCCGACCACCACTTTGGTAACAATTCTGAGATGGAGGAGTCTGACCATGAGAATGATTATGTTAGTCCATTTTACTACTCAGACTCCGATGAGGATATTGGTAATGGAGAAGTAGTTAACGAGGAATGGGGAAAAGAGGAAATTGATCCCTTTAAGTATGTTGACCCTAGGACTAAGATCGAAAAGGATAGCCTCTTTAACATGCAATTCCCGTGTAAAATTGGTTATCATAATTTTTATGCTTATCTTAACTCGTCTTTGCCTATGAACATTATCTCTCGCGCTAATTATAACAAAATCATGGTAGATGAGCTTGAATATCAAGGAGATAACATTGTTGCTAGGATTAAGCCACTACACGTGTTCGTAGGAAGTTTTGTGTATGTGGTGGATTTTATGGTTATGGAGAACTTAGGAGAATTCATTGATAACAAATTAACCCAAGTCATTTTTGGAGAACCCTTCAAAAGGTTGACCAACCTTGACGAAAAACTTGTGGACGGGTTAATTACATTCTCGGATGGGGATGAAGATTTTGTTTATCAAATGCCCCGAGCACATCCTAGGTTTAAGAACTACCCCATTGAATCTTGCAATAGAATTATGCCTATCGACTTGTTAAGTGAGAATGATAAGAGGAAGGGGCTCAAATATCCACATGAGAAAAATAAGAGATACTATCATGGATGTTTGGAGCTGAATGATGAATACAAGAAAGATGAGGCAACAATTAGATGGCTCACACTCGGATACGTGAGCATAAGCGACACTAGATGAGCGTGACTTTGAGTCTAGCTACAAGACTTGTTAATAAAGAAAAGCGCTTCTTGGGAGGCAACCCAATCTTTATTTGTTTTACTTGCTTTGTGTGTTTATTTGTTTGTTTGTTTGTTTTTATTTGTTTCCGTATGTGTGTTTAATTTTTATTCTTATTGATTCATGTTAAAAACTAATTTGTGAAAATGCTTTATTTTGTTTTTAACTTCGTCTTAACTACATATAAAGGTATTTTGCAAAAGATAAGTGTAAGGGAAATCTAAATCGGTTTATTAGAACACAAATTAACATGAATCGTAATAATAATAAATTAACATACATATTAGTGTGTGTTTGAGTCAAATGCTTGTATCGAGTCATAATGATGTTTTGCAGGATTTCCAGGAAGTAAGGTAAAGGTTTTTCCAGAAATTTTCCGGAAACTTAAAACGAAAATTTTTGTCAGGTCATTTCTGACGGCGTCAGGGGTTATAACCTGACGGCGTCAGATTTAATTTCCAGAAATTTTTGAGAATTTTGTTTTCATAAAAAGTTTTTATTAAAATCTCCAACTTATAATCTCCAGGAATCTGCAAAATTATCATTCCACAAGCATTATATCTTTATATATAGATTTATCCCGCCGATGTTATGCAGGTTTTCGTGTTTGTTTTCTCAGGTTCAACAGGTTATTTTGGACAAGGAAATGTTTTGAATCAAGCTTATGGCGATGCATTAGTCATGGAGCTTCAACACTCTCTTTGGAGGAAGATTTAACCGTGTAATTTCATTATCCAACGAGCGAATCAGGGGAGTATTTGATTTCATTCTTTTATTTTTTTTCTTTTACATCTTGTTATTTGAACATTGGGGACAATGTTCATCTTAAGTGTAAGGGGAGGGTAAAAGTACGATTTTAGAGAATACAATTGCGCTTGATTTTTGTTTGTTTAATAGTAGATGTGTAATAAAACTGAGAGAAATACTTGTTAAGGTAATTTTAGTGCCAAATTTAAAATTTTTTACAACATATAGGAGTAAAACTTTGATCTTAATAAGCGTCTCACGGATAGGAGTTATATGACTAGCACAAAAACCGTACCACTAAAAAATTTTCCACC
Organism: Artemisia tridentata subsp. tridentata; assembly: GCA_021014915.2. Taxonomy (NCBI): domain Eukaryota; kingdom Viridiplantae; phylum Streptophyta; class Magnoliopsida; order Asterales; family Asteraceae; genus Artemisia; species Artemisia tridentata. The sequence continues at coordinate 262,492,636 of CP139502.1, forward strand.
CCCAAATATGTGAGGTTCGCCCCTAGAATTGGTAGGAAAAGCATTTATGCTATGATGTGTGTACCGGTAGCACTTAGATTCTAGAACTTGCGTTAGGACCATTCCGAGGCCACAAGTGAGACTACATTCGTGTAGTTAGATTTACTACATGATAAGAGGCATTAGGATTAACCCATGTTTTACACCTGTGTTTTTGTTATAATTACGTTGGCTACATTGGTCAAGTAATTCTCCCACACCCTTTGCGTTGTACTCATTTTTAGTACACGATACCCCTAGTACACCCCTCAGAGCCTGTCTTTTCGTTTCGACCTTTAAGCATTTTACTTAAAGGAAGAATTTGTTACACCCCACTTAAATGTACACCCAAATCGCCTTAGCCTACCTTGTATGCACTCATTTTTAGTGCATTATTGTTACAACATTTGTTTAAACCCAAGTTAATTATCTAATTGATTACATGGTTGCTAAGTCGAGTCATATCCTTGTACATATTGTTTTGGGACGATTGGGACTCATGGGTAAAGTATTAGTGTAATGGAGTAATGGGGAAGAACATCATTTATTACCCCCATATGTGCTAAATATTTTAAAAGTACTCCAAGTTTTTCAATTATCTTAATTCGAGTCATTAGAATAGTTATTTGTAAAGTTATGTAAAAGTTCAAGTGTAAGGGGATGCAACGCCCCTTTGATGTATTATTTTGGATGGTAGGGTAAAAGTGTATGCAAAAAAAAAAAAAAAAAAAAAAAAAAAAAAATCAAGAAAAATACAAAAAAAAAAAAAAATGAGAAAAAGAAAAATAGAAAAAACATACGGACTACCATCCCGTTTTATTTTATGTTTATTTTATGTTTATGTTATTTTGTTTCTAGCTTAAGATCGAGTCTAGTCTTGGCTTAGCAACGTTGTATAGTACATGTAATTGATCAAGATCTTTAACTCGCCACCAGTAAAATATCCCGTATCCAACAAAACCGTGTTTTCCTTTTCCCTACACCTAACGTTATAACCCATTTAAAAGCCCTCTTTGATAGTTTATCTTAGGTGCTTACGCCTAGTGGAGGAGGTTTTCGATCCTTTCCCAAGCCTATGGTAATCTATTTGCTATGACAGGTAGTGAGAGATATTTTCCGTTTTCATTTATGAGATTTATTTTGATGACACTTGAGAGATGTGAGTATCTAAACACTACTTGTGAGGTGCTAGTATGTAATCTCCGTGCTTATTATGATTGAAGTGGAACGATTATTTGTTGTAATTACTTTTATGTTTGCATTAAATGACCCCTAACTTGTATTTTGATTAGAATAAAAGCGCATTTGCTTGAGGACAAGCAAATCTCAAGTGTAAGGGTATTTGATGAGGCGAAAAGTGTACCGCTTTTAAGGGGTCATTTAAGCCCGAAATCGTATTTATTTGATCAAATATTGCCCTAAATCGTTCCTTTTGTCATTTTAGGTACTTTTGAGGAGAAATCTGGAAAAGGAGGCATTTTGGACGTTTTTGGAGCATAAAAGTGAAGAAAACGGCAAAGTCTCAATATTGTGCTGAAAGTCACCTTTGACGGCGTCAACATTAACTCCAGACGGCGTCATGCTTTGGCAAGAAAAGTTGGATGTGAAATTTACTCATGACGGGCCAGTGAGTTTGCATGAGAATTCTGACGGCGTCACGCTTTAACTAAATCAAGGGCGTCACGGCTTAAATCATAAGGGGACGGCGTCACGTTCAGGATCCGACGGCGTCAAGCCTTGATAAGCCAGAATGGATTTTTGAAGAGCTAAAGAGGGACGGCGTCAAGAAGGTCACCCGGGAACCCTAAAAGCGGCGAGGTGACGGCGTCACAATGCATAAGGTGACGCCGTCAGATGTCAAAGTCTATATATAGTTTTCTAATTTTTTGTCATTAAGGAGAGCTTAGTGTGTGGAATTTTGGGATAAAACCCTAAGACGATTTTAGCTACTTTTTCAGGGCTTCTTGCCTTGAGATCTTCCATGTTTCATTGAAAGATAAGTTATCAATTAATCATTCAATATGTCTATGTGTTGTTTGATTCTGTCTTATGCTTGTCTTTTGTTTAATATGTTAGGCTAATTTTATCTTGTGTTTGCTTAGATCTAATGAAACCTAGCTATTGATTATTGGTTGTTAGTGTGTTATTAGTTGTATTGGATGATTGTTTATCTATGTTAGGCTTAAGAAAACTGGCTAACTTCCTATTCGGTAACTTGCTTGAACGTCTTAAGAAACATGAACCAAACGCGTACTAAAGGTTTTTATGGTTGTATTTAATGCACAAGCGAATTCTAGTGATCCCATGTTAGGAGCTTCCTAGCCGGCTCGACATAGGAGTGAAGTAGGAGCTTGTAGAGTTTGGGGAAGTAAGTACGCCACCCCACGAATGGTATTAAGGAATACACCCGTCATCCACGCGACTAATACACACTAATTAACCGGTAAAAGATAGTTAGGGAGTAAGGAAATCTAAGTAAACACATTTCTCCACACATAAGTTTCTCACCACTTTTCATTTTTGTTATTTTATTTTATTTGCATTTGTAGTAATTTGGGTTAGTTGACTAGCAACTAATTCCGCCCACTCCTTCAAAACCCGAGATTTTACTTGCTTTCATAAAATATAAAAACATAAAAAAGAATCTTCCTCAACCCTTAGACCTATTAGAGTAGCCTTTCACACCTAACGAACACTATTCCCTGTGGAGAACGATCAATCCCCCGTACTTACCACTACACTATACTACATCGGTCAGGTACACTGCCTGGTGGGGTTGTAAGCCTCTTGAGATCCCTCGAGAGGTAAAACCTGTTGTAAGGTTGCAAAACCCACGCATCAAATTCACGATAAGTATAGACTATAGAACACGACTGGATATATAAATATTAACACTTGCACTATTATTTGTAAAACTAAATCAAATAAAAAATGATCGTCACTAATAATGTACCAATTTAACTTGAATAAATTCGTTGAGACATAAATATTGCGTAAAAATAAACCATATTAAATAAGTGACGAGAACTTAGTTAAATTAACCAAATTACAAAAACATAACGTCATATATACAACTTCTCACATCATATAAGTAATAAACGTTAAGACTTACATACCAAATCTTATCTCATTTTCATCAATCGACAAACACAATTTCCTCAGCCTAAGCCTGGACAATAATGACATAACCTGAGTATCATATGATCAAACCAAACCTCGAGCACTTTTTCTCAATAATCACGTAACGGCTTCAAGATCTTATTAAAGATCTAAGGTAGGTATCTTTCGGTTTGTTTTTGTGTTTTATTAATCGAACAAAAGAATGGAATGATACAAATTGTTTTGTTCCATCTTTGAAAGGTTCGGATAATAAATGAAGCTTAGTCTTCTAAAGATCTATGATGATGTGTGTGGAAAACTAGAAGGGGGGGTTGAATAGTTTTACAGTTTAAAATTAATTCGCTTTGTGACATATCGTGATTTCAAAGTAAAGTAAACAATCAAGCATACAAACAATTAAGATAAGTAACTAAGTAAAGAGAGGAAAGATCAAACCACATAACACAGATGTTTATAGTGCTTCGGCTACAAGGACTCTTTTCCTTTTCCTACTCCACTCCTCGAGTCTCTAACTCGAGAGTTATTCTTCACTAAGAAACAAACTCCCTTCTCGGCGGAGGAAACCCTAATACACGTCGCTTATACTCTTTTTCCGGTACAAAGTTAAATACCGGGTTCTACTTCAAGGAAGAACCAACCTAACGTCGCCTATACAATTACCGACACTAAGCTAGATGTCGAGTTCTTTACAAGGGTACAACTACTCCCTTTTACACTGGGTGTTTTGAGGACTAAAACACAAACCGGATTCTACTGTATGGAAGATGTAATAATGATGCCTAAGTTCTAATGAGTTACACAGTAGGTAACTAACAAGTCTTACAACACAGTGTTGAAGCTTGATAATGCTTGATCTCTTTTGCTACAAAAGAAAGATAACTAAATATGAAATGAATGATGTGGGTTAGTAATATGAAAGAATATATATTTTATACTATGTAAGTGATGAAATGGCCAAATGATCAGCTTGCTATTTATAGGCAAAGCTGATGAACAGCTGGCGGATCCGGCGGATCCCAAAACTTGGATCCGTCCTTGTATGCAATTGGATCCGCCGTGTCAGGCCAGCTAAGAGATCTTCAAATCTGTCCAAATCTTATTATATCTTTCCATATCTTCAAATGTCAACTCTTTGGCTTGAAGATCTAAACAAAATATCACAAAATCTTACCAAGATTATGTACATGATGCATGCCATGATGTCATCCAAATATTTAACTAATAAAGTTTCCATTTAAGGAAATAAACATGTAAATGTGTATATGTTGTTCCTAGTAAACTTTGTAATGTGAAAATGTGTTTGTAAAAGACTTATCACTATAAATGTAAAAGACTTAATCTTATTTATGCTTTGCTTAAAGATAAACTTTGTAATTGTCATTAACAAAACTAAGCAAAGATCGTAAAATATAAATAACATTTTTAGGACGATATTTGTATTAACAATCTCCCCCTTTTTGTTGATGACAAAACATAAAGTGTATTTTTAAGTAGAGAGCTTAAATAAAGGATGAGTCTTTTAAAAATATAGATTAAGTTAGTTTATGCAAGTTTTGAAATATATTTTAAACAAAAATGTATGTATTGTGATGTTTCACAGTGATGCAAACTTAATCCTTTCTCCCCCTTTTTGTCGAAACAAATAGAAGATATACGTAGCGGAATGCGATTTTGGGAAATTTAAAGCTCCCCCTTGAATTATACTCCCCCTAAATGAAGTAACAAGGATATGATATATGATGATGTATGTTCCTACAAAACAAATGGTTAGACTATGATATGCTCCCCCTTGATGTATACTCCCCATTGCTAGAGTACCAACGTATACGGTTCAAGGATGAGAAATGCTAAAATGATGAGTTAGTATATGATGTACTCCCCCTTGATCTATACTCCTCGTTGCTAGGTTACCAACATATATGATTCAAGGTTGAGAAAAGCTACAAAATAAAAGTTAGTAATGAAATACTTTAATCAAGAAGCAATATGCATATGCAATAGTCAACCAAGAAAGGTCAACCCATTTTACTTAAAAAAAGTCAAAATGAAGTGTCTGATCAAATTTTTGTACCTAATGTACATTTGATCAAAGCAATATGTGAGGTTAAGACGACCATACTATGATGTTAGTATTCTAAAATGAGATAAAATGCTTAATATTGATCACCTACAAGCATAAACATATAACATCGATTCATTGAAAATTTGTTTGCGACATAAGTCACTAAACATGATGTTACAAAAATAAATCCTGCACAAAAATACTAGGATGGAACTTAAGAATGCTTATTGCGGAGGATTGGTTGGGTTTGATGAAGATGTGATGGAAGCAAGCCACATGGATTCTAAGTCCTTTATATCATGTAAGTTAGAGTCCACTGTGTTTGAAGAGGAGTTGAGAGGATCAAGATCCTTATGGTTTTGAATGTTTGGTTGATTTAGCCACATTGAGTCATCAAAGTTTGGGAGTGTGGTAAGTAAATCATGGGGTTGCAAGTTTGGTGGTTGTGAAGATGATGATGATTTTCTTATTTGAGATGATGTGGGTATTGTTGAGGAAGCTAATGGTGGTGATGGTGATCTTGGTTGAGATGGAGTTGGTGACGGTGTATTACCTATTGGAGTTATGGTAGGTGATGGTGACCTTGATGGTTGAGTTGAAACGGGTGATGGTATGTTATCCACAGGAGTGATGATGGGTGTTGAAGTAGTAGTGGATATGGTAGGGAAGTTTACATTAGAGATTGGATTTACAAGCCAATATGGTCTAACACTAATTCTGGCAGTCCTTCTGTGTGGTCTGGACATGTGTGAGTTGTTGGAGTTGTGCATTGTGAAATTGTGCAGGACTGATGTGTAAAGATGATGATGATTTTGTGTGTTTAAGTTTCTAATTTATAGCTCCTAAAGTGTATGGAAATTGGTGCTTGGATTAACGTTGGTTTCCAAAAACTTGGAACAAGATAAAGTGGTTTGTCCTATTGTGAAGGTCAATCCATAGAAATGTAGTTGTTATGAAGATATGCAGAAGATGACTCAAAAGAATGAAATGTGATTGAATCACGGATTTCAAGGAACCAATTAAAAGGATCCTTATGTGTTATAGAAAGGTAACTTACGCACAGATTTGAAAATTCAAATTTTGGTGGGAATTGATTTTCTTAAGGTTCTAAGAGTTCTTAAATCATTTTAAGGAGACTAATGATCAGTAAACAATTTTTAAGAATACTTATAGTCTAAAATCTAAGTATCGGGATGAATCGAGAATTTTGAAAAATCTACTGATGAACCTGCGGATCCAATTGACACCAAAGACGGATCCATATTTTTGGATCCGTGGAATCCGCAGGTGTATGTTAGGCGGAGCCAAGGAATACACTAGGCGGATCCAAATTATGGGATCCGCCAGATCCGTCGTATGAAAACTTAGAAACTAAACAGAACATATGTCAAAATTTTCGTTATTCATTCAAATCCCAAAAATTTTCCTAAAACATATGCAATAGCTAAGATATGATAATAAAAAACTACCAAATATATAGGTTCTAATACATGTTATCATGTAAATAAAACCGATCATCAGAGCTATCCATAAAAGAAGTTAAGCCAAACAATGACTTAAAATTGGAAAATTTGATAACAATATGTGTTATCGTCTAGCAAAGTTAAGTTAACACACATAAAAGTTATAAAATCTTAAGAAACACATAAATTCAACAATACATAATCAGATAAAGACTTGTACCACACACTCCTTAGATGTCACTATTTGTTCAACACCTTGATTATTTTCTTCTGACCCTTATGAAGTTTCATGATCCATCGACCTAGATTCTTCATCATTCCATTTCTTTTTCGATGCTCCATAGATTCATTATCAACGGAAGGAAGTTGATGCAAGTATTCGGGTGGAGGAATCCTAGAGTTAGGTAAACCATCTTCGTCACTAGCCGATGATGAAGATGAGGTTGGAGAATATGCGCGTTTTCCTTTTACTACTGCTACTCTATGATCACTAAGAGGAACGAAGGTGTGTGGGATTTCGATGTAGTCTGGAAGAAACCCATACGAGTTTGGAGGAATGGGAATAGAAGCTCTAAACAGACGAGTAAGAAGCATTCCATATGGCATTGCGGTAGAACCTAAGACAGGTATGTCGGCCATTCTTTTGGCTATATAGTAGGCTAAATTAAATTGTTGATGGGTTGACACACAGTAGAGCATGTAGCATAGACTAGCATTTACATGATCTCTATTTCCAACAGTGCTAATGACATTTGCTCTAAGAATCTCCTCTAGTTTCTTATATTGAGGTTTGAGTTCATTAAGTTCCATAGCAAATGGATCTCGAATTACTTGTTTACCTCGGATTTTCTTAGTCAGGTTGGTTCTAAGATTGAAGAGATGATCACGGATAATTTCTTTGGAAGTGAGAGGTGTGTTGTATGGGTGGTCACGACCAAGGTTTGACTCTAGGATGGATAATGGCCATTTGTCTGAGAAAAAACAAGTTCCTTGACTAGGACTACCCAAAACTTCTCAGAATTGATCCAAAGGGAAACTAAATTGATTTTGGTTTATTTTGAAATAGATGCTCAAAAATCCCAAGTCGTCAGTGCTAAGTTTTATGGAAGCATAAAATTCAAGTATAAACTTAGAAATGATAGGCTCATTTATGTCGAGGAGATGATCAAATTGGATAGTGGTTAATTGTTCACGGATATTGGTTTCTTCTAAAAATGATGAGTCTACCGTTCTACCTTCGTGAACATAACGGTTTTCTAATGACTTAAAGATTTTGATTTGAGCTTCTGTGAGTCCTTTGGTTTGATGGTGTTTGGGTAGGTAGTGTATGGTCTTTTGTGATCGTAGTTGGTTGCAGGAGGCATAGTTATCCTAGACACGAAAAATATATAGTTTAGTTAAAATTATCAAAAATGCATATATATGTCTAGTGTCTGCCTACATGGAAACAATGTGGAGGTGTGGTTGTCGCGACTCCTTTTGATGTATGAAATTTATGTTTATGCAAGTTTTATGATAAAACTAGAGATAACCCAAACGCTCCTGTTTGATGTAGCTACGTTTGAATGTACCCAAAAATACATATTAGTTATGTATTCTCTTTAGCATTCAAGAGATATTATGCACGTGATGTAAAAATTAATGTTTTTGTATTTGTATGAACAATGGTTGAAAACCGTTTTTCCTAATTGTGAGAAGATTTTTATACAAGTTTCTCATGGGGTTTTGGATGATTACGATATCCAATTCCTAGCTAATGAAAACATGATTTATTATGTAATTTAATTGAACATATTTCATGAATTTATGAGAAGAATGCATAAACCCCAAGTTTTGATTTTGTGCAACAAATAGAAATCCTAGACTCAGATTGTGAATTAGTGTTGGGAATTAAATATTCTGAAGGTACTGCTCGTACATCAAAGTACTGCTCGTACATCAAAGTACTGCTAGTTCATGATCAAAGTACTGCTACTACATCAAAGTACTGCTGATCAGTGACTCATAGGATAAGATCGAAAAGATATTTATTGTATTTTGGTCAAACATATACGGTAGATAATATCTTACTCCATGTGCTTAGTTAACAAGTTGTATACATAGATACATGTTGTATCTTATGTACTGACACCAATATGAATAAGTTAAACAAGTAAGTCGGTCAAGACTTTTAGCAAATTTGTAAAGATCTCTTGCAACTATAAAAGAGATCTTAGACTTGGATTTTAAACAGATAGACACACATGCATAACATAGACTCATAACTGTTAAGACATAGAACAAACACAAATCACAAGTTGTAACATAAGATTCAAGGTTTTGTAACCCTAGTGAAAAACTCAAGATCACTCGTATTATTTGGAATAATATTGAATCGTTTAGTGAAATACTTTCTTTGTTCATTGTCAAGTAACAAATATAATTCTTCCATTTCCATAACATACATAACCTTCTAAGTGTGGTTAAGTAAATTCCGCGTGCTTAATCATATTAAGTCAATATATCTTATACACAAAGACACAAGGTTTAACCACCTTAACCGTGTATCAAACAGAAGAGGTCCTCACAGTTGGTATCAGAGCAACAATTTGAAAACTTTACTGCTTTTAGTAATGAGTCTCTTGATAAGCTATTCTCAAGATTACATAAGCTTGTCAGTCAGTTAGCTGTGTTGGGTGTTGAGACAGAGAAGGAAGATCTCAACATGAAGTTTTTAAGAAGTCTACCTGATGAGTTCCACACTCATGTTATTGTCTGGATGAACAAACCAGACATTGAAACAATGAAGCTCAATGATTTGTACAACAACTTCAAAATTGTTGAACAAAGTCTTAGAAAGTCTGGAACTTATGGTACTAGTTCTGGAAACGTGGCACTCTTGTCAGTTCCTAGTATTAGTAAGAATGAAGAGGTAGATGAAGGTGAAAGTGCTCCTTCTACAAGTTCTCACAAGGATGTTGCTGGTCTTGGAGATTCAACATTCTATGCTTTCATTACCAGTCAATCTAATGGCTCTCCTCTCAACCATGAAGACCTTGAGCAGGTAGATGGTGATGATTTGGAAGCTATGGATATTAAATGGCAGGTTGCTTTGCTTAGCATGAGGGCTAAGAAGTATTGGCAAAGAACTGGGAAGCAGATTACCATAAATGGTAATGATACTGCTGGGTTTGATAAGAAGAAAGTAGAGTGTTTCAACTCTCATAGGTTAGGACACTTTGCTAAGGAGTGTAGAAGCCCAAGAAAGCAGGAGAACAGAAACACATGGTATAAGCAAGATAGGAGAAAGGAAGTTACTGTTGAAGAGCCAAAGGCTATGTTGGCTATTGATGGTATTGGTTATGATTGGAGCTCTATGGCTATTGAAGAGGATGCACCACCAAATGCTGCTCTTTTGGCCAATGAATTTGCTCTAATGGCTCATTCTGATTCAGAGGTAAACAATATTACATCTTGTACTGAATCATGTCCTAATCTTAAAGCTTATGAAGACCTTAATAAAAGATTTGAAGCTCATAAACAAGAGCTGCTTGATTCTTTGTTTAATTTGGCTAATCACAAAAGAGGTCTAGGTGTTTTAGAAAAACAAGTTTTACATTTTAAAAATAATGAAATTCATTTTGCTGATGACATCAATATACTAAAAAATGACATTAAGATCAGAGATGAGTGTATTGTTGAGTTGAATGAATCATTAGCTAAACATAATAATGAAAGAGAAAATGTAAAGGTTTCTGTGGATGTATTAGCACATTCCTCAGAAGGATTCAATAGACTTTGGGAAGCCCAAGTTATTGATAAAGTTAATTCTGGTGTTGGATTTAAGTCTGTACCCCCACCATACAGAGGTGTTCATTCACCTCCAGGTATTGATTTAGCACACACAGGGTTACCTGAGTTTCAAGAACCAATCATGGAATATGGTTCTAAGGTCACTAAATCTCCAAAGATAGAGAAGGTAAGTAAAAGTTTAGATAAAACTTTATCTTATCAGGACAAGGTGTCCTTTGTTAAGAAAGGAGATGCTATAGTTGTTGAAGATTGTACAACTGATAGTGATAGTGAAGAACAACAGGTTATGTCTAAACCTGTATTGGTTAAGAAAGTAGGAACAAGTCTTCCTAAGATAGTCAATCACAACACTAACAGGCCTAAGTCATATGTTAAAGGTACTGTTAGGAAACCAGTTAGATATTGTGAACAATATAGAACTACAAACAAGCCCAGAGGTAACCAAAGGAATTGGAACAACCTCAAGTCTAACCAATTAGGTGATGACTTTGCATTTTACAATAAAGCTTGTTATACATGTGGTAGTTTTGACCATCTTGCAGCTTTCTGCAACCAAAGGGTAACTGGGTATGAAAACAATAGGGTGAACTACAAAAGGCAAACTTCTCAAACTCTTTTTCACTCTAATACTCATAGAATTAAACCCAGAACAGTCTCAAACAAGTCTGGACCCAAAGGTCCTGTTAGACAAAAAGGTCCTGTTAACAAGGTACTGCCAGAACAAATTAAAGGTACTGGTAAATATAAAGGTACTGTTAGACCTTTGATGACTGTTAACCTAAAATCAACAGCTAAGGATGCAAAAACAACTTTCAAACATGCATCTAAAACTGTTCTAAGGCCCATTCAATCAAAAGCAGTTGTCCACAAACAAATTTGGAGACCAAAGGGTGTGACTTCAAAGTTAGCAGACTCTGCTGAACATATTACTCACTCTGCTGCTAAGGGTAATAGGGCAAATGCTGTTAAGGCCTCAGCATGTTGGATTCAAAAATCCAATGTTGCATCAACAGTCCTTAAAAGATTAAACTATATTGATGCAAGAGGCAGATTCAAGTCAGTAATGGCTCGGATCCCCAAAGAAAACTAACTTTCTTATTTGTGTGCAGGAACATTCTATTGATCATCAAGATCAAGGATACTCAGATAGTGGATGTTCCAATCACATGACAGGCAACATGTCTTATCTTTCAGATTTTCAAGAATTCAATGGAGGATATGTTACCTTTGGAGGTGGTTTTCGTGGCAAAATTTCTGGTAAAGGTACTATTAAAACCGGAAATTTAGATTTTGAAAATGTGTACTATGTACAAGAGTTAAAGTATAATCTTTTTAGTGTTTCACAAATGTGTGACAAAAAGAATAATGTCCTTTTTACTGACACTGAATGTCTTGTTCTATCTAAGGATTTTAAGATGCCTGATGAAAATCAAGTACTTCTTAGAATTCCTAGAAAGGCCAATATGTATAGTGTTGATATGAAGAACATCATTCCTAAAGAAGATTTAACTTGTCTTGTATCAAAGGCCACATTGGATGAATCAATGCTATGGCATAGAAGGCTTGGTCATATTAACTTCAAAACCATAAATAAAATTGTTAAGAATGGTTTGGTAAGAGGTTTACCTCACAAAAGATTTGAAAATGATCAAACATGCATTGCTTGTCTAAAAGGCAAACAACACAAAGCCACTTGTAAGCCCAAAATTTTTAACTCTATCAATCAGTCTTTGTTTATGCTGCATATGGACTTATTTGGACCAGTTTCAGTAAGAAGTATACAACATAAAAAATATTGTCTTGTTATAACTGATGACTATAGCAGATTTACATGGGTTTTCTTTTTAGCCACTAAGGATGAGACATCAAGCATTCTTAAGGAATTCATTACACTGATAGAAAACCAAGTAAGCAAGAAAGTAAAAGTCATTAGGAGTGATAATGGGACAGAATTTAGAAATAGAGTTATGGATGATTTCTGCAAAGAAAAAGGTATTAGGAGAGAATATAGTGTTGCTAGAACACCACAACAGAATGGAGTGGTTGAAAGAAAGAATAGAACACTAATTGAAGCTGCTAGAACAATGTTAGCTGATTCTAAGCTACCTATAATCTTTTGGGCAGAGGCAATTAACACTGCTTGCTATGTTCAAAATAGAGTTTTAGTTGTGCAGCCTCACAATAAGACATCATATGAACTCTTTAATGGTAGAACTCCTGCAATAGGATTTCTTAGACCTTTTGGATGTCATGTGACAATTCTCAATACCTTAGACCATTTAGGAAAATTTGATGGTAAAGCAGATGAAGGTTTCTTAGTTGGATATTCTCTTGTTAGCAAAGCTTTTAGAGTTTACAACTTAAGAACTGAGAAAGTTCAAGAAGAACTACATGTGGAGTTTCAGGAAAACAAATCCAATGTAGTAGGTCAAGGACCCAAATGGATATTTGATCTTGATTATCTAACAAACTCTATGAATTATTTACCTGTTGTTGCAGAAACTAATAATTTTTCAGGTTCACAAGCAACAAATGAGGTGGAGTTAGATAAAGATCAAACTGATGTCATTATGCCATTGTGGTCAAGTACCAGTGTGGATTTAGCTTCAAACAATGATGAATCTTCTTCTGGTAAAGCCAAAGAAGATGTTGAGGCTCAAAGAAAAGATGTTGGAACAGAGGAACAACTCAATATGTTGAATATTGAAAGTACTGCTGAGACAGAGCAAGGTACTGTTAGTACTTCTCAAGGTACTGGTAGTTCATTTGAAGGAACTGTTAGTTCAGTTGAAGGTACTGCTGGTTTTTCACACTCAAAAGATGCAGAGTTCCAAGAAGATGAAGTGGATTTGACTAATCTTTCATCATCGTATCATGTTCCCACTACACCACACACAAAAATTCACAAAGTTCATTCCCTTGATAATGTGATAGGAGATATACAATCTGGTGTGAAGACAAGAAGACAACTAGTCTCTTCAGACCAAAAAGGGGTTCTTGATGCCCTTTATGCTTCAAAACAACATGAACTTTCAAACTCATGTTTATTTGTATGTTTTCTCACTCAAAAGGAACCAAAGAATATTCTTACAGCCCTAGATGATTCAAGCTGGGTAGAGGCTATGCAAGAAGAGCTTCTTCAGTTCAAGATTCAAAAGGTTTGGGTGCTAGCTGATTTACCTACAGGTGAGAAGCTAATTGGCACTAGATGGGTTTTTAAGAACAAAAGGGATGACAGAGGAATTGTGATCAAGAATAAGGCTAGACTAGTAGCACAAGGGTACACACAAGAAGAAGGAATAGATTATGATGAAGTTTATGCTCCAGTAGCAAGGATTGAGGCAATTAGGCTGTTTCTAGCTTATGCTTCATTTTTAGGCTTCACAGTCTACCAAATGGATGTCAAAAGCGCATTTTTATATGGTGAAATTGAAAGAGAGGTGTATGTTTCACAACCTCCTGGCTTCATTGATCCATTACATCCAAACAAAGTGTACAGAGTAGTGAAAGCTCTCTATGGCCTTCATCAGGCACCAAGAGCTTGGTATGCAACACTTGCTTCCTACTTATTAGAAAATGGATTTCAAAGAGGAAAGATTGATCAGACACTTTTCATCAAACAGCACAAGAAGGATCTTCTGTTAGTGCAGGTGTATGTGGATGACATTATCTTTGGATCTACAAGGAAGGAAATGTGTTTAGAATTTGAGAAGCTTATGAAAGATAAGTTTCAGATGAGTTCTATGGGAGAACTTACATTCTTTTTGGGTTTGCAAGTTAAGCAATCATCTGAAGGCATATTTATTAGTCAAGACAAATATGTTGCAGAGATACTTAGAAAATTTCAATTTGCTGATTCAAAAATAGCAAGCACACCAATGGACTCAGAGAAGCACCTTCTGAAAGATGAAGATGGAGAAAATGTAGATGTACACAATTACAGATCTATGATAGGCTCTTTGATGTATCTTACATCATCTAGACCTGATATCATGTTTTCTGTTTGTGTCTGTGCAAGATTTCAAGTTACTCCAAAGGTTTCTCATTTAACTGCAGTCAAGAGAATTTTTAGATATCTTAAAGGTCAACCAAGGTTGGGTATATGGTATTCTAGAGAATCTCCTTTTGATTTGGTAGCATATTCGGATAGTGATTATGCTGGTGCTAGCTTAGACAGAAAGTCAACAACTGGAGGATGTCAATTCCTTGGGTGTAGACTTGTCTCATGGCAGTGTAAGAAGCAAACAAGTGTGGCAAATTCAACAACTGAAGCTGAATATATAGCTGCTGCAAGTTGCTCTAGTCAAGTTCTATGGCTTCAAAACCAACTTCTTGATTATGGGTACAATTTCTTAAACACTGTTATTTATATTGATAATAGTAGTACAATTTGTATTATTAAAAATCCGGTACAACACTCTAAAACAAAACACATTGAAATTAGGCATCACTTTATAAGAGATTGCAATGAGAAAAGATTAATTCAAGTTCTTAAAATTGCTTCAGAGCATAATTTTGCAGATCTGTTAACTAAAGCTTTTGATGTTTCAAGGTTTCAGTACTTAATAGCAAGTATTGGAATGCTTAATCTTTAAATTTTCAATATGATGTGTTTTTGTACATAAATTTTTAAAAGTACTGCTGGATTTATAAGGTACTGCTATATCAAAATTTGATTTGTGTTATTCATACAGTTGGTTTTATGACTATTCTAATGCAAGACAAGTACTTTGTACATTGTTCTTTTGGTTTTAGACTAACTATTTTAGGTATGAATATGTAAACACAAAGGATATTTCAAGTGAAATGGGAACAGCAGAATGCTTATCAAATTGCTGACCATAGTAGATTTATGATGGACTGAGTTTAGGAATTAAACCTCCTTAAAACTTCTTTCTTGAAATCTAGTTATGATATTTCACAATTGAATTGATGACTTAGTTGATCAGATAGTAACTGATACAACTCACTTTCTATCATTTTATACTTTCAAGTATAATGAGTTAGTCTAAGGACATCTGATAGAAATAACAGCTAGTAAAAGTGAATCTAACACTTGTGTTGGAGGTAACAATTGCTATGAGCTGGAAACCCTGTCAAGAAAATCTTTTGAATAGATTTATCTTTTCACAGGCAGTTAGTGATAACTGAAATACATTGGTTCTCACACAACCAGAGGTTATTTTTAAACCGAAATTTTGATTAGGTGTCTGTTACACACTTGATTCTTTCAAAATGGTTGAATGTAGTATGATTTTTCAATTCTAAAAAAAAAAAAAAAAAAAAATCATGAACATACTACTAAGTTAAATGATTTCTTAAAAGGATTTTCAAGGATTCAGAAAAACCATTCATTTATGGACTATGAATCAAAATGTCCACTGATTCACCTCTCATAGGAGTTAACACACCTAGAAGTGATGAGGACAGTAACTTAAACTCTTAAGGAATTGATGGCTTCATGTACAATATTGTCTGAAAATAAGTTCAAACTGATAGATCAGGTGATATGAAGAGAAGTTCTTTAGTACATAGTGAGATCTTCCAAACAAGGGGAGGAAACAAATATTATTTGCTTCAGGGGAGGAAATAATTGCCCAGAAAAGGAAGAATAAACCAATATATGGAAGGAGAAGACAAGAGCATACAAGATGATGATGTAGAGGTTGAAAATGATTAGAACAGATCAAATATCTAGAAGGGATGAAGCATTTCTAAAGGAGAAAGTTCTATCTAGATCAAACGAAGGAAAGATTCAATTTCAGTTCATTATGTTTGTTTATCACTTGCAAAGGCATGCTGATAGATGATTTCACTTGTTGAAATCATTGCCTCTTACAATTCCTCCATCCAAGGAAATTGCACCATCTTTTGGTACAATGTTTTGATATTGCTGAAGTCAAAGAAGAACAAAGCAGATGAGTTCAGAATAGAAGAATAGTTCAGATTCATGAAGTGTTTGAAAGATCTTCACAAGTCCTCATTTAATTCAGAAAACATGTTTGAATTAATTCACATGTTTAGGGGAGGATTGTTGGGAATTAAATATTCTGAAGGTACTGCTCGTACATCAAAGTACTGCTCGTACATCAAAGTACTGCTAGTTCATGATTAAAGTACTGCTACTACATCAAAGTACTGCTGATCAGTGACTCATAGGATAAGATCGAAAAGATATTTATTGTATTTTGGTCAAACATATACGGTAGATAATATCTTACTCCATGTGCTTAGTTAACAAGTTGTATACATAGATACATGTTGTATCTTATGTACTGACACCAATATGAATAAGTTAAACAAGTAAGTCGGTCAAGACTTTTAGCAAATTTGTAAAGATCTCTTGCAACTATAAAAGAGATCTTAGACTTGGATTTTAAACAGATAGACACACATGCATAACATAGACTCATAACTGTTAAGACATAGAACAAACACAAATCACAAGTTGTAACATAAGATTCAAGGTTTTGTAACCCTAGTGAAAAACTCAAGATCACTCGTATTATTTGGAATAATATTGAATCGTTTAGTGAAATACTTTCTTTGTTCATTGTCAAGTAACAAATATAATTCTTCCATTTCCATAACATACATAACCTTCTAAGTGTGGTTAAGTAAATTCCGCGTGCTTAATCATATTAAGTCAATATATCTTATACACAAAGACACAAGGTTTAACCACCTTAACCGTGTATCAAACACAAGAGGTCCTCACAATTAGATTATGAATTAGATTATGAAATAGATTATGATTAGGATACTTACAGAGATGATTCTAGCACAAATTGATGGTGGTGAATGACCTAAGTTCTGGGTTTGGAGTGATGGAAATCGAATTCCAGTGGGCTGTATATTTTTGGGGAAAGTTATAAATAGTACAGGGTATTTGTTTAATAAATATAAAAATCGCCTCAGCAGATGACGGATCCAGCGGATCCCAAACAAGGGTTCCGCCCTTGTTGTCGTTTGGATCCGCTGGATCAGAACTCAGGTTGGGTTTTTGCCATGTTTGGTTAATCTAAGGTTTGAGCTAACGTTTAATCTATTCACTAGGTTCTATTATTCCTAAACCAAGTCTAAGATAGTTGAAAGGTTCTCTCTTGAGAGGTTTTGTGAGGATATCGGCAATGTAATCCTCTGAGGAAACTTTCTCAATTGAGATGTTTCCCTTCTGAACATTGTCACGAAGGAAGTGGTGACGTACTTCTATGTGTTTGGTTCTAGCGTGTTGGACTGGGTTTTTGCTACTATCGATAGCTCCTTTGTTGTCACAAAGAATAGGAAATGTCATTGAGTTTAATATCATAATCGTTGAGAGCCTGCTTCATCTATACTCTGCCTTGATAGTTGCAGTTGCGAGGGCTGTTTGTTTCTTAGTAAATCATGAAGTGTAACAGTATCTTACACTGCTTGTACTTCCCCTATCAACATAATTACCGAAATGGTCTAAATTGACATACATTATGGTTTCTACACCTGTCCCTTTGGGATACCATAATCCTAAATGTGTAGTGCCTTTAACGTACCTAAATATCCGTTTAACGGCTTCAAGATGGGATGTTTTTTGGGATCTTCTTACAAGCATGCACCTAGACAAACATTAAACATAATGTCCGGTCTACTAGCCGTTAGGTAGAGTAAACTACCAATCATCCCTCTATATTTAGAGTTATTTACGGACTCACTTTCATCATCCTTGGTAAGTTTGGTTTTGGAAGACATTGGTGTTTTCATGGGTTTAGAATCTTCAAGACCAAACTTCTTAAGCATATCCTTGATATACTTTGATTGGTTGAAGAATATCCCATCTTCTAATAGTTTTATTTGGAGACCTAAGAAAAAGTTTAGTTGCCCCATCATACTCATTTCAAACTTGTCATGCTTGATTTTTGAGAAATCATTGCATAGCTCTTGACAAATTGAATCGAACATAATATCATTCACATATATCTGGACTATGATAACATGTGATCCCTTTTTCTTGGTGAAGAGAGTATCGTCTACTAAGGAAGTATTAAGTTAATTATACCAATCTTTTGGTGCTTGCTTAAGTTCGAATGATTTGAGTTTGTAAACATGGTTTGGTTTTTCAAAATGGGCAAAGCCGGGAACAAAACGTAAGGCATTTCTAGGAGTGGGTTCGAAGGTTTTATAAAGACGGGTCAAAAGCATCCCGTAGGGTCCAAACGAGTTTCTTAGATGATAAGGATTGAATTAACCTCATATTTGCGTGACCTAAGTGTTGATGCCATAGAGTTGAGTCCAAGAATGTAAGACAAAGCTTGTCTTTAGGAGTATTATTTAATTTCATAATGTAACCGTTATTCAAAACACCTTTTCTTATGGTTATGCTATCCTTGAGTATTTTACTTCCATTTTTACTGAAAAGAACGTTATACTTTTTACGGCATAGTTGACTAATACTTAACCGAGTTAAATCCTAAGTTGTCTACATGAGCGATATTATTAATAGTGAGAGAGTTATGAGAAATCGTACATTTTTCGATGATTTTACTTTTAAGCTTGCTACCGAATGTGACAATACCTCTGTCGTACAAAAAGTCTTTTGTTTCTCATCTTGTATCTTGAACACTTACTTTCTTTAATCCACTTATCTGATTCTATCTAGACTTTTGAGCATACCTTAGTTCAAGAAAAGCTCAAACGTTTGGTTCCCAATATCTCATGGGTCCGTTTGGGTTAGACACAACATTACCATGGTTCACTGATATCTAGCATATAATCGAAGGGAATTGCCACAAGTTGTTTCCTAAGCATGGTTCCTTCATAGAATGAGGAGTCTACAGTTGTTTTGATTCTATACTTACTTTGATCTTTTTCTAAAGAGACTGAGGGTTTTTGTTTGTTAATAGTTGTATTAGTGCTAGGTTTTCTAGTGACATTAACAAGATTTGTACGATCTAATTTACTACCTTTATGTTCATCTTCTGTTCCCACGGATCCTTTGGATACAACCGGTGGAACCAAAATTTTGGATCCGCCAGATCCGTGGTTATCAGAAGTAGTTGGAACAGTTTCTTTTTCTTTTACCGTTTGTTCCTGAAAATCACTTAAGTTTCCATTTTTCATAAAATCTGGTTTGAAACTTCCATGAGGTATTCTTTGCATTTTCATTATGTTATCAGTACAATTTAAGTGTTTATCAAACCTTTTGAATTTGGAGTTTTGTTTGATAAGACTCTCCTGTGTAGATTTTAGTGTATCTATTTCAAGTTTTAGTTTTTGACATAAAACACATGTTTCTCTAATACCTTTACCTCTTATAGCTTTCTCTTTTAACTGATGAACTTTGTTTTCTAAAAATTCCTTTTTGGTTTTTAAGAACTTATTCTTGCTTATGATTTTTAGAGTGATTTCACATAGTTTGTTATATTCTATATCTAATGTGTCATCATTAATAAAAGAGTATGACGAGTCAGAATGTACCTCTTCTGCGTCATGAGCCATTAGAGTAACTTCGTCGTTCTTAGGCTTGTCGTCATCTCCTTCACTATCACTCCAAGCTCCACTGACAAAGGCTCTTTGAGACTTGTTCTTTGGAGGCTTTGGACATTCTCCTATAAAGTGACTAGAATCTCCACATCTAAAACACTTTCTATCTACCTTTCCTTTCCTATCATCATGGTCTTTCCGGAAGGATTTCTTTTCTTTATGAGGAGGTCTACCGAACTTTCCTCGTCTTCTAAAGAATTTCTTGAAATCTCTTACGGCCATGGCATATTCTTCATCTTCACTACTAGAACTAGAATCTACATCACTACTTGACTCTACCCTAGCTTTCAAGGCAATGGACTTCATTTTCTCCTTTTTGCCTTTGACCTTTGCTCTCCACTTCGGGTGAAGTGCTCTTAGAAATTTCCTGACAAAGTTCTTACTAGAAAAAGATTCGTCAAGTGCTTTCAGAGATGTAATAATAGTATTAAACCTAGCAAACGCACTATCAATGGTCTCATCTTCAGAGATAACAAATTGTTCATATTGTTGAACAAGAAGATCAATTTTGTTATCTTTGACTTGTGAGTTCCCTTGATGAGTGATAATTAGTGATTGCCAAATATCTTTAGCCGTTTTACACATAAAAACTCTTTCATATTCTTTCTTAGGTAAAGCATTGTAAAGCATCATTTTGGCTTCATTATTTTTGGCAATCAACTTCTTTTGCTCATCACTGTGAATAAAAGAAGTACCTATATCCCGAACACCTGAAATATCATTACTAAAGGGTTTATAGTCACCCTTTACAATAATATACCACAGATCTATGTCCTTTGACTTCACATATGTCTCAAAGCGATTTTTCCAATATATGAAACAATTTGGTTCAAATAGTGGTGGTCTTTGCATAGATTGCCCTTCTTTAAAGTTTTCAAAATTCATTGATCGTTTCAAGTTTTTAAAATACAATATATTTTGAAAATCTTGAGTAACCTGGCTCTGATACCAATTGTGAAAAACTAGAAGGGGGGGTTGAATAGTTTTACAGTTTAAAATTAATTCGCTTTGTGACTTATCGTGATTTCAAAGTAAAGTAAACAATCAAGCGTACAAACAAGTAAGATAAGTAACTAAGTAAAGAGAGGAAAGATCAAACCACATAACACGGATGTTTATAGTGGTTCGGCTACAAGGACTCTTTTCCTTGTCCTACTTCACTCCTCGAGTCTCTAACTCGAGAGTTATTCTTCACTAAGAAATAAACTCCCTTCTCGGCGGAGGAAACCTTAATACACGTCGCTAATACTCTTTATCCGGTACAAAGCTAAATACCGAGTGCTACTTCAAGGAAGAACCAACCTAACGTCGCCTATACAATTACCGACACTAAGCTAGATGTCGAGTTCTTTACAAGGGTACAACTACTACCTTTTACACTAGGTGTTTTGAGAACTAAAACACAAACCGGATTCTACTGTATGGAAGATGTAATAATGATGCCTAAGTTCTAATGAGTTACACAGTAGGTAACTAACAAGTCTTACAACACAGTGTTGAAGCATGATAATGCTTGATCTCTTTTGCTACAAAAGAAAGATCACTAAATATGAAATGAATGATGTGGGTTAGTAATATGAAAGAATATATATATTTTATACTATGTAAGTGATGAAATGGCTAAATGATCAGCTTGCTATTTATGGGCAAAGCTGATGAACAGCTGGCGGATCCGGCGGATCCCAAAACTTGGATCCGTCCTTGTATGCAATTGGATCCGCTGTGTCAGGCCAGCTAAGAGATCTTCAAATCTTTCCAAATCTTGCCATATCTTTCCATATCTTCAAATGTCAACTCTTTGGCTTGAAGATCTAAACAAAATATCACAAAATTTTACCAAGATTGTGTACATGATGCATGTCATGATGTCATCTAAATATTTAACTAATAAAGTTTCCATTTAAGGAAACAAACATGTAAATGTGTATATGTTGTTCCTAGTAAACTTTGTAATGTGAAAATGTGTTTGTAAAAGACTTATCACTATAAATGTAAAAGACTTAATCTTATTTATGCTTTGCTTAAAGATAAACTTTGTAATTTTCATTAACAAAACTAAGCAAAGATCGTAAAATATAAATAACGGTTTTAGGACGATGTTTGTATTAACAATGTGTTCAACTCAAAAAACATATTTGAAAGATTTATCGATCGATATTATGTCCATCATTTTACAAACATATTCGGTTGAGGACGATGAAAGACTTCGAGCTGAGACTTCTGCAATTGTTTTAAAATATGAAAATGCTCTTGTTAAACTTGAAGAAGAAAATGTATCATATTTTAAACAACTTGATCGAAAAACCGAGGAATGCAAGTATGATAAATTGGCATATGAGCGTGCCTACAAGAACATGAAAGAGCAAAATGATATTTTGAGGTCTCAGCTAGAAAGTCAAAAAGGAAAGGGTGGGGAAATTAAGTTTGCAAAACCATCAACCTTGGACAAACCAGTTGTTAAACCAAAAATGTCAATTTCTCAATCTGTTCCAAAAGTTGATGTGAAAAATAATTTGACAAAACCAGTCACTTCAACACCCTTGCCCAAGCAAAATGATAAAGGAAAAGAAAAAGCGGTTGTCGACACATCAAATGTGATAGCACCTGGTCTTTATAGGATTAGTCCCACTATTGTGTCTACCTCAACATCTCAAACATATAGGGCTATAGACAAAAGCGTTAAAGATAATCCAAAGGACACTAGGAATGCTAAAACAACTTCTAAGGACAACAATATAAATCCTAATGTGTGTGCCTTACCTTCTACAGGAATAGAAAGCACCTCTAAGAGCAGCAGACTACAGCCTAGGAGCAATACAAGGAACAATAGAGTCTCGCTTGTCTCTGAGAGTAGATGCCAGAATAAAAATGAAGAATTTGAAGAACACCCTAGGAATTTATCGCTTTCTAATAAGAAACATATGTCATCTGGATGTAATGGTAAAAGTACTTTTCTAGTGCATGTAATGACTCTGTTTGTTTAATGTGCAAGAAATCTTTACCTATGATGTTTGTGATTATAATGTTTCTAAGAATGTGAATGTGAATGCTATGCTTGAACAGAAAGATGTTCCTCAAGGAACTAGTGCTAGATCTAGATATGTTAAAAGACTAATTGCAGGATGTAGGTCAACCACTAGTAGTCAATTGCTTAGGAACTATCTTAAGTTGTGTGTATGGAAACCAACACATCAAACGTCTTTCACATTCTTTAATCTCTCTCTCTCTCTCTCTCTCTCTCTCTCTCTCACACACACACACATGATTTTAACACTTAGTATACGAATAACCTATGATTAATATGAGACCACAAGCTATATGTTGTGACGAGATGGCAACGACAACATTTCTATAAAGAACGTTGTCTACAAAGAAGTCATTCACTGACTTTAAGTGTTTTTACTCTCTCTCTCTCTCTCTCTCTCTCTCTCTCTCTCTCACATGATTTTAACACTTAGTATACGAATAACCTATGATTAATATGAGACCACAAGCTATATGTTGTGACGAGATGGCAACGACAACATTTCTATAAAGAACGTTGTCTACAAAGAAGTCATTCACTGACTTTAAGTGTTTTTAAATGTTAGCCCCCTGTTGAAACTTTTTTCTTTCTTATTTCTTCGCGGTTTGATATTTGACAAACATATTGTTTTTCACTTATTCATAACTATGATGTAATTTCTACAAGACGTATCCAATGTGTGGAAAACTAGAAGGGGGGGTTGAATAGTTTTACCGTTTAAAATTAATTTAAACCGTTTTGTTAGTTATGTGAATTCAATTAAACTTATGCACATAAAGATAATCAAACAATATATCTGAAAAGAAAAGAGAGGAATGATCAAACCACATAACACAGATGATTATAGTGATTCGGCTACAAGGACTCTTTTACTTGCCCTACTCCACTTCCCCGAGCCTTTAACTCGAGAGTTATCCTTTACTAAGAAACAAACTCTCTTCTAGGTGGAGAAAACCTTTACACGTTGCTTACTTCCTTTTCCGGTACTAAGCTAAACACCGAGTTCTACTTCAGGGCAGAACCAACCCAACGTCGCCTATACAATTACCGACACTAAGCTAGATGTCGAGTTCTTTCACATAGGGTACAACCACTCCCTACACTCTTTGTGTTTTGAGGACTAAAACACTAACCACACTCACAGAGATAAACGATACAAATAATGATGTGTGAATTACACAAAGATCACACAGTAACTATACTAAAGGTTTACACGTCTGTGTTGAACCTTGATGCTTAATCTTCTTTGCTACAAAAGATAGATCAAATGATATGAATGAATGATGTTAGTAATATGAATGAGTATGTACTTAAGCTATATGAGTGATGATAAGGCCAAGTGATCAGCTTGCTATTTATAGGCAAGCTGATAAACACTCGGCGGATCCGGCGGATCCCTTAAAAGGGATCCGTCCTTTATGTCGAAGGGATCCGTGGGTATGCCAGAGGTAAGACAGCTAAGAGATTTTCCAAATCTCTCCAATCTTTCCATATCTTTGTGTTGTCATATCAAGATCTTCCAATGTCAACTATCTTACTTGAAGATCTATCCAAGTTATTACAAGATCTTACCAAGATTACATGTATGATGCATGCCATGATGTCATTGTATCATTTTAGAAATAAAGTTTCCTTTTAAGGAAATAAACATGTAGATGTATGAAATGTATTTCCATGTAAACTTGTGAAATGTAAAATGTGTTCTAAAGAGACTTTAGCTAGTATTTATAATTTGCTTAAAGATATACTTTGTAATTGTCATTAACAAAACTAAGTAAAGATCGTAAAATATAAATAACGTTTTTAGGACGATATTTGTATTAACAATCTCCCCCTTTTTGTTGATGACAAAACATAAAGTATATTTTTGAGCAAAAGAATAAGTATAGCATGAGTTCTTTAAAATATAGATTAAGTTTGTTTTATTTGAGTTTAAAAACTATTTTTATGCAAAAAGTGTATGTACTGTGATGATTCACAGTTATGCAAACTTAATCGTTTCTCCCCCTTTTTATCGAAACAAAAAGAAGAGTTGCGTAGCGGAATGTGATTTTGAGAACTTTAAGAGCTCCCCCTTGTTTGATACTCCCCCTAAATGGAGTAACAAGGTAATGATGCATGATCCTACAAAACAAATAGTTAGAATATGATATGCTCCCCCTCGATGTATACTCCCCATTATAAGAGTCCCAACGTATACATTTGAAGAGTATGAGATGCTACAAAAAAAATGTTAGTTGTGAATAGCTTCAATGGAGAAGCATAATGCATATGAAATGGTCATCCAAATAGGACTTTCAATCTAGTTGACTTTTAAAAGTTAAAATGAAGTGTCTGATCAATATTTTGTACCTAAAATACCAAATGATCAAAGTATAATGTAGATTCTAAATAGCTATATAATGATGTTAGTCACCTAAATAATGATAATATGCTATATGTTGATCACTCATAAGCATAAAGACATCACATTCATTCATTGAAAATTATGTGACACAAGTCACAAACATAATATGATGCTACATGAAAATGAAACATACATCCTAAAAAACAACATTTAAAAGGTCCTATTAGAACACTCCTATTGAGGAGAATGAGAGATGGCGTTTAGACGCTCAAGAATGTGGTTCAATATGAACCTCATTTCATTTTGGAGCTCGTGCACCAAAATGTTTGTCCTTTGAGCTATGTGAGCGGTTCTTTCACACATGTTGCAATCATGGCGAGAAAAACCGGGCGGAAAAGTAGGCTCATTTTGTTGAGGTGGTGGTGGTGGTGATTGGTTATTGGGTGGTGGATGTTGTTCTTGTTTATTAGTTGGTGGTGGTGTTTGGAGGGAGTTCATGAGGATGTTTTGGAGGTCCATGGCTTCATTGAGGCGGTGATCTACTATACCCGAGAGAGTGTAGAGACGGTTAAGCTCTTCACTAATCTCCTCTTGGGTTTGAGGCAAATTGATCCACATTGCCTCGTCTATGGCAATGAGAGTTGATGTGGGTGACAAAGGTGGTATTTGAGGTTGAGATGATGGTGCATCATGATATAAAGGGCCATGGATATCCGAAAAAATCGGATGAAAAAGCATAGGTTGTTGACTTTCAAAGGTCATGGGTGGAGGATTGGTTGATCTTGGTGGGAGATCATCCAAGTCATCAAGGTATGGATGTGGTGATGTAGGTGGAGTCCTAAATAGCTCCATAGGTTGCAACTTGGGTGATTTTGGGGGTGATGGAGATTTGACAGTCTGTGATGTAGCGGGTGGTGGTGTGGTTGCTATGGGTGTGATTGTTGGAGGAGGAGTTTGTATGACCATATTGGATGGTGTTGGTGTTGATAGCGTGAGGAAATTTTCACTAGCAATGGGTGATGATATATTGAGAGGAGAATTTTCCTCAGATGATGAGTTTGCTAAGTTGACAAAGCAACATGGTTTAACACTAATGCGGGCTGTTCTTCTTGGAGGTCTAGAGGCGGAAGAGTTGTTTGACTTGGTCATTGTGAAGTATGATAGCTAAGATGTACAGGAGAGGAATTGGTTGTTGTGTGAGTTTAGTGATGATCCTAAAGCACTAATTTATAGGCAGAAGGTTTGTGAGTCTGTGTATTTGGATTTGATGTGAATCCAATAGAGAATGTTGGTTTCTAATGATTTGGAACAAAAATTTGTGCATATCACATCACATAAGTCAATCCATAGAACTTATGTTGAGTAATATGATGAAGATATGCAGTAAATGCAAAGGGATTGTGTAAAATCCTATGATGTGATGTACTCACGGATTTGAAGGATCCCTAGAAAGGGTTCCTTGCTTGTAACAGAAAGGTAACTTACTCCTAAAATTTGAAAATTCAAATCTTGGTGGGAAATTTTGTTCTTAAGTTTCTAAGAGTTTCTAAATTATTATAAGATGTATAATGATTAGTGAACCTATTCTAAAGAACACTAAAAACTAAAATATGAGAATCGAGATGAGTCAAAAAGTTTTAAGAGATTGACTGTTATACCTGCGGATCTAAACGATAAAACGTGCGGATCCAATTTATGGGATCCGCAGAATCCGCAAGATGAAGGTTGGCGGAACCAACGATAACACATGGCGGATCCAAAATGAGGGATCCGCTAGATCCGTACTACAAATATTTGATCACCTACAAACATTGAAATATAACTTTTATTCATTGAAAATTTGTTTGAGACAAGCGTCTCAAACTTGAAGTTACGTTAGAAAATCCCTAAAGATTGAAGAAATCATAGAATAATTCTATGAAGTACACTGAGATGATACTTAAGAAAAGCTAACAGCTTCTATGAAGTGGAATTTTTTGGTGTTGATGGAGATATGATAGATGCTAGCCACATGGTTTCTAAATCCTTGGTGTCACAAGGGTTAGTGTCATGTTCTTCATTTTCTTGAGTGTTTGTTCGATTTAGCCACATTGAATCATCAATGCGTTGAAGTGTGGTAAGTAAATCATGTGGTTGAAGATTTGGTGAATTTGGTGGTGATGATGATTTTCTTTATTCATATTGTAAAGGTGATGGTGAAGAAGCTATTGGTGTAGTTATAGGTGACGGTGTGCTAAATGATGTTGTACCTAGTGGAATTATGATTGGTGATGGTGAGTTTGGAGATGAAGGCATGTTGACTATAGGAGTTATGATAGAAGTTGTAGTGGTAGTAGTGGATATGATTGGTGAGTGATGCGTGCGATGTGTCGTTGCGGTTTAGCAGTATTAATGCCTACTCAAGTTTTAAATTTATATTTAGCCGACTTATCAATAACACACACACTTAACGAGCAGTGTACCCGGTCAGTATGAATATAATGGTAAGTAGAGTGTCGATCACTAAGAGTAGAACGTATTATCTAGTTATTCTAATCAGTATTTTAATATACTAAGTTAGCTATACAACCTAATCTAACGCAAGGGGGTTCAGCCTGAGAGACTGGCACGATTGGTTGCAATTAAATAATAAACTAAACTAATAGGCACGAATCAGCAAGTAGCACACACGTACACAGATAAATACTTGAGACAATAAGAAGACCTGTCCTGATAGATAAGTAGTTTGTCACTTGTTTTATTGCTAGTTTTATATGAAGTGTATAGTTCGATGCAACGCACCGAGATTAAGTCCTTTCTCGTTGGTTCTAATCTTATCGGCGAGTAAACCCTTAATGATTACTTATGACTATCCTATTTATCTTTCTTCCTACTTTTCTACAGACGATAGAATGCATAGGCGATCTAATAAATAGGCGAGGGCAGAGGCATGGCGACCCGATCAACGCTCAGCTAGACACAGAGGTTATCAATGCACTAATAAAAGTCACCAAAGACATCAACATATAAACTTTAATTAATGGGAAAGCAGTTTTAAGGGAGTGCAATCTTTCCGTTGTCACATTACACAAGCCACCAATCCTGATGAATTAAAGTTTACTAACACAATAAAACAAAACTACTTAATGAATTAAATACATGCAGGACATTCTTACAGCTCTTGTATCTTCGTTCAAGGTGTGTCTTGTGCTGCTGCCTTGACTGAATCCGTCCTTAGGTTTCTGTACTTCGGTCTTCTAAAACTGTCGAACTTCGGAACTCTTAATTCGTCTGGTCTTTGGGGTATTTATAGTTTCTGCCTGAGGGTAGGATGCGGCAAATATCCCCCCACTTGAACTTTACTTGTCCCCAAGTAAACCTTAGAATTAATCTTATGAAAATGTATCCTAAAAGATATTAGGATTTATTTTTTATATTTAAGCATGTATTCATTTTTGTCATAATCACACAACTAAACACTTAACGAATTAGAAGTAAAATAAAATAATTTGATAAAAGCAAATCTAATCGTTTAACTGTCCAGTCGTGACGAATATTCTATCATAAGCTTGGCAAGTATACACATCTCCCCCACTAAAGCCAAGGAATAACAAGTCTAAAGCGGTAAAAAGGGTTTTGAGGTTTAAGGGTTAATCATTCTCCTTAATCTCTATCGATCTCAAATTCCAGAAAAGGCGACAAAATCACTAATACATGATCGAATCCACGAACACGATACTTGCAATTGCTCAAATCCTTAACTCGAATAGGCTAAAGATAGGTCCAAACTTTACCAATAATATTATATCAAAAAGGGCGACAAAATCATAAATACATAGCCGAATCCACGACTACGATACTTAAGATTGCTCAAATCCCTAATCTCAATAAATCAAAGGTTTGGTTGGATAAAGAATAATAAAGGGTATGGATAATATTTGGGATATAAACTGGTGTAAAAATGAAAAATAAACGAAACAAATAAATTAAAATCCTAAGTGTGGTTAATCACTATCCCAACCATCCCATGAATAAGACTCATATAATAGAATAACTCACGCTTTAACACTTGAAACACACGCTTTAGGTAGACACGAATTATACTCAACAAGATCTTAATCAAAGAATAAACTTTAGTTGGCGTTCCCATAACTGCCAACTCCTATTCAATCCATAGATATAATATACAACAACTAGTGGTGATATCGACCACTTAATACAAAACTTTACATAAGTTGGTTAAAACAAACATCCAACTTTTCCTTTTTCTTTTTCTTTTCTATTTTTTCGATTTTTTTTTTTTTTTTTTTTTTTTTTTTTTTTTTTTTTTTTTTTTTTTTGACATCAACAAAGATGTGTTGATGTGTAAAATTTCACCACATCACTATAATGATAATTCTAGATAATTTTTCCATATTTTTCATAACTTCAGAAATAATGGTAATAGTGAAAGTAGTAAACACACGAAAAATAAACTCAAAGTTATACAATATTTACTTTCACTCCAATTGCATTGTGCAATTTCCCGACCTAACCATAGATAATGAATTACGCACGCGAACACAGGTAATGTAAGGAAACACACTTTGCCTAAAGCAATTAACCAACCACGGATTTTAATCTACAGGGTAGGCTAAGGTGTAAGGGTGTAACGAAACATTTTAACAAAGGTGTAAGAAACGAAAGGAATGGCTCTGAGTGTTTTTCTAGGGGTATCTTACTCTAAAAGTGAGAGTAAACAAAGGGGTTTATACGGGGGTTAACTAACCAGTGTAGTTAGCTAATAACACATAACATATAAAGGCTATTTGGGTGTAATCCTAGAATTTTACCAATTTAGACAAGTCATTCCAATTATATAAAATAATACTTATTATGGTGGTCTCGAATAGTATACAAGCCAAGTTCTAAAGTTTACAAGTCACCGGCACACTCATAGATTTGTGAATTTTGAAAAATCACAATTTGAAAATAACGTCATGTGTGCAGCTATGCAACTTAGACTTTAAACCAAAAACATGCTAAAAATTTTTAATTTTGATATATTAAGCACATTTTAAGCATAATTTTTGAAAAGTTTAGGACAAGTAAGTGTTAAGTGTTCTAATTCTCCAATCCCCCCCACTTAAGTTAAACAACGTCCTCGTTGTTTTTATAAAAGGTTAAAAAAAAACTGGAAAATAAAAGAATTAGAACAGAAAAACTCCCCTGAGATTTGCTCGGTATGATCCTCCATTAGTATAAGAGCAAAAATCATCTTTCTTGTGGATGAGAACGTATAAGCTTCATAATCAATGTATCCACAGGAAATGCAGGAATCTATAATACCACCAAGACTTTAAAACACACCTAAATTAAGAAAGGTTCAAACTTGCATAATACATTAGTAGTTAGTTAAAATAAAACATAAAAATTAAAACTGAAAATCATCAGGTCAGTCGATGCGCCGTATCTTATGGAAGAAGATACGCCGTATCGAGCCTGGAATAAATACGGATCAGAATAGAAGATGCGCCGCATCCTTAACCAGGGATGCGCCGCATTTAAAATAAACTGACAAAAAGTTTTAAAGTCAAAAAATAAAAAATGCAGAAAATAAAGTAAGATATGACCAGTGCAGGAGATGCGTCGCATCTCAGGATTGAGATGCGCCGTATTCTCTACGGGTCTGACAGACTCGACACAGAAAAGAAAATTAAAAGATAAATCCGGGTTGTCTCCCGGTCAGCACTTGTCTTTATTCCAGAGTCTTCAAGTTAGACTCACGTTCAGCTCCTTAATACCGATCACATTTGAAAGGTTGACTTTCCGCTTCTAGTTGTAATCCCTTTCAAATCGTGTTTTACCAAAAGAACTTTGTTAAGCACCGTTGACAATTGGTGCACTCAATTGCCAATCCATTAATCATGTTGTTTTGTTCCTTTAGTAAGATATCCGTTCATTGACATATCTTCCATAGCAAAACCTGTTATCATAGGTAAAATCGTCAGTAGCATCTGTTCGCTAGAAGATAAATTAATGAATTTAGAAACGAATATAAAGAATAAAAATGGCTGATATCTGCGGACGATGCGCCGTATCCAGAAAGTTGGATACGCCGTATCTTATTACGTTAAAATTAAATTAGACTTTATTCAGAAAATAGATACGCCGCTTATAAATTAGAATGCGCCGTATCTGTTTTAATTATCAAAAATCGATATTTATTTAAAATTAAATGCGACGTATTAACAAAAGTTAATGCGCCGTATTTTTGTTACGTTTCAAAATATAAGATTTTTGATTCAGAAGATGCGCCGTATCGATAAAAATCGATACGCCGTATCTGTTTAATAATTCGAAAACTGTTTTTAATTAAAATAATAGATACGCCGTATCTGCTAAGGCAGATGCGTCGTATCGCGTTAACGTTTAGAAAAAAATTTCTTATTAAAAACAGATACGCCGTATCTTGGGGAAAGATGCGTCGTATCGAATTAATTAAACGCGTTGTATTTTATAAAAATTAAACGCAATACGCCGTATCGTTTAAATAAGCTCAGTACAACGATAGCAGAACACAAAAAATACGAAAAATAAAAACAAATAAAAACACAAACGAAAATAAACACAAAGAAAACAAATAACACACAAAAACAGAAAATATGCAAAATAATACAATGAATGCAAATTAACTAAATATACAACACAGTTAGCGGTTAGATTAAAAAAAATTAAAAACCTAATTAAAATACTAATCAAATTAACAGATAATAACAATTCACTCCCCGGCAACGGCGCCAAAAACTTGATGCGTGCGATGTGTCGTTGCGGTTTAGCAGTATTAATGCCTACTCAAGTTTTAAATTTATATTTAGCCGACTTATCAATAACACACACACTTAACGAGCAGTGTACCCGGTCAGTATGAATATAATGGTAAGTAGAGTGTCGATCACTAAGAGTGGAACGTATTATCTAGTTATTCTAATCAGTATTTTAATATACTAAGTTAGCTATACAACCTAATCTAACGCAAGGGGGTTCAGCCTGAGAGACTGGCACGATTGGTTGCAATTAAATAATAAACTAAACTAATAGGCACGAATCAGCAAGTAGCACACACGTACACAGATAAATACTTGAGACAATAAGAAGACATGTCCTGATAGATAAGTAGTTTGTCACTTGTTTTATTGCTAGTTTTATATGAAGTGTATAGTTCGATGCAACGCACCGAGATTAAGTCCTTTCTCGTTGGTTCTAATCTTATCGGCGAGTAAACCCTTAATGATTACTTATGACTATCATATTTATCTTTCTTCCTACTTTTCTACAGACGATAGAATGCATAGGCGATCTAATAAATAGGCGAGGGCAGAGGCATGGCGACCCGATCAACGCTCAGCTAGACACAGAGGTTATCAATGCACTAATAAAAGTCACCAAAGACATCAACATATAAACTTTAATTAATGGGAAAGCAGTTTTAAGGGAGTGCAATCTTTCCGTTGTCACATTACACAAGCCACCAATCCTGATGAATTAAAGTTTACTAACACAATAAAACAAAACTACTTAATGAATTAAATACATGCAGGACCTTCTTACAGCTCTTGTATCTTCGTTCAAGGTGTGTCTTGTGCTGCTGCCTTGACTGAATTCGTCCTTAGGTTTCTGTACTTCGGTCTTCTAAAACTGTCGAACTTCGGAACTCTTAATTCGTCTGGTCTTTGGGGTATTTATAGTTTCTGCCTGAGGGTAGGATGCGGCGCATCTAGTAAGTAGATGCGGCGCATTGACTTAACTTCGCGTGGGATCCAAGATTAATATATTCAGGAATATTCGTACACCGCCAGAAGATGCGGCGTATCTTCATTCTTGGATGCGGCGCATGTCCTTTGTATCTTGGATCGTATCTGGTGAAATCTTGATAGTGATGCGCCGTATGTAATAAGCAAGATGCGGCGCATCTGGAGCAGAATAGTCTTGATCTTGTGCATTTCAGTAGACTCTTAACTTCTTGCTTATTTTGCTCCATAATTAGTTCTAAATCGCCAAGTTTCACCAAATGCTTGTTTTTACCTGAGAATTACAAAAGTAAACGATTAAGTATCAATCCTCATACATAATATAATAAAACAAGTCAAATTAATAGGATAAATGATGGTAATAAAATGTACTTATTTGAGTTCAGCAGTGAGCTTACGTTTGGAACCGGATTAATGAGCCAGTAAGGTCTAACACTAATTCTAGCGGTTTGTCTGTATGGTCTAGACATATGAGATTTGTGTATTGTGAGAAGTTTATACGAATGGTGTGCAAAGAAGATGAAGTTGGTGTTTGTTATGATCATCTTAAGGTTCTAATATATACTTCCTATTTTTACGGAAGTTGGTGTTTGGATTAATGATGTGTAAATTTCAAGGACTTGGAACAAGATAACGCAATTTGTCCTAATGACAAAGTCAATTCATAGGAATGGAGTTGACATGAAGGTATGCAGAATGATGACTCAAAAAGGGAGAAATGTGATTGATTCACTGTTTTCGAGAGGGTAAGAGTCTGTGAGTTATGAGCAGGACAAAATATTCAAATTTTGGTGGGAGGTGGATTTTCCTAAGATGTCTAAGAACTAAACTACAATCTAAGTATTGGAATGAGTTGGATTTTGTGAAAAAGATTATTATGTATCCCTGCGGATCCAATTGCCAAGGCATGCGGATCCAAAACCTTTGGATTCGTCTGATCCGCAGGTTTAAGATTGGCGGATCCAACATAAACACTAGGCGGATCCAATTTTAGGGATCCGCCAGATCCGTCGAACAAAAATCCTAAAACAAACAGAGAGCAATGCAAATTTCGCGTTTTTCGATGAAGACTTGAAAATTCTCCTAGAATATATCAATTGGCTAATATGTACTATAAATATGCTAAATATGTATATTCTAACACACGTTTGCATATGGATAAATCCGTTTATCATAACTTACCTAAAATGGAGTTAAGCCAAACAGTAGCTTATTCTCGGAAAATTGATAACACTAAATGTTATCGACCTGCAAATATGAGTTACTTGACATCAAGTACTACCATAATAAGAAACACATATGTCTAACATAACATTGTCTAATAAAGATTAGTCCCAAACGCTCCACTATCTCACTTATCTTTCAACATTTTGAGTATTTTCTTCTGATCCTTGCGAAGTTTCATCATCTATCGTCCTACATTCTTCAAAATTCCCTTTCTTCGTCGATGTTCCTCAGACTCATTATCAATGGAAGGAAGTTTACGTAAGTAATCGAGTGGAGGGATCTTGGAGTTAGGTAAACCATCTTCATCGCTAGCCGATGATGATGAAGATGAAGACGAAGTATAGGCACGTTTTTCTTTCCTAACTGTTACTCTATTTTCATTAAGTGGAACGAAAGTATGTTAGATTTCGATGTAGTCTGGAAGAAAACCAACTGAGTTTGGAGGGATGGGAATCGAAGCTTTAAATAGACGGGTGAGGAGCATTCCATATGGCATTGCGGTTTTTCCTAAGATAGGTATGTCAACCATTCTTTTGGCGATGTAGTAAGCCAAATTGAATTATTGATGGGTAAACACACAGTATAGCATGTAACATAAGCTTGCATTCACATGATCTTTGTTTCCAATAGTGCTAATAACATTTGCCCTAAGAATTTCTTCTAGTTTCTTAAATTCAGGTTTGAGTTCATTAAGTTCCATAGCAAATGGATCTCGACTCACTTGTTTGCCACGGAGTTTCTTAGTAGGGTTGCTTCTAGGTTTGAAGAGGTGATCACGTATAATTTCTTTGGGAGTGAGTGGAGTGTCGTATGGGTAATCACGACCAAGGTTAGACTCAAGAATGGATAAAGGCCATTTGTCTTAGTAGAAACAAGTTCCTTGACTAGGAACACCTAAAACTTCTGCGAAGTGAACTAAAGGAAAAATGAATTGACTTTGGTTTATTTTGAAGTGAATGTTTAGCAATCCTAAGTCATCAGTACTGAGTTTTACTGAAGCATAAAACTCAAGAATGAACCTAGGAACGATAGGCTCATCTATGTCTAGGAGTGAATCAAAGTTGATGAAGGCCAGTTGTTCACGGATGTTAGTTTCTTCTAAGAATGATGAGTCTATAGTTCCACCTTCATGAACATAACGGTTTTCTAGTGTTTTAAAAATCTTGACCTGAGCATCTGTTAGACCTTTGGTTTGATGATGTTTGGGTAGATACTTGGTAGTCTTTTTGTGATCATAGTTAGTTGCGGGAGGCATGATTCACCTAGACATGAATGTTATAATTTTAGTTAGAAATATCCTAGTGTGTACCTAAATGAGTGCAATGTGAAGGTGCGATTATCTCGACTTCTTTGAAGCAAGTTTTAGCGAGATAACTCAAATGCTTTTTTTTTAAATGTATTCTGAAAGTACATTTAAATATTATGATGTTTTTAAAACATAACGTTTTTTATTTTGTATGAACAATGATTGAGAGGTGTTTTGAGAAGTATTTCAATGGAGTATTTGATGATTATTATGATGTTTAAAAAAAACTGATTCAATGTATTTTTGAAATGCTTCATGATTTGAAAATGCATGATTCCAATTTTGGTGTAACTAATTAGGAATCATAGACATTGATAAGGAATTAAAATGAATTAGAATACTTACAGTTTGATCAATTAAGCACGAGTTGATTGTGGAGAGAAGTCTAATTTTTGAGTTTAGAGTGATGAGGGTCGACAATCAGTAGGTTTTGTGTGTTTTAATTAGTGTACTGAGCAATAAGGAGTGTTTGTTTATTTGAGAATTTTTCTCAGCAATCTACGGATCCAGCGGATCCCGAACAAGGGTTCCGCCCTTGTTATCGAAGGGATCCGCAGGATCAGAACATGTGTTTGCTTATCTCCGTTTTTGGTTGAACTAGGATTCGAACAAATGTTTTAACTACTTTCTAGGTTTCAGTAAACCATAGATAAAAGTAAGGTTCTTACTTGAGGTATTTGTGAGAGGATTATCAATGTTATCTTTTGAGAAACTTTCTCAACTCGGGATATTTACTTATCTAAGCATGGAAATGATGATGGAAAGCAAAACTTTTGCTGGGATGAATGGTTACAATGTTGTTACAACACAGGAGAAGGTTATAGAGGTCAATATCATAGACCACGAGAGTTTTCTCCACACTTTGCCTTAAAGTAGCAAGGACCGTTTGTATCTTAGTAAATCATGATGTGATACAATGTCTCACATTAGTACACACTTTGTTTGAATTATTCCTATATCTCTAATTACAGAGATAAATATGGTTTTTACACCTGATTTTTTGGGATATCGTAAATGTCTCTTAAGTTGTTTGATGGTTTCAAGTAGGAATCATTTTGAAAGTGTAGACTATATCATATTTGGAGTACTAGCTATGGGATAGAGTATTCTATCTAATGCATCTCTGTGTTTAGGGTCATGTTATGAATTTACTAACTTTATCCTTGGTGAGTGATTTTCAAAAGTCATTATCTACCAAAGATGATGTCTTTAGGAGGAGGAGGACTTTTGTTGAATGTTGAGTTCAACAACTCCTTGACTTTTGAGAATGATGTAAACCTTACATTTTCATGAATTCCTGAGAAATGTACCTTTTTATGATTAGGGTTGAAGTGGTGAGATTATCCTAAAATAGATTAACTTCTTTCTAAGTATTTTGAGGAATCCTAGAGTTAAGTCAGAACTTAATTTAGAATATTCATGGAAGTGACAACATATCTAATTACTCACAAAGGTGTTGGTTATATTTCAACTTGGTTAGAATCCTAATAGGTTTCTTGAACTATTACCTAAGAGTTGATGCTAAATAGTTGAGATATAATCCAAGAAGATGAGACACTACTTGTCTTTAGGTGTTTTATGTCATAGAGGTTTAAGATTCTTTTCCTACTTATTATGCTAACTTAAATACTTTATTTCTATTATCACAAAGGATGTGATACTAATCACGGTACCTAATAACTTATACTTAGTGAGTATGAATCTGAATTATCTATGAGAGCAATCATCATGAGAAGTCAAGAGGAATCGTACCTTTTTACAATGATTGTTTCTAAGAAAGCTATGTAACCTCCGTTGAACACTTTGTGGATTAAGAAGATACATTTGTTTTCAGCAATGTATCTTGGAGTTCCATTAATCCATAATCCTTTCTTTCAAGCGTACCAAATGAAAGCTCAAGTATATGGTCCCCAACATCTCATGGGTTCATTTGGTTTAATCACAATATTACCAAGGTTCACTAATATCTTGGAGGTAATCAAATGGAATTTGTTCACTAAACACTGTTTCTTTACATACTGAAGTGTCTACTGTCGTTTTAACTTCATTCTTATCTTTTCTTCTAATTGTATTATTGTTAGGCTCTCTAGATAACTTAATAGGTTTAGTACTTTTTAAGTTTTGACTTTCACCTACGGATCCTTTGGTTATCCCACGCGGATCCAAATGTTTGGATCCGTGAGATCCGTGGGTCACTGATTCAGTTGGTGTAGTTTGATTCTGAAAATCACTTAAGCAACCATTTTTCATATAATCTGGTTTGAAACTACCATGAGGTATTTTTAGTAACCTCAGTATGTCATCTACATAGTTTAGATGTTTATCAAATCTCTTAAGTTTGTTGTGTTTGATAAAATCTTTCTATGTGAATTTTACTGTTTCTATTTCGTGTTTTAGTTTCTGACATGATAAGCATGTTCTAATACCTTTGTCCTTTTCTAATCCTATAACTTTTTCTTTTAACCGATGAATTTCATTTTCTAAAAGTTCCTTTCTGGTTTTTAAGATCTTATTATTGCTTATGATTTTAGGAATGATTTTATATAATTTATTATATTCTATATCTAACATGTTATCATTAATGAAAGAGTATGAATCAGGTTGTACCTCATTAGCCATAAGAGCAACCTTGTTGTTTATTGGCTTGTCGTCATCTTTTTCACTTTCATTCCAAGTTCTACTAATGAGTGCTTTTTGGGATTTGTTCTTTGAAGGCTTTGAACATTCTTCTACCAAATGACTAGAATTCCTGCATTTAGAGTACTCCCTACGATTCTTTGATTTCACATAGATCCCAAAACGGTTTTCCCAAAATGTAAAATTATCTTGTTTAAATAGTGGCGGTTCTTGCATAGATTTTTCTTCTTTAAAGTTTTCAAAATCCATGGGTCGTTTTAAGTTTTAAAATACATTATATTTTAAAAATCTTAAGTAACGTGGCTCTTGATGCCAATTGTGGAAAACTAGAAGGGGGGTTGAATAGTTTTACCGTTTAAAATTAATTTAAACCATTTTGTTAGTTATGTGAATTCAATTAAACCTATGCACATAAAGATAATCAAACAATATATCTGAAAAGAAAAGAGAGGAATGATCAAACCACATAACACGGATGATTATAGTGGTTCGGCTACAAGGACTCTTTTCCTTGCCCTACTCCACTTCCCCGAGCCTTTAACTCGAGAGTTATCCTTTACTAAGAAACAAACTCTCTTCTAGGTGGAGAAAACCTTTACACATTGCTTACTTCCTTTTCCGGTACTAAGCTAAACACCGAGTTCTACTTCAGGGCAGAACCAACCCATCATCGCCTATACAATTACCGACACTAAGCTAGATGTCGAGTTCTTTCACATAGGGTACAACCACTCCCTACACTCTTTGTGTTTTGAGGACTAAAACACTAACCACACTCACTGAGATAAATGATACAAATAATGATGTGTGAATTACACAAAGATCACATAGTAACTATACTAAAGGTTTACACGTCTGTATTGAACCTTGATGCTTAATCTTCTTTGCTACAAAAGATAGATCAAATGATATGAATGAATGATGTTAGTAATATGAATGAGTATGTACTTAAGCTATATGAGTGATGATAAGGCCAAGTGATCAGCTTGCTATTTATAGGCAAGCTGATAAACACTCGGCGGATCCCTTAAAAGGGATCCGTCCTTTATGTCGAAGGGATCCGTGGGTATGCCAGAGGTAAGACAGCTAAGAGATTTTCCAAATCTCTCCAATCTTTCCATATCTTTGTGTTGTCATATCAAGATCTTTCAATGTCAACTATCTTACTTGAAGATCTATCCAAAATATTACAAGATCTTACCAAGATTACATGTATGATGCATGCCATGATGTCATTGTATCATTTTAGAAATAAAGTTTCCTTTTAAGGAAATAAACATGTAGATGTATGAAATGTATTTCCAAGTAAACTTGTGAAATGTAAAATGTGTTCTAAAGAGACTTTAGCTAGTATTTATAATTTGCTTAAAGATATACTTTGTAATTGTCATTAACAAAACTAAGTAAAGATCGTAAAATATAAATAACGTTTTTAGGACGATATTTGTATTAACACAATGTTTTCCATCCTCTATTATCTTAAACGATTTTTTAGAGCTAGTTCGCCCATCAGGCGGGCCTTGAAGCTGATTAAACATATAAGCTAAAGAATAGTGTATTTTTATTTTTATTTTTATTTTTTGTTAAATGGGAAATGCTTATTATGATATCAGGGACACATCATTTATATGTTTATCATCAATTTAAAATTGACACTTAAAAGTTAAACCTTAAAACTTAGAGTACCTGAATATTGAATTTCTCACTAGTTCAAAGCAGAGTCAAGATTCTTGAGTCAAACTTTGCCATTGTAGCGAAAACTTTTTTAAACATAAGTCCCTTTTGCGCTAACTTTATATGAACCCACAAAATATGTCAATTTGCAAAATGATCTTATATACAGTTTTCGGTGACCTAAAATAATATGTCTCAAACTTAAAACTTGTTATTTTACATCAAGTTACAGTATAATCTTAATTTTTTTTATTATTATTATTATTTTTTTTTTTTCCTGAATGGAGATTCGTTCTAAGTTACAAATTATTCATAGTTTATTTCACTCTAAAAGATGTCAAGTTCCACCACTATTTTATCATGGCAAAAGCACAAGATGCAAACACCTTCCAATATTGTGACCTTTAATTGCCATCACTATCAAATTGACTAGCATGCCTAAAACAACTGATATGGACACCGCACCCAACTCTACAACATACATATCACTATCGGTATGCATCTATCCAGTTCAGCAACATATCAAAAATCAATTCATAGTATCTTGATTCTTGACCCACTCATCTTGTAACTTTAAAATATTGTTTTTATTCAATACATTGAATAGCAAAACACACGTCATCATGTCACAAAATTAATATTATAAAGGAGGTTAGCCATCTGAAAAGTGTTGCTCTTTAGTCTTTCCACTTGTATGGCACATCCACCAAAAGTGACTACCACACCAAAAAATCACACTAGTGTGCATATCAACTCACTCAACATTAAGTTGTCTGTTCACATAGATACAGTGACCAAGCTTTTTTTTTTTTTTTTTTTTTTTTCCATGGCAGATTACAATTCAAGGCTTAGCAAAGAGCTATAGGCAAAAGAAAGGATTCTTGATCCACTCGGTCCATGATGGACGACAAGAGTTACTTCTATTAACCATTCACGGATACGAAAAATATATGATCTCTTTAAAAAGCATGTATTTCCTCGGTGGTTTTTCATTGAAACATGTCTGGAACGCCACATGATCCAAAAAGTATGTATACATATCTAACGATCGACACAATACTCTATGTATACATATCTAATGCTCGACGAGGAAGTATCAAATAGTTATTCAGATTGATCATAAAGACCTTCAAAGGTCAATTTTTATTATAAAAAGCAGCGTTTTTCAGAATCCATTCAGGTCGAGGTTTGTGTTATTTAAGCAGGTGTCTTTTTTTCCGACCGGTGGTAAATTAGTTTAAGGCATGCTCGATAGCACTTAGTTTCATGTTTTGTTTTAGTTTGTTTTGGGTCTTTGTAATCTTTAGCTTCTCGCTATTATTTTAAATAACTAAAACTTGCCGTTCAAAAAAAAGGGAAGCAACAATCCCACAGGTATACAACATGTTGGTAACTTTGTGAAACAACAATCGAGCAAGCATACAGTGTACTCGTGGTAACTTTGTAAAAAGAAAGAAGCATCCGGACCTCTTATTTGCGTCCCAAATCATTTAAATTACTAGATAAATAATGCTATTACTATTTCTTTTGTATCAAAAAGTGACAAATTAGCTACATTTCTATATGATTATTCTTAGTTTTTATTGAATATTTTTCTTGGTTTATGCCCAATTATTATCGTTGTGTGAACTTTTGCGAGTCCATGATGTCTTAACAGCATGGATGAATAAACCATTTCATTAACTATAAGTTGCATCGATCAACCGCACGTCATTGTGTATTTTTATTTTTTTTCTGGACAATAAATTAAGACATGAAGCAGCAAACTGAAGTCCAAAAATCCCAAATAGGGATTAAGACCTATGTTGGTGTATGTGTCCGGACGTCATACTTCGTCCGGAACATGCTCCGGTGTCCGAATGTCACAGATCGTCCGGACTCTCTCGGGCCTTCAGATACACATACGGAGTGGATCGCCGCCATCTACAGTAAACAGTCTCATCAGTCACTGACATCCCAGATTTTCCGGGATTGTGTCTCCCACAGGGCCTGACACCTACCTTATAGGTCAGACATAGGTCAACTCGCTTGGTCCCAAGGTAAACATGTACAGTAGGTGTGGGTAGTATAAATACCCACACTTCATTTATGATATGCATTCAATTGACACCTACTACTGTTACTCTCATACCACTATTCATATTACCCGATACTCATTCTCACGCCGGAGGTTGGTCCTGGGATCAAACCCGGGGCGAGCCTAACGCGTGTTCTTCTTGTGTAGGAGTGAACAAGGTCCGAAGGAGCTCATCCGAAGGACAAAGCATAGAAGTGGGACCTACCTGCAAGGTTTTACTTCAACAAATTGGCGCCATCCGTGGGACCCGCTATTCAATCTACTAGAGCATTGACATGGCTGGTCCTTCCTTTACTTCTCTCCGCTTCGGAGATGGAGGGAATGAAACAAACAATGACAACCGATACGAAACTGATAACATCTTAGACCCAAACGAGACCGACAACATCCTCCAACCCAACACCGGCAACCGATACGAAACCGATAATGTCCAGAACCTGAATGAAACCGACAGCACCCTTCAACCCAATAATAACAACCGGGATGAAACAGGTAACATCCGAAACTCGAATGAAGGCCCGGGCGAAGAGTCCCCCGGTCTTCGAGAAATGATTGCGGCCCAAGTGGCGTCACTGACGGAACTTATCAAAAAGCACAACAGGCTGAATGCGAGTGCTCTCAAGCCGATACAATTAAACTTTGAAGACGAAGAGAATGCAAGTCAGGTAAAGGACAAGGGGAAGGATGATGATTTACATAAGCCCTTTAAAGAGACGTCGAGATCGCCGTTTACTCGCCGCATTGTGGAATTCTCCGGACTGAGTCACACCATGCCGCTGAACATGAGATTTTATGATGGCTCGACGGACCCGAACGATCATCTCACCAGGTTCACGGGAGCCGCAAACCAGGGGGAATGGCCGATGCCT
Source organism: Artemisia tridentata subsp. tridentata (assembly GCA_021014915.2). Lineage (NCBI taxonomy): Eukaryota > Viridiplantae > Streptophyta > Magnoliopsida > Asterales > Asteraceae > Artemisia > Artemisia tridentata. Next base: position 262,535,538 of record CP139502.1, read on the forward strand.
GTATGGTGCCGCATGTTTCAACAAACATTGGATGGGGCCGCAGGTGGATGGTTCGAAAGGTTGGAACCCGGAAGTATTGACAGCTGGAACGAATTGAGGGAACAGTTTTCCACGAGGTTTGCGCTCAGGAAGAAGTGTATAAAGAACCCCACAGAGATCACGAAAATCATCCGCCGGGCTCACGAGTCCCTCCCAGACTTTAAGGAGAGATGGACAGACGAGGCAAGCTATATAAGCAGTGTACCGGAGATTATGAGAATTTCAGCCTTCATGAGGGCACACAAGTGCCCAGCTCTCGCCAAAAAGTTCTCCGATAGGGTTCCGCGTACGGTCACGGAAATGTTTATCAGGGTGGATGACTTCATAAGGTCTGAAGAAGCGTTCCGTAGTACGGAACTACCGAAGGGTGAGGGTTTCGACTCGAACAAGAAAGGAACCCAGGGTTTTAGAAACGACAGACCGCGAGTGGATCGCCGAAACGATTACCGACAGAAAGACACATGCCACCCCTATGCAGTTCCACTCAGAAGCTACCCTCGGAGTGATCTTCCCCGTAATGATCTTCCCCTCTTGGACTACCGTCGCAACGATCCACCTAAACAGCCCAGTGGATTGTGGTCGTTAACTAAGCCCCCTAGGGAAATCCTCGCTACAGAACACCATTTGAACTTACCTCTCCCTCGCCCAATTGGAAGCAGGGCGAGAAAGGAAAATTTAGACAAATTCTGCGAATACCACAGGGAAAAAGGACATCTTACTGACGATTGCCACCAACTCAAGAAACAACTGTCGTTCGCTTTAGAGTCCGGAAAGCTGGACCACCTCCTGAAAGATTTCAGACAACGGGAGACGGAGAGAGATAAAGACCAGCAAAGGAAAAATGATAATGGGAAAGCCAAAGTAATTAATCTGATAGAAAGCTCGCCTGACGACCGGGAACCGAGGATCGGACAGGGAAATGAGAAATGGATGAACGTGCCAATCACTTTCCCTCCCATTGTGTTCGGAAGATTATCACATGAACCCCTCGTTGTAAGAGGCAGTATTGAGGGAAGGCTAGTCCGGAAGATATTTGTGGACGATGGGTCGTCGGTAAACGTTATATACGAACATTGCTTTAACAGGCTAAACATCGAAACGAAGACTAGGATCAAAGCGACCCACACCGCCCTAACAGGCTTCTCAGGAGAAGGGAAAAAGCCGAGGGGGAAGATAGTTTTAGAGGTGCTTTTGGGCAGTTGTGGAAAGTACAGAAGATCAGTTATGAAATTTTATGTCATACAATCTCCGTCATCATACGACGCGATATTAGGGAGAACTGGTCTTGGAGAGCTACGAGCTATCACCTCGATAAGTCAATCCATGATGAAGTTCCCCACCCCGAGAGGGATCGCAACCCTAACTGCACAGCTGACTGCCAAGGCCGAATACCGAGGCTTACGAAAAAATCGACCAAAAGCAGCCTCCAAGGAAGCTAAGACTCTCAGCCTGGAGACGAACGGGATGTCAAAAGAAACAAACGCAAGGCTCGAGAACTCCAAAGAAAAAGACATTGCCGGAACTATGCTGCCAACGGAGTACATGAACCTCTCACGAAGGACCTTCAAAGAGAACAAACAACGAAGCTTTGACTCCAAAACCTTCACATAAGGGCTTTGGCTTCAAAACCTCGCTCAAGAAAAAAGGGGCAGCACCGGACGACTGGGACGATGCCGTAATGAATGTACGATGAAGTTTACTTTAGGAATTGTCTTTTGTGGAAAATGTAAACTAACGCTCATTAGTACCTGTAATAATCTGTGATCTACTCAGTTTTCCGGGCAAATTATGTTACAATTATAAGATGTCGTGTGCCAGTATACCCATCGGATTGTGGAAAACACTCCCTCCCTCGTGAGTGGATCGTGAAATCACTCCGACCAATATACTCATCGGATTGTGGAAAACAATCCCTCCCTCGTAAGTGGATCGTGAAATCACTCCGACCAATATACTCATCGGATTGTGGAAAACACTCCCTCCCTCGTGAGTGGATCATGAAATCACTCCGACCAATATACTCATCGGATTGCGGAAAACACTCCCTCCCTCGTGAGTGGATCGTGAAATCACTCCGACCAATATACTCATCGGATTGCGGAAAACACTCCCTCCCTCGTGAGTGGATCGTGAAATCACTCCGACCAATATACTCATCGGATTGTGGAAAACACTCCCTCCCTCGTGAGTGGATCGTGAAATCACTCCGACCAATATACTCATCGGATTGTGGAAAACACTCCCTCCCTCGTGAGTGGATCGTGAAATCACTCCGACCAATATACTCATCGGATTGTGGAAAACACTCCCTCCCTCGTGAGTGGATCGTGAAATCACTTCGTCTTATGTACGCAGCGGATTATAGCAAACACACCGTAAAATCAAACGACGAAAAAAGCGATGGGTAAAGGAGATATGTCACACTCCGGTTTATAGCCCGAATCATCACATCAATCTATACCGAATGATCAAGCAAGTTAAGCTGCGAATTCAAAAAAAAGAAAAAAAGGAAAAAAAAGTGACATCAGTCACGAACAGCTGTATATAGCGACCTCTTTCACACCAGAAGAGGTTCCGGTATGCTGGACCGCAGGGACTCCAACGACACTCAAAAATAAAAAGAAAATATATGTATTCAGGAGGCCGCTTAACGAAAGATGAGCAAGACCACCAAACTTCTGAAGATAGGGATACCATGCGACGTCCTAAATACTTCAAACAAGATAGGCCAACTTAAACAACACCTCGTCACCAACCACACATATAAACAAGATATTTATACAAATAATGTAAGCAAGAATTATTCCAGTAAGTCTAAGAACAATGTCTTCAAACCGTCACAAACAAGTTATTACACGGCATATATCCACAACAATTATTATCGTTACATTCATCCGAAAAAAGAAACAAATAAAACAATCATGAGTCTTCACCCGCAACATTCTCAACAAGGGAGGAACCTTCACCCGGATTGCGCTTTGCCCCGGAAGACTCTCCGACCTTCTTAGGCGGGGCGGCTGCTACAGGCTTCGGCTTAGGAGCACCAACGGCAGGCAAGAGATTCATGAGGTCACCCAATGGCATCCAGTACGAATCGGAAAGCTTCTGAATATACGGATACTGAGCATCAAATAACTCCACATACTCTGCCTGCCAGATACGGGGAGCCTCCATGTTAAGCTTGTCAAATTTACCCAGAAGTCGCTCGTGATCATCTTTCTTTCTTTCGTAAGCAAGACCATCCAGGAAACCTGCGGTGTACGCTAAACTGTAAACCCATCCCATCTTTTCCTTGTACTCAGAGCTACAAAACAACCGTTGACAAGCAGTCGGAAGGAGATCCTTCACAACATTTTGACGCTCCATCTCCAGTCGTCCGACCTCAGCAAGCAAATCCCTATTTGCCCCCTCTACCTTCCCCAAGGCTTCATTCTTCTTCGCCATCTCTTGCTCCAGCCTCTTACCACCCTCAGCATGAGACTCATCTGCTCTTTTCCAGTTATCTCTCTCTTTCTCTATCCCAGCCAGCCGAACAGCTAAACCCTCCTCCCGCTCCGACAAACCAGCCCTCACATCAGTCAACTCTTGCTTGAGAGCATCAAACTCTTCAACTAACCGCACATATCGGCCATGCTCTGCGCCGTGCTCCACTACGCTATCTTTATATGTCCGGTCCAGCTCCTTGTGCTCACCAAGCAATTGGTTGAAGCGGCGAAGTAGCTCAGCCTGCATAGCTATCCCACCTCCGGATTGTTCATACGACCGATGAACCAGCTGGTTATCGGTCAATCCTTCTAACGCAACCTTCTCAGCCGGAGGTGTGAGATGTGCCAGCAACTCCAAACAAGCCCTATAGGAGTCCAACCGGACATGGTTGGGAAGAGACCAGCCGGGGGCAAAAATTTCTCCCTCAAAAGAACCTTCATCTGCGACAACATTAAAAGTTACTCAACAAAAACAAGGCCATAACGCGTGGTATCGCAAGGCGGGTTTACTTTACCTTCTCCGGCCGACGGATCTACCGTGGAAGGTGGCGGGGAATGCATGGAATTATCCGAATGATCTGTAAAACCAACAAGAAGACATAAACACAACACATATATACAAAAGAAGAAGGGGAAGAGGTACCGAAGGACATTCCTTACCATCAGAAGAAGATGGTTGATTTTCCGTGTGAGTTTCCTGAGCAGGTTGCCCTTCAAGATTGGTCTCAGCAGTGTGCTCATGCTCGTTTTCCTCACCCACAGCCTGCTCCTCCGGCCCTCCTCCTCCCCTCTGGTTCCCCACAATATTGGCAACCACTTGCGGTTCAATATTACGAAGGGGGGATACATCAAGAGTTCGGTCCGATGGCTCGTCATCATCTTTCCGTTTGGTTTTCTTCTTCTTACGAGACGTCGTGGTCTCCGATGGCCCCTCAGCGTTCCTTTTCTTCCCCCCAACCCCAGCTTCCATCTTTTTTCTCTCCTTCTCCTCTCTAGCAGTCAACACATTCAAATCCGCCTTCTCAACTACCTTCTGTAAAGGAGTGGCCGCGGGAACGGCACTTCCTGGCGCCAAAGGCTCGGTTGTTCTCACCGGCCTCTCACTCCCCTCCTCAAAAGGATCTCCCCTACCAACCTCCACATCAATCTCCACCGGAAGCTCCAGATACTCCGTCATGGAAAGAACTACAAAAAAAAAAAAAAAAAAAAAAAAAAAAAAAAAAAAAAAAAAAAAAAAAAAAAAAAAAAAAAAAAAAACACAAAAACACAAAAACAACTTAAGATCAAACCAATAAACAAGCAACTCCTACGAACGATGACTAAAGAAATCTGCATTACCATGCCCATCGGCATCCTTTAAAACGCCCTTGTATTCGGGGTACTCGAAAACTCTACCAAGCCCCACCATCCATAAAATAGCATCCGAAGGCTTCCTCAAGAAGATAACCTTCTCCGCAACCCTCTCAGCATCCCTCTCAGAATAAACCCTAGGAAAATCATCGGTAACTTTAGAGTCCCTATGCCTCCACGGCATACCATGCGGTATCGCCCTCCGATCTATTAAAAAGAAATGACCCTTCCAGTTCTTCAGCCCGGTCAACACTTCCTTGAAACATTTTAGGGCCTTCGCTCCCGCCCGGCTCTCAAAAGAAAACCAGTGCCCCTGCTTGCACAACCTATAAAAAACCCTGAAGAGGGGAACAGTCGGCACCACATCCAGACTATAGCATCGGATCTCAAACATGGTGACCCTATTCAAGCCTATCGGAACCAGCTGAGAAAAATGTACACGAAAGTATCCTATCACTGCTAGCAAAAAAGTCGAGAAAGGAATCCTGACACCCCCCGTCCTCAGTTGATGAACATAAACACCAATCTTATTCTCCGGCAGCATGTCCATGGTCATGCCCACCGGAGGAAGCATCGGATGTAAATCTAAAGGAACGCCGAACTCCTCAACCACGCGTTCCAGCTCACCTTGCGTAAACTTGGAAGTATGTACATGCATGTCAAACTTAGGCGCTATCCTACTGGGTTGAGGCCCAAGTCTACTTACCAATGGGAAATCCCCCTGTCCACTCATCTCAGCGGCCATATCTAAAAGGATGCCGATGGAACAAGTACTAAAGATAATTACAAAAAGTAAGGTAACGCACCTCTCGGAACTTCTCAACGGTTGAGCAAATCGTGCAAAATATACAAACACCGAAGATAAGGTAAGAAAATACACAGTTAACAGAAAAACGCTTGTGAGAGCCAAACCTATGTATATAGGGAAAGACATAGAAACAATCGAAAGTGTCAAGTCAGCCTGTCACTCACTGACGTGGCAAAATATAGAACGTTAGATATTCATGATCAGCATACGCGTGGCACGCCGATGTTGACACTAGAACGAATACTACTTTGCTCGGCCCATGGGCCTGCAATTAAATTAGCCCATCAAGGTTTGACGAGCCTTTCAAACACCGACCCAGCATTTAGGTAATCCATACATAGGGTTTGCTCCCCCTGGAGCCAGGTATTATCCCGGACTACATATACAACCGAAATATGGACGAGGACGTAGAAGTAAAAGACATATCCGGAGAATACAAAAGGAGAAGTCACAAGATATTCGTCAAGTATTACATTACTAGTCTTCTACTAGTAATACAATACTGGGGGGGACATGTTGGTGTATGTGTCCGGACGACATGTGACGAACCGAAGTGTGCCAAAAGACATGAAGATATTATTTAAGTATTACATTACTAGTCTTCTACTAGTAATACAATACTGGGGGGGGGGGGGGACATGTTGGTGTATGTGTCCGGACGACATGTGACGAACCGAAATGTGCCAAAAGACATGAAGATATTATTTAAGTATTGCACTATCGGTCTTCAACCGATACTACAATACTGGGGGGGACATGTTGGTGTATGTGTCCGGACATCATACTTCGTCCGGAACATGCTCCGGTGTCCGAACGTCACAGATCGTCCGGACTCTCTCGGGCCTTCAGATACACATACGGAGTGGACCGCCGCCATCTACAGTAAACAGTCTCATCAGTCACTGACATCCCAGATTTCCCGGGATTGTGTCTCCCACAGGGCCTGACACCTACCTTATAGGTCAGACATAGGTCAACTCGCTTGGTCCCAAGGTAAACATGTACAGTAGGTATGGGTAGTATAAATACCCACACTTCATTTATGATATGCATTCAATTGACACCTACTACTGTTACTCTCATACCACTATTCATATTACCCGATACTCATTCTCACGCCGGAGGTTGGTCCTGGGATCAAACCCGGGGCGAGCCTAACGCGTGTTCTTCTTGTGTAGGAGTGAACAAGGTCCGAAGGAGCTCATCCGACGGACAAAGCATGGAAGTGGGACCTACCTGCAAGGTTTTACTTCAACAACCTACAACTACATGGACTTGTCATTGAATAGCAATGCTTGAAGAGATCTTAGAGCTGATTCTAGAGATTCTGTTAGGGGTAGAGCAAGTGCAATGTATAAGTTGGTTAATTACTTAATGGGCAAATGACAAAAAAATACATCGAACTTGACACTTTTTGTGATTGTGTGTAGCCAACTAATTTTTTTCCATTATAACACAAAACTTTTGAATTTGTCTTATTGTATATATCCACGTCAGCTAAACGTCGCATCGTTAGTCCTTTACACTAACGGCCGTTAGTAATTAACTTAAAATTCCGTTTTCTTACGTTTTTATACGTTTTCGTCTGTTTTCATTCGTTGTCGTCCGTTTTTACACGTTTTCATCCGTTTTCTTCTTTTTTTTACGTTTTCGTCTGTTTTTACGCGTTTTCGTCCGTTTTCATTCGTTTTTATAAGTTTTCGTCCGTTTTTACACCTTTTCGTCCGTTTTTATATGTTTTCGTTCGTTTTTGCACATTTTCTTACGTATTCGTCGGTTTTTACACGTTTTCGTCCGTTTTTATACGTTTTCATTCGTTTTTAGACGTTTCATTCGTTTTTGTCTGTTTTTTACACGTTTTCGTCCGTTTTTATACGTTTTCGTTCGTTTTCATAAGTTTCCGTCCGTTTTACACATTTTCGTCCATTTTTATACGTTTTCGCTCATTTTTATACGTTTTCATTTGTTCTATACGTTTTTAAAAAACAGACAAAAACGTATAAAACGTATAAGAAAGAACAAAAACTTATAAAAACGGACGAAAAACTACCAAAAACACATGAAAACGGATGAAAACGCAAAAAAAATTGATGAAAACGCATGAAAACGTAAAAAAAACCATACAAAAATGAACGAAAACATATAAAAACGGATAAATAATATGAAAACGCAAGAAAACAGGCGAAAACGTATAAAAACGGATGAAAACGTATAAAAATAGACGAAAACGTGCAAAAACTAACGAAAATGTATAAAAATGGACGAAAATGGGCGAAAAAGAATAAAAACGATCAAAAGCGTGTAAAAACGGACGAAAACATATAAAAACGGATGAAAATGTATAAAAACGGACAAAAATGTGTAAATACTGACGAAAACGTAAGAAAACAGACGAAATGAATAAAAACGGACGAAAACGTGTAAAAACGGATGAAAACGTAAGAAAACGGTTGAAAACGCACAAAAACGTGTAAAAACTGACGAAAACGTATGAAAATGTATAAAAAAGTAAGAAAATGGAATTGTAAGTTATTTACTAACGGCCGTTAGTATAAAGGACTAATGATGCGACGTTTAGCTGACGTGGATACATACAATTATAAAAAGTGTCAAGTTTTGTGTTACAATGAAAAAAAATAGTTAACTACACACAATCACAAAAAATGTCAAGTTCGATGCATTTTTTTTTTATTTGCCCTTACTTAATTATACCTCAATGTTCGAAAAAGAAACTCAAAAACCCCTTTTAGAGTTTTGGTTTGCTAGCTTTGACTATCTTTTTAGACATTCTTGGCTTTTGATGATTCCTCACACATGTAATGATGTAAATTATATAATCATTGTGGCCACCGAATTTATTTAGTTGCTTTGAAATTTGCTTCTACAAAAATTACCGCTCGGATTAAAGTAAAATTTAGTCACCTAAGCTCCCACACACCATCACTCAAAGGCGTTAGGGTGGGAGGAGTAAGTAGCGGGTTCAAAAGCGGGTTTGCATGCGGGCTTGCGGGTATGAATGCGTCTTTCGCGGGTTGCCAAATCGGGTTCCATTTGCGAGTACAAAACTCGCTGCGAGCTTTGTATATTTATGTGTGATGTACAACTTTTAATGTGTGATGTACAAGATACTATGGAATAATTGGTGAGAGTGATGGTTGCCAGTAAAAAAGGTTGGGTTGAGGGTTGGGTGGTTGAAATGAGGTGGAGGGATTTGATTGGTTAAAGTTTGAGAGGGTTGGAGGGTAAAAAATGATCACTCCTCCCACCCTTACATCTACTCTAAACTAGATGGAGTGGTCACAGTGTCACACCACTGTTAAGCTTATATAAGGCAAGAAGGGTTGTGGCCCCTCAAATCTAAGACCACTAAAGTAGTTTTTGATAATAACTTAAAGTGTATTAATTAAAAAATAAGTAAGTTAATTAAGTCATCAAATGGATGCTTGTTTAGTATTTAAAATTAACATATGACCTCCTAGAAAAAGCCAGGAAGATGAGGGTCTCCAAATTAAGTTCATCCCTTTTATCCTAATTTTAAATATTTACCCTTTTACTTCTTAACATTATTTTAAATAAAATGGCATAGCAGTAATTTTTTCTAATTCGGGTACTTTATTCAGCACACAAAACAAAGAATCATTTATTCATTTACAAACAGACATCATATATTTAAACAGACACTTAAATTTAACATGACTTAATAAAAAGCTAAACAAACAAGCCCGGCAAAAGGTGTGGTGAAGTTCATTTCCTCTTCATTTGGGTTGCACCTGTGTCACCTCACTTTAACATTATCACTTCAAAATTACCCTTTTATCATAATAAAAAACAATCTCTTCATTTGGGCCCCACCCATCCTAAATTTTAGTTCAAATAGGATGTTGTTATTTATAGTGTAAAAATGTGTTTATAAAAAAAAAAATTAAATCAAACTATAAACGTTTGGCAAGAGTTAAAACCTACAAAAGTGCTTTGTCTTTTCTGCTTCGTTTCCCCGACGACGTGCTGAACGGCGAGCCACGGCGAAGGTTGGGGGTGTGACGGCGAGCAAACGGCGAGACGTGGTGAGATGTAACGGCAAGCAGCAAACCATCACGATATCGTTTGCTCTAAGCTTTATTTTTTGTAGTTTTATATATTATTTCCAAAAAATTTAGTATAAATGTAAAATAATTATAGGTTTGGCTTTTTATTTAGTACGTTTAAGTTTTTAATTATCTATGTATTGTTTTTAATTCTGTACGTTTACGTTTTGAATAATCTATGTAATATTTTTAGTTAATGAATAAAAATTTTTATTAAAAAAATGGGTATAAAGGTGAGGTGGTGTGACCACTTAGGTTGAAAGGTGAGAGGGAGTTAGGGAAAGTGAGATGAGAGAGAAAACAGAGGTGACGCTGACAGAAACGGAGCTTGAGCAATGTTATTAGAGGTGCCGAAATGTTGTCGTAACAATTTTGAGGGAGAGATGTTGATTTAAGTATGCGTTGATGATTTGTGTTTACAAGTAACTTGCGCATTTTACGTTATGCATTACATGTTACAAGTTTGTCATTATTAAAACCGAAGAAAGCGTTTGGTTTAAATATCGTAATATTTGCACTAACAGAGTGGTTGCCAGGAACAATACTTGACTCGTGAAAGATGACTAGTGAAAATTTTTAGTTCACATGTTAGACTAGACACAATATGGAAGTCACAACGAATGTGTCCTGGCAATGAAGAAAGAAAAATGCGCTGCATTTTTGGAGATCAGAAAGAGGGAGGTGGAAATTCGTGAACAAGAGTTGGCAATGCAGCAATATAAACAACGTCAAATGACATAATGTTGTATATGCAACCATATGATCACTTGACTAGAGTAGCACTCGAGCAGATGGAAGAGATAAGGGCGGGGATCAAGGCGAAGTGGAATTTGCCATATTAGTTTAAGTGACGTATCAAGTATGCCTCAACAGAGACGTAGTTTTTCATCCTGACGTAAATCACTCAAGGTATGAACAAACAAATTTAAACTTGATAGATGATCAAAGAAATAATTTTGTTTTTGTTCTAAACTTCACATTTTTAATGTGACAAAACATTTTTCAAAAATACATTTTACAAATTATTTTTGAATTAAAAAGAAATGTTTTAATTGGAAAAATAAGTTTAAAAATACCAACAACTATTTTTCCCCCCAAAACAGCTCCAAACTTTCCCAAATAAACTTTCACCACTAAAAACAAAAATGAGAGTGTTTTTGTCTGGCACGGTACCACTAAATTTAGTGGAACCATGATATATTTAATGGTACCGTCCCTCGGTAACGGTCAAATTTTCTTTGCCAATAAATAGTGGACTATTTTACACTTCTAACTTGATTTTTCCAGTCAGTTTTCTCTGGTCTAATCCCTTCTTAGTTAGATCACTTTCTTTGATCATTTAGAGAGTTTTTCTTTTGTTTAAGAGTGATTCTTTCATCCAACCAAAGATCACCTTCATTCATCTATTAGTCCAAGAGAAGAACACAAAGTATTAAGAAGATACAAGGTGTTAGAGTCATTGTGTATTACACTTGCATTACTTGTTGTTTACTTGTTGTATCTAGACATACATCAAGTTGTCACTGTCTTGTTTAGTCATCTTTTGTGGATCATTGTGATCTTATAGAGATCGGGGAGATCTTGTGTAGGTTGTGTTGATAGTGAGTAGATCGGGTAGATCGTGTGAAGATAGGGTTGATCGTGTAGATCGTGAGGATCGGGTAGATCGTGAGTAGATCGGGTAGATCGAGTGTAGATCATGTGGATCTTGTAGCTTGTGTGATCTGTGAGGATCAGGTTGATCGTGAGTGAGATTGGTACTAGCTAGATTAGTACTCGACATCTAGCTTAGTGTCGAAAAATAATGTAAGCGACGCGGTTTATGTGTTTAGGCCTTAAAACACAAGGTTTGTTATGTTGGGCCATAAAACATAACGGGTTTGGTTGTACCCGAAGAAGAACTCGACATCTAGCTTAGTGTCGGAAAATATTGTAAGCAATGTTGTATGGTTTTCTACGCCGAGAAGGGAGCTTGTTGATTAGTGGAGTAACTCTCGAGTTGGGTACTCGGGGAGTAGAGTAGGGCGAAGAGGAGCTTCGTGACCAAACCACTATAAATTTTCGTGTCTGGTTTGCGCTTTCTTTACTTATCTTTTTACGTTTATTCTTGCATTTACCGCTTTACATTTATACTTTGCATTGCATTTATATTTGTGTAGTTTGTTGCTTATATCATGTTAGTTGTGTTTGTGTCATGGCATGTTATTACTAATATGTATAAGTTTGCGTTAATGTGACATGCCTTACTTGTTGCTTTATATTATCTCTAGTTCTTGTAAGACTAGTGTTGACACTTTTCATATTATGTCACACTTGATCGGGTGTTTGATACAAAAGTTTTTAACTTTTTAAATAGAAACGTATTCACCTCCCCTCTACGGTTTCCACAATTGGTACCAGAGCCACGTCGCTCAAATTTTTAAAACAAATGGTTTTCAAAATTGAGTACGATCCATGTATCAAATTACCCATGAAGGGGGGAAAATATGAAAATTATTTAGTTTCTTAATACTTACATGTTTTGTTATTAAGTATATTTTGTCTACTAGCTTGAAGGTTTTCTTAAACCAATAAAAGAATAGAGTTTGTAAGTATCCGATCACATTTATAGAACGAGTCATAAAGTTATGAGGTTTTGAAACGAGCTTTTGGGACAACTCCTTGTTCTATAGTAAATGTATTTTCGTAAATGTTTTTCTTAGTCCGGAAAGGTTACTTAATATATATTAGATGTTCGTATCTGGTTTATTAAGTTTTACGTCTTTCGTTACGTCAAATACTTGTTTGCGATGAGAAAATTGGTTTTTGACAAAACTGTAATAACAGGTCACGGTACCGTTAAATATAACAGACGGTACCACTAAATACGGACGGTACCGCTAAATTTAACGGTACATTCGTCTGTTTTTCAGAATTGGGTAATTTTCAAAAATTCGTACAAAATCAACTGTAAGTCCGTAGGAGTCGTGTCACCTATCGTTTTAAACGTAATTTAGTCTACTTTCATTTAAAAATACTTTTAGGATATGATTGTAAAGTAAAATTTATGAGAGTCTTTGATTCGTAACAAAGAGACATTTCCTGTCATGCCAATTGCACAAATTTTTGGTCAAATTACAAAGAGAACGTCACACATTGATGTATTTATATTTTCAAAGTGTTGAACTTAATCAAATTTTGAAATGGGGAGTAAAATAATTCACTTTTAAATAAAATCAAGCTTAGTATACATTATTATACTTAATACATAAAATGACGATAAGTATTTTGTGTGTTATGCTAAATTGTTATTTGTTTTTTTTGTGTCATAGTATTGTTAGTTAATATTTTTTAGTGCTTATAGTTATCTTTAGTTGAGCTAATTATATCTATAATCACAAGCGTTTTACATGCCTTGTTGCTATGTGTTAATTATTAGTTTTTCAGTTTATGCGTCAATAGGACTTAGACTAGACTTCTTGCACTAAGTTGCTTAATTGATTTTGCATTGCATATAGGCATAGACCACTTTTCTTGCATATGTGTTTTCGACATCTTGAAAGTTTTAAAATGCTTTAGTAACCTTCTTAGGAATAGAAACTTAGTTGGTTGATCATGTGTGTCGAAAGATATTGTCTTACACAATTATTTTTCCAAAGGTTTAAGTGTAAAAAATATATCACCTCAAAATATTTAACACTTTCATTAAATCCGTAACATGATCTCTAAAACATTACATCCTCTTGTCTTGCTTGACCATGGGTTGTCTAAACAAAATAATAGATCATATTAATACATTAGTATTTAAGTAAAAGAAAATGTATTAAACTTGCGTTGATCTAACACACATACAAAATGTTTTAAACATTTAGTATTTTACGTATGTTGTATAAAAATTGTTAAGATAATTATTTTTATACTCATGATATATCGAAAACTAAGAATATTATACTTAATAATAAATAGTGTTCGCACATAAAAATAAATGACAATCTCGAAGTAGTAAGTTAATATGTCATTAACCTCACACATACAACTGGTATTAGAATAAATGGAACACATTCCTTAAATTTTTATTTTCTTTTAAAAGGAGTGATCGTGAGGGTCAAGAAAGATTTCGAGTACATATCAATTCATTATTCAAATTATGATTGATATCATCATCGAATCTAATTGACAAGTTTTCGAGTATGGACATGAAATTGGAGTCATTATTTGTCTAGCTTCAAGATAACATCAAAATATAATGAAATATATTATCTTGAATCTACATACTCAATCACTCGGTTGTTATAAAAATAATGACGTCCTCTCAAGACGAAAATAATATGCATCGGATCATAACTCACACTTGTGTTGAAGATGCCATATTGAGTCTTCTCGTCCAATGGTTGTGTTCCAAACATTTAACTAATATGTTTAAAAGATGCATAAAATACACAACTAAGTAGGATTGACAACTTGGATGTTTCATCCGAAATATACAAGTAATTTACTTTGCAATGCAATTAGTAAATGTGTCATTTCCGAAAAACCAAACACGAGCAAACAAACAACATATGTAAACTTTGCTCATGAACGACTCAACACTCAAAATCACATGTCAAGTAAAAGTGTCACACATAATATGTTATTAACTATTATGTATGTCATCAATCTTCGAGAAAATCACATGTATTTCTCTTATCAAAAGATTGACAAAGGATAATTTATATCATATGCATCTCATTCCCTTTGTAACATGAATGGTTGTGTTACAAGAGAATACATTGCATTTTGTTAATAAATATTGGATATTAGATTTGAATAATAACCCAATACAACATGTGTCATTGCGTAAACAAGTAAAATTGGTCATACACTAAAATACTTGTTTTACTAAGCATTCGTAAGAGTGATAAGTTTCCTCTTAGAAAAGCATATTTGTTGAAAAATACAATATGTCTCATTTCAATCATACATCATATAATACTCACAAGATCTATTGAGATAAGTAACCTTTACTAGATTATTTTCTCAAGATATGCAAAGTAGCATTCTTGAAACACTCTCAATGTAGCAGATTCTACATTGTATCAAATTAAGGCATCTCTTGGCTCTATAAAACCAAATCATGCTAAAATAACATGTAACAACTCAACAAACACAGATGTCGTCCAAGAGATCATGAAATGCACCATCTAAACTCAATAACCTCTAAATCTCAAACACAAGATTGAAACATTGTGCTTGCCTTTGGTAGGATATTGTGTAAGACATGTCATCTTCTTAACCAACTTTCAAAATATGGTTAGTTAAGTCATATTAGGCCATGTATTAGCAAAATAAGCTAATATCATCTTTGCTATACTTCGATAGGCAAATATAGGAATTTGAATTTTTCTGACATGAGAATGAGTACTGGAGAACCTATCGCACTATATATTCAATTTGACCTAATGGTTGAATTGCTTCCAGGAGAGAAGTTAGGTTCGTGGTATAACCCGTAAAAGTGGTCGTGTTTAGCCTGAATTGAGCACCACTAGTGATAGTCTCATACTCATTCTCTAACTTGAAAATTTTTCATTCCTACATTTGACTAAAGATAGTTTACATCGGTGAACTTTATCTCCCATTAGGATTGCATTTTGAACAAGTGGGAATTAGAACTCTCCTTAGTGAACCTAGATTACTTGCATCCGACATATGTGTTTCAAAGTGATAACATATTCTTGTGAGATATGATTATGTGCCTTCATGCTTTCTTAATGCTCAATGATTATTTTCTTAATTATTGAATGCATGTTTATTAGAAAGTTTTTTTCTTTGATTAGCTATTCCGATGTTTTATCTCTTGATATATATATATATATATATATATATATGATACATGCTCTTAAATGTTAAATGATCATCATGCTTTGCATGATATTTGCATTTATTCCTTACGTGTTTTTTAGATGATTTTCTTGCGCACCCACACTACGTTGTTTTGACGCAAAATGAATTAGATATGCCTATTCCTATAAACTCTTAGACATCATATAGTCATACACTAGTGTCAAAATATATAAGTTAAGAGTAGTCGCGAAATTGTCCTAATTCCTTGGTCATCATTTCGCTTTCTTCCAAGTGATACACTATTTTGTCAAGAGAAGGTTAGATACAAGCCTAGTAGAACTCAGAAAAGGTTTGACAACTCAAATATTTCATCCGAAATATTCAAGTAATTTTAACTTGCGATCGCAATTGTTAAATGTCATTTCCGAAACATCATATTCAAGCCTTTTAACAACATATGTTAAAACGCTCATCCAAAAGCTAAAAGCTAACATCAACCTTAGGGTGACAAAGGACTCACGAGTTACTATATAAGTGATTAGTAGTTCCTTTCATCCTCGTGTGAATATACACTTCTTAAGACCAAGTATATTCATTTTCGTTAGTTCCTTTTATCCCCATAGGTTTGTCATCGTGTTTTGTGTCAAGCTCACCTCATAGATAATGAGGATCGAACTTATCTATCAGTTTTAGGGTAGAAAACAAACGTATCATCCTATCTCGCCAAGAGTACGTTGATACTCTCTTTCTTCCGAATAATGGGCAATATGCCTATACGAAGATTGATATCTTTGAGTCCTTTCTTTTTCGTCGCCAATCTTGATCACCTACCGACGTGCAGCGATCTCACAACAACAATGGCTGTTCATCCTAAAAATCCCATCAATCACCCTAAGAACACCAAACCTCAATCATCTTGAAGCCATCCTTATGTTCCAAATCGAGTCTCACCCACACATCCGAAATATTTAAAGTATATTTAATTTGGTAAATGCAATTAAATGTCATCTCTCGTTCTCGATCAACGTTCATCGAATCCCGTTGGGTTCATTCATAAAAGAATTTATTTGGAATAAATTCCTTTAATCTAAGGTCCAGAAAAATCATAACGTATGTGAAATTTCTTTGTCGAAAATCAAATTCTGGGTCAAAACTGACCTCAGCTGTGACAACTAGTAAAATTTTCCCTAATATTTATATTATTGACAATTCATTTATGTGACTAGGACACCTGACTAGACCATTATGTGTTAAAACGGATAACAGGCCTGCACATATTGACACCCGGAAATCTCACCAAGGAACAGTGAAATTATCACATTTTATGATTTACTCATGATTATTGTATTGAAAACAGGAGGTTATCCCAGTTTCACGCGGATTGACACCACACGCAAACCAGGAAACAAATCAGAGATTCAGAAAATGTTAGTGAATAATTAAGGACTCGGAAATAAATTCAAGTAACACATAATGACTCTAGGAATAAAAACTCTCAAACGGTTCTAGGACGGATCCGAATTTGAGACAGTTTGACGAAACGCGGGTATTAAATTACCAAACCTTACCTAATAATACATTCACTACTTAAAATAATTTTTTTTTCTTTTTCCCTTCCACTAACACACACACCCAAAAGTCTGTAACCCTATCTTCTTTTTGTCGCCTCCCTTATCTTCCCCAGGAAGACTTCGAGCTATCACCATCCCAAAACCCAGGCGCCATTAATTCCTTTGACCTAAAACCCTTGTCTCCTTCATAGATCACGAGATAGCATAGGATACGAAACCATAGAAATAGAGAAAACACACCAAAAAGGTAGGCTCATCCACCCCAAATCCGAAAGACAATATGGAATTACTCTCCAATACCCTCCTTAAATCCACGCCTCCAAGTGGGATTCGAATCACACAATCATCAAAACACACCGAACATCTGAGAAGTTCTCAAGAAAAGGGTCAAGTTTTGATTCGATTGGAGGTTGAGGTGGGTTAATATTGGAGCAGTTGGGTCTCGAATTGGAGGATTCATTCTAATGTCCAATCGCCAAGAAATCTTCGTAAGGTTAATCTTGATCTTAGTATGATATTATATTTTTTTTTTTAGAATCGTTATAAGTAAGAAAATTTAGATCGAATGATTTAGAAAATTGGTGATGATAATATTGTGTTCCTGCCGAATTAATACCTAGGCACACCATTGTTTTTTAGGAAAGATTTTAAGTTTTGATTAGTTTAAGTCGCATAAGGATTTCCAGGAATGGAGAACTTTGGTAAAGTTAGTATTGATTTGTAGTTATGTCGAATAGAAAGTCCCAGGATTAGAAAACTGTTGAGTTAGTTAGTAATGGTGGTGACAAGGAAGGTTAAGTTTAGTTGTGACGATGTTGTATTCGAACCCACCATGGGAATTGGGTTCATGAACCTGGAAATTTCGTGAGTCAAGTAGACTGTTACACGCCCTGTTGTGATGAAGTCAAGAACCTAGGAACCACGGGTTATGGATTCGAACCTGTGGAAGAAATGTGGCAGAGTTAGCGTGGTTAGGTAGCCATTGGGAGTTGCTAAGCTAGTCCGAATTAGTTAAAACCATTAGGCTTACCATGTGGATTGTATCTCGGTTCAAGGTATGAAACGAGTTACCCTAACACAAGAACCCAAAACTGCAACACAAGGCATCAAAACATCCTCAACGAAACCCATATGGGATAGGAAGTACTCGTACAAAGGTAACCTTTAGGATGAACAAGAAAAATAGAAAGGTTGAGACAACTAAGTTTTGGAGACCCTAGGTTCCACTATGTCGACCTCAAAATGGGTCAAGGACTCAACGTATAACCAACACATAGACACCAAGAACTTGGAGTCGAGTAGTACTCGAAGGCTAGTCACAAAGTAAGACCAAGGCCATGAATTGTGGCTCATTACAGTCGCAAAATGGAGATCCCAGAAAGACCTCGCCAAGTTGGTAACTTGGCACAAGTCTGTCTTGACCACAGTGAGAATACCAGGCCAAACGACCCTACAACCAAGCCCAACTAGGAGCCTATTAATAGCCCATTAGACAGCCATGGACCCAGTTGGTAAGCCCACCAGGAATTGTTTTAAAAATAGTCCACTAGTAGCTTGATTTTCCCCCTCTTAGAACCCATGGGCCGCAGCCCATTAGTACCATTAGTGTAAAAACATATTTCGAATAACAGTTATGATATTACCGTCAAGAACAACTAAAATGAATCAATAGCCGTCACGAACTAATGTATATTAACTAACGTTTAAAACTTGTAATAGCCGAAAACACAAAAGAAACATGAAAACTTATTAACTTACATAAAAACTTTGGATAGGCAACTATAAACACTTGGCGGAAAAATTACTCAACTTAAGGTTACATTGAAACAAGTATAGCCGAGAAACCAAAAGTGTGATTTTAATTACACTAACATATGTGTAAAAGTTTGAATAGCCGAAATGATAAACACAACGCAAATAATTAAACGACTAGACTAAATATAAAATATATATACACATTGTTAAACAATTAACTTCACTTACATTTTGGAAAATAGGGATAAACATATGTATACAAACTAGATTAAATTGTGTAGCAAAGGTAATTATGTCAAAAAAAAATAAGTTTCACGATAGATATAAACCATAACACATGTCGAGATATATATAAATATGTAAGCATTTATATTCGTCATATTGATAACCAAATAAATTAAAAGTGAACGTCACTAAAATATATATCATTTAACTTGAATAGATTAGTCGAAACATAAAACTTTAAACTAATGTTGTTTAAATGGATCATAATAGAGAGACTAGTTAAATTACTCAAGTAACGGGTAGAAACCATTAGGTGATGAACTTCACGAATGTTAAATCATATTTTTAAAATCAACATAGGCGAATCTAACAAACAAGATATGTGAATAAATATACCTATCACAATTAGGTTAAATTCATTCATAACTTAGATCGTTAGATGTTTCCAACCCCTAGTTACCATGACCTTAGGACAATTATAAGAGTACACATCACCATCCCTTAGGAGAGACCGTAGTAACCACACTTGCCATCACACAAGTGACAACGCATAGGTATACTAAAACATTAAAATTAAAATCTGAAGAGACTTGGATATAATACTTGAAACTAAGACATGGTTATTTAATATAGGTTGCGTGTTGGTGCCGTGCACCCGCTAATTTCACAGCGTTCGCTGTTCAAACCAATAAAAGTGAGTTTATAGCCCCAGTTTTACTTTTACTTGTTTTTACAAATATGGGGTGAGAAACATGCAAATCTTTTACGGACCATAATGTTAATGCTTTTACTCAAACCTATTGCACAGTTAGCCTAAGCCCTAGAACCCACTATTATGCCCATTTTCATGAGCCGTTAATTTCCTTTGGGAAGCACGATTGCTTTAGATAGATCTATTGGGGTGACTCCCCCGCTCGGTTTGACCGGATAGGCAGACGAGCGTATAGCAAGTTGGACTTCGAGTGTATTGGGTTAAACACTCGCTAAGGGCCCCTTGACTATTATTTTTGTGTTAGAGATTAGCACACTGGACTATCGAGCTTCGGTTGCATGAACTTAGTGCTAGCGTGATAGATACTTTGTATGTCATTATATGTGTTATAATGATCATGCTGGTCCAAACTAAATATTTGATGATTTTAATCAAATCTATTAACTCACCAGCTTTTGCTGACTTTTAGCATGTTTTTCTCAGGTGTGTGATTTGATTTAGTATGGCAAGATATGGTAAGGCAAAAAGGGTCATGGAGCTTTTTATCAGATTGGCAAATTATTTTTGGAGACTTGTTTTTATGTGGGATCACAATGTTTAATGGGCCTAATTTCTATCAAAACTATGACTTATCTTTTGTAAAACTAATTTGATGATTTTAATTAAAAACGGAGTATGTATTCCGTTCTTTATCATCTTGTGTTGTGATTTTCAATAGTAGCACCCTCAAAGTTCTGTATGCTTCCGCGACCGTTGTAAATTTTGGGGGTGTTACAGATTGGCATCAGAGCCCAGGTTATAGAGAACTAGGTATATATAAACCCTAAACTATAACCATTTTTATAAAAACAAGTCCCTATGACTGCTATTTGCCTTGCTTGCCATTTTACTTGATTATTTGATTTGACTGTCTGTTATGATTGTGACTTGTTACTATAAGTATTATATGTATATATTTATATACACTTAACCCACACTAGTTATTATTACCGATATATTACACACTTATACCATTTTGTCACAGACTATGTCTTCCCATCCTATTCCGCCGAGTTCACCAAATTCAGAAGACCCGTACATGCAAGTGCTACAAGCCTATAATGCACCGGATCCAGACCTACTCGAGCCCACACTCACAGCAACACTGCCTACTCCCAGTCAGCCTACTGGTCACGATACACAGCCTGTTTCACATACTCTTCCAGTCAGACGTACAGCTCGCATGAGAGTTCCTGTTTATCGGATGAGGTACTCATATTTTCTGTCAGCATCCTAGAAGAGACCTCGAGTTATCTATACAGGGACATCTACCACCCCAGTTTCAGTTTCCCCAGCATCATCTCTAGAGCATTCACCACCTCACCAACGGCTCAGAAGGGCTGATGACCTCTATTCAGAAGAAGAAGAGGAAGAAGTGGATCCTGAAGAAGATCCTGAAGAAGAACAAGTGGCAGACCCTATTACACCAGCTGAGCCACGACACGGGAAAGGGATATTGGAAGAAGTGCCTAGTACATTCGAGTTGGGACAGAGCTCCAGGGCAACTCAGATTGTGGGAGAGGACAGGGATATGCCTCTCGGATTAGGTTTGAGAGCTGCTAGCTTGCGAGCCAGGGATGAGGCTCCGGTCACCTGTGAGATTAATGGCATAGTGTGGAAGGATATTGAGTGTATTCATAGCACTCTACTCCAGGCAGGTAGTCCCACTTATGAGCCATCTTCACCTACTTTTGTGCCGCCATCTCCATCACTACCGATTTCCCCTCCACCAGCTGTATCACCATTGGCAGAAGAGGAGGAAGATGATGTTACTGGGTTTGTAGACCAGTTGGGTGCACAGGGAAATTTGTTGGACGTTCATTCCGATCAGTTGGAGAGATTAGGGAGACGGGATGAACAGGTCGGCAGAGAGCTAGCTGAAGTCCGACGGAGGTTAGGAGATATTGGGAGAGACCAAGCCAGAGCTTGGGATGCCGAATGGACAAATTGGCATCGTATGCATGAGCTAGAGCCAGTTATGGCTAGAGTCACGAGAGCTGAGCACGAGGATCGTAGGGAGGTATTAGCGTTAATTAGACGCGAGGCACAGCTCGAGACTAGGGTAGGAAATTTGGAGACCATCATAGCTCAGATGGCACGAGAGCTGACACAGCTACGTATCAGACAGGATGAGTTTGAGAGTTAGGAGTTGAGATGTATCTACACTAAACTGGGTAGTTGCCAGTTAGTGGTAGTAGTTTGTAGTCTTAGTAGTAGTCAAGGAACTTATGTTATTTCTTAGATGTTTGAGTTTGAAATTTTGTACACCTAACCTTATTTTAATATATATGACGAGCTTGATCGACTATTTTGTTATGTTACCATCTTTAGGAAATTTACCTTACCCATATGCATTACACTTGTGCCAATTCTTCAAATCTTGATTATCTCCATCCTTCTTATACAACAACATGCCTCCAAAGAAAGTAACTAGAGCCACCCATGCACAAACAACAAACCAAGGCCCCGCTGGAGCTGCAGCAGCCCCACATGTGAATCGAGCCATTCTCGATCAGCTCGTGGAAGAACGAGTGGCAGCAACACTGGCTGCAGCAAACAACTCTACAACGAATGTTGGCAATTCGAGACCTGCGACTAACAATGCTCGAGGTTGTACATACCAAGACTTCCGGAAAATAATGACTGGAGGTTTTGGAGGTACTGAAGGAGCCGTTGTATTGGTTCGATGGATACAGAGATTGGAGACGGTGTTTAGGATTAGTGGATGTTTGGAGGAGGATCAAGTTAAGTTTGCATCGTTCACGTTTCTGGATGCAGCTCTATCTTGGTGGAATAACTACTTGAAATCATCTGGCTATGACGCTGCATATGCAATGTCGTGCGAAAGCTTTAAAGAGATGGTTCTCAAGAAATACTGCCCTAGGAATGAAGTGAAGAAGCTAGAAGTAGAATTTTGGAATCTTAAAGTGCAAGGCACTAACATGGCAGTATATAACCAACGCTTTCAGGAACTAGCTCTATTGTTTCCTGATATGGTTCAAACTGAGGCTCGTTTGTTGGAGAGGTACATCGGAGGATTACCTCAGTCTATTAAAGGCAATGTCACTATGTATAAGGCTGCGGATCTCCACGAGACAATAGAGGTAGCCAACAAGCTGATGAATTAGGTGATTGAAGATTCGATCGAAGCGGGTGTGAACAATAAAAGGAAATGGGATGACCATCCCCGAAACAATAACCACCCGAACAAGAGGCATAAGATTGCCAAGGTGTATGCTGCCGGACCTACAGAGAGGAAGGTCTACGTTGGAAGCTTGCCATTTTGCAATCGATGCAAGTTGCATCACAAGGGTCAGTGCACCGTCAAATGCAACAAGTGTTAGAGAGTAGGACACATGACCCGCGATTGCAGAGCAAGACCTCTAGTGGCAGCACAAGTTGCACCGGCAAGGGCCGGAATCACGTGTTTTGGCTGTGGTGAAAAGGGACATTATAAAAGTGAATGCCAAAAGATAAAGGACCAGGGAAACGGTGGCAACAGAGGCCAACTAAGAATTTTGGGTAATACAAGGAACCCAGGAGCAGTCATGAACCAATTAGCTATTGTGCCCCAAGGGAATAAGGGGAAAGATGCAGTAGCCCATGGCAGGGTTTACGCGGTGGGCAAAGTGGAAGCCCAAGAGGACCCGAATGTGGTAACGGGTACGTTTCTCGTAAATAACCGCTATGCATCTATACTATTTGATACGGGAGCAGATAGGAGTTTTGTTTCCACTGCTTTTAGCCCATTGCTTGGTATTTCCCCGACTACTTTAGGCAACGTATATAATATAGAACTGGCTAATGGAAAAGTAGAAAAAGTAGATACCATTGTAAGAGGTTGCACCTTAAACCTATCCAACCGCCCATTCAATATTGACCTAATACCTATAGAACTAGGAAGCTTTGATGTCATCATCGGGATGGACTGGTTGTTAAAGTACCATGCTAGTATTCTTTGTGACGAAAAGATCGTCCGAATACCTTACAGGAACGAAGCCTTAGTCATAGAGGGTGATAGGAAAGGTCGACGAAGCACCTCGAGATTAAACGTTATCTCCTACGCGAAGGTCCAGAGGCATCTTGAGAAAGGATGCCTTCTCTTTTTAGCTCAGGTTTCTGGAAAGGAAGAAAAGAAGCCGGAGGAAAACGATTGGAAGATGTGCCGATCGTTAGATATTTCCCAGATGTCTTTCCTGAAGACTTACCCGGACTCCCACCAAAACGACAGGTCGAATTTTGAATTGACCTAGTACCAGGTGCCGCACCTGTAGCACGAGCGCCTTACCGAATAGCCCCAACAGAACTACAAGAGCTATCTGAACAATTGTCAGAACTCTCTGACAAAGGATTTATCAGACCAAGTTCCTCGCCTTGGGGAGCTCCAGTACTGTTTGTCAAGAAGAAAGATGGATCGTTCCGAATGTGCATCGACTATAGGGAACTCAATAAGCTAACCATTAAGAACCGATACCCCCTTCCCAGAATCGACGATCTGTTCGATCAACTCCAAGGATCGTGAGTTTACTCAAAAATCGACTTAAGATCCGGTTATCATCAACTGAGAGTACGGGAAGAAGATATCCCAAAGACGGCTTTTAGAACTCGATATGGCCACTATGAGTTCCAGGTTATGCCTTTTGGCTTAACCAACGCACCAGCGGTATTCATGGATCTCATGAACTGGGTGTGTAAGCCGTACTTAGAGAAGTTCGTGATCGTCTTTATTGACGACATCTTGATATATTCTCGGTGTGAAAAGGAGCATGAAGAGCATCTTAGGTTAATCCTAGAATTATTAAGGGAAGAGGAACTATACGCCAAATATTCCAAGTGCGAGTTTTGGATACCAACAGTCCAATTCTTAGGTCACGTAATTGATTAACAAGGTAACCATGTAGATCCCGAGAAGATTGAGTCGATAAAGTATTGGGCGACTCCTACAACTCCTACAGAAATACGCCAATTCTTAGGACTCGCAGGATACTACAGAAGATTCATTGAAGGATTCTCGAAAATAGTAAAGCCTTTGACGAAGTTGACCCAGAAAAATAAGAAATTTGATTGGGGAGAGAAAGCGGAGGAAGCTTTTCAACTTCTCAAGAAAAAGTTGTGTAGCACACCTATCTTAGCCCTACCAGAAGGCAGTGAGGACTTTGTAGTCTACTGTGATGCCTCTCATAAAGGGTTAGGAGCTGTACTAATGCAGCGAGAAAAGGTGATAGCTTACGCCTCACGACAATTAAAGAGTCACTAGAAAAACTACACTACCCATGACCTAGAGTTAGGATCAGTAGTGTTTGCCCTTAGAATTTGGAGACACTACCTTTACGGCACCAAGTGCATAGTATATACCGACCACAAAAGTTTGCAACATATTTTGGATCAGAAGGAACTCAATATGAGGCAACGTTGATGGTTAGAATTGCTCAGTGACTATGACTGTGAAATTCGATACCATCCGGGCAAAGCAAACGTGGTAGCGGATGCACTTAGCCAGAAGGAGAGACCGAAACCCCTAAGAGTAAGATCATTAGGTATGACCATTGTCTCACCACTTCCCTCGAAAATTAGAGAAGCTCAGATTGAGGCTCTGAAGGAAGAGAATAAGCCTAATGAGAGAATCGACGGAATGGCCAAAAGCGAAAATGGATTCGTAAGGAAAACGGATGGAACTTTTTGTTTCAAGGACAGGAGTTGGATTCCACTCTACGGAGGTACACAAGAAATCATTATGCACGAATCCCATAAGACAAAGTATTCCATCCATCCGGGAACCGACAAGATGTATCTTGACCTGAAAAAGCTGTATTGGTGGCCCAATATGAAAGCTGACATTGCGACCTATGTCAGTAAATGTCTAACGTGTTCCAAGGTAAAGGCTGAACACCAGAGACCATCAGGTTTGCTCGTACAACCTGAAATCCCAGAATGGAAATGGGAACGTATAACCATGGATTTTATCACCAAGTTGCCCAGAACGCCAAGTGGCTATGACACAATTTGGGTGATCGTCGACCGCCTTACCAAATCCGCTCACTTTCTACCAATTAAGAAAAACGCCAGTATGGACAAGCTTGCACAGCTGTATGTAAAAGAAATAGTTGCTCGACACAGAGTTCCACTTTCGATCATATCTGACCGAGATAGTCGTTTTACGTCAAATTTTTGGAGATCTCTGCAAGACGCTTTAGGAACCGACTTAGATATGAGCACAGCATACCATCCGTAAACAGATGGTCAAAGTGAGAGGACCATCCAAACCCTAGAAGATATGCTGAGAGCATGTGTGATAGACTTCGGTAACAGTTGGGATAGACACCTACCGTTAGCCGAATTTTCTTACAATAATAGTTATCACACCAGCATTAAAGCTGCACCATATGAGGCACTATACGGCAGGAAATGCAGATCCCCGATATGATGGGCTGAAGTTGGAGAAAGCCAACTCACCGGTCCAGAGTTAGTACAAGAGACTACAGAAAAGATCGTGCAGATCAAGAACCGAATGCAAGCGGCCCGATATCGTCAAAAAAGCTATGCTGACAAAAGACGAAAGCCACTTGAGTTTCAAGTTGGAGATCGTATCATGCTAAAAGTATCGCCATAGAAAGGCGTGATCCGTTTCGGGAAGCATGGAAAATTAAACCCTCGATATATAGGTCTCTTCAAAATTCTCACGAGAATAGGACCAGTAGCTTACCGACATGAATTACCTCAAGAACTCAGTTCCGTGCACAACGTGTTCCGTGTGAGCAATTTAAAGAAGTGTCTTTCCGACAAAAACCACGCCATTCCTTTAGAATAAATTCAAGTTGACGAAAGATTGAATTTGGTCAAAGAACCCGTCGAAATAATGGACCGAGAGATCAAACGGTTAAAGCAGAGCCGTATCTCTATCGTCAAAGTCCGTTGGAACTCCCGTAGAGGCCCCGAATACACATGGGAACGGGAGGATGAGATCAAACGAAAATACCCACACCTCTTTACACACCCAACGAGTAACCCTAAGTGAAAATCAAGGACGGTTTTCGTTCCTAAGACGGGGAGGATGTGACAACTGGTAAAATTTCCCTAATATTTATATTATTGACAATTCATTTATGTGACTAGGACACCTGACTAGACCATTATGTGTTAAAACGGATAACAGACCTGCACATATTGACACCCGGAAATCTCACCAAGGAACAGTGAAATTATCACATTTCATGATTTACTCATGATTATTGTATTGAAAACGGGAGGTTATCCCAGTTTCACGCGGATTGACACCATGTGGATTCTATCTCGGTTCAAGGTATGAAACGAGTTACCCTAACACAAGAACCCAAAACTGCAACACAAGGCATCAAAATATCCTCAACGAAACCCATATGGGATAGGAAGTACTCGTACAAAGGTAACCTTTAGGATGAACAAGAAAAACAGAAAGGTTGAGACAAATAAGTTTTGGAGACCCTAGGTTCCACTATGTAGACCTCAAAATGGGTCAAGGACTCAACGTATAACCAACACATAGAAACCTAGAACTTGGAGTCGAGTAGTGCTCGAAGGCTAGTCACAAAGTAAGACCAAGGCCATGAATTGTGGCTCATTACAGTCGCAAAATGGAGATCCCAGAAAGACCTCGCCAAGTTGGTAACTTGGCACAAGTCTGTCTTGACCACAGTGAGAATACCAGGCCAAACGATCCTACAACCAAGCCCAACTAGGAGCCTATTAATAGCCCATTAGACAGCCATGGACCCAGTTGGTAACATGGGCTGCGTACAGGTCTTTAGCCCACCAGGAATTGTTTTAAAAACAGTCCACTAGTAGCTTGATTTTCCCCCTCTTAGAACCCATGGGCCGCAACCCATTAGTACCATTAGTGTAAAAACATATTTCGAATAACAGTTATGATATTACCGTCAAGAACAACTAAAATGAATCAATAGCCGTCACGAACAAATGTATATTAACTAACGTTTAAAACTTGTAATAGCCAAAAACACAAAAGAAACATGAAAACTTATTAACTTACATAAAAACTTTGGATAGGCAACTATAAACACTTGGCGGAAAAATTACTCAACTTAAGGTTACATTGAAACAAGTATAGCCGAGAAACCAAAAGTGTGATTTTAATTACACTAACATATGTGTAAAAGTTTGAATAGCTGATGAACTCAAATAAGTACATTTTATTACTATCATTTATCCTATTAATTTGACTTGTTTTATTATATTATGTATGAGGATTGATACTTAATCGTTTACTTTTGTAATTCTCGGTTGAAAACAAGCATTTGGTGAAACTTGGCGATTTTGGACTAATTATGGAGCAAAACATGCAAGAAGTTAAGAGTCTACTGAAATGCACAAGATCAAGACTAATCTGCTCCAGATGCGCCGCATCTCACTTATCACATACGGTGCATCACTATCAATATTTCACCAGATACGATCCAAGATATAAGAGGACATGCGCCGCATCCAAAGATAAAGATACGCCGCATCTTCTGGCGGTGTACGAATATTCCTGAATATTATAATCTTGGACCCCACGCGAAGTTAAGTAAATGCGCCGCATCTACTTACTAGATGCGCCGCATCTTACCCTCAGACAGAAACTATAAATACCCCAAGACCAGACGAATTTCGAAGAGGCATATATAAGATACGAAGACCGAAGTAAATAAACCAAGGACGAATTCAGTCGAATAGCGAGCACAAGACACACTCAAATCAAAGATACAAGAGCTGTAAGAAGGTGCTGCATGTGTTTAATTCATTAAGTAGTTTTGTTTTATTGTGTTAGTAAACTTTAATTCATCAAGATTGGTGGCTTGTGTAATGTGACAACGAAAAGATTTCACTCCCTTAAAACTGCTTTCTCATTAATTAAAGTTTATATGTTGATGTCTTTGGTGACTTTTATTAGTGCATTGATAACCTCTGTGGCTAGCTGAGCGTTGATCGGGTCGCCATGCCTCTGCCCTCGCCTATTTATTAGATCGCCTATGCATTCTATGGTCTGTAGAAAAGTAGGAGAAAGATAAATAGGATAGTCATAAGTAATCATTAAGGGTTTACTCGCCGATAAGATTAGAACCAACGAGAAAGGACTTAATCTCGGTGCGTTGCATCGAACTATACACTTCATATAACACTAGCAATAAAACAAGTGACAAACTACTTATCATAAGGACAGCCCTCTTATTGTCTCGAGTATTTATCTGTGTACGTGTGTGCTATTCGCTGATTCGTGCCTATTGGTTTAGTTTATTATTTAATTGCAACCAAATCGTGCCAGTCTCTCAGGCTGAACCCCCTTGCGTTAGATTAGGTTGTATAGCTAACTTAATATATTAAAATACTGATTAGAATAACTAGATAATACGTTCCACTCTTAGTGATCGACACTCTACTTACCATTATATTCATACTGACCGGGTACACTGCTCGTTAAGTGTGTGTGTTATTGATAAGTCGGCTAAATATAAATTTAAAACTTGATTAGGCATTAAAACTGCTAAACCGCAACGACACATCGCACGCATCAAGTTTTTGGCGCCGCTGCCGGGGAGTGAATTGTTATTATCTGTTAATTTGATTAGTATTTTAATTAGGTTTTTAATTTTTTTTTAGCTAACCGCTAATTTTGTTGTGTATTAGATTAATTTGCATTCATTGTACTATTTTGCATATTTTCTGTTTTGTGTGTTATTTGTTTGCTTTTGTTTGTGTTTATTTTCGTGTGTTTTTATTTGTTTTAATTTTTCGTGTTTTTTGTGTTCTGCTATCGTTGTACTGAGCTAAATCGAACGATACGGCGCATCTGATTTATCAGATACGGCGTATTGCGTTCAATTTTTATAAAATACAATGCGTTTAATTAATTCGATACGACACATCTTTTCCCTAAGATACGGCGTATCTGTTTTTGATAAATTTTTTTTTCTAAACGTTAACGCCATACGACGCATCTGCTTCCGCAGATACGGCGTATCTATTATTTTAATTAAAAACAGTTTTCGAATTATTAAACAGATACGGCGTATCGATTTTTATCGATACGGCGCATCTTCTGAATCAAAAATCTTATATTTTGAAACGTAACGAAGATACGGCGCATTAACTTTTGTTAATACGACGCATTTAATTTTTTAATAAATATCGATTTTTGATAATTAAAATTGATACGGCGCATTCTAATTTATAAGCGGCGTATCTATTTTCTGAATAAAGTCTGATTAAATTTTAACGATTATAAGATACGGCGTATCCAACTTTTTGGATACGGCGCATCGTCTGCAGATATCAGTAACTTTAAATTTTCGTATTCCGTTTTCGTTGTTAATTTTCTGATATACTACTTTCTTGAGCATACCCTACCGATAATTTTTGTGTTGATTTCAGGAAGTGCATGACCAGGAGTTCTACGAAGAACTTGATTCAACCTTTCGAAGATCCTGAACGAGTCTTTCATTCGCTTAAAAGGCTTTTCAACACAAAAAGCTTTGATACTTCAAGTTCATTTGAGCTTGATTATTTTTCTGAAGAGAAAGAGGAAGAAGAAACAGAAACAATGGGCGAAAACACAACTATGGAGGAATACATGAACAAAACCCGTGCTGATTACACTTCAGGAGTTGCTAGACCAAAGTTTGATGATAAGTCAAAGTTTGAATTGAAGGGTCAGTTTCTCAAAGAGCTAAGAGAGAATGCTTTCAGTGGATCGGAACATGAGGATGCTAATGAGCATGCTGAAAAGGTCCTCGAGATTGCGGATTTGTTTACTTCAGAAGGAGTCACTGACGATCAAATCATGCTAAGAATCTTTCCACTCTCACTAAAAGGAGCTGCTAACAAGTGGCTAAGGAATGAACCTGCTAGTTCAATCACTACATGGGAAGATTTGAAGAGCAAATTCCTGAAGAGATATTGTCCACCTGCTAAGACTGCTAAAAAGATGGAGGCTATCAACAGTTTCAAGCAAGAGCCTGATGAAACTCTTTATCAAGCTTGGGAACGATTTAAAGATTTATTGGTAAAATGTCCTCAACACTATCTAACCGCTATGCAGGAGATAATATTGTTTTATCAAGGACTGGACGTGCCTACTAGACAAATCTTGGACGCTAAGGGAGCTGTGCCTCAAATGAGTGCAGCCAATGCTAGGAAAGCGATCCAAGAAGCTGCTGATCATTCTCAAAAATGGCACGATGGAACCTCTACTAGATCTAAGAGCAGTACTAATTTTGACGGGATTGCTGCTATTCAAGCTCAATTGGATAAAATAAGTAGAGAGATGAAGAAGCGTGATGAAAGAGTGTATGCTGCCCAAGTTGGATGTGAAAAGTGCGAAGGACCTCACTACACTAAAGATTGCCCGAATAAGAATGAAAGTGAGACGTTTGAAGAAGCATATTACACCCAATTTGGACAACCATTCCGACCTTCGGGAAGATTTAGGGAAGCTACCCCGGGATTCTATCAAAAGAACAACTTTAATCCCGCTTATCAAGAGAGGAGGCAGACTTTAGATGACACTCTAAAGCAAATTATGGCCGATGCTGCTAAAAGACATGAAGAGAATACTGCTATGATCAAAGAAATCCGAGCTTCAACGGACACTACTACAAGAAATCAAGGAGCTTCGATCAAAGCATTGGAACAACAAATTGGTCAAATGAGCAAAGTTCTTCAAGAAAGGGGATATGGAAGTTTACCTAGCTCAACTGAGACCAACCCTAGGGATCATGTCAAGGCCATAAGCACCACTGAAGAAGTCACTCCTTGCTTACCTAGAAGATCGATGAATGGTAATGATGGTGCAAGACCCGAATTTTTCTTTAATTCTTCAATCAGTTTAAGGAGACTACTCAAAGAAAAGACAAAGATTGAAGAAGAGATCAAGGCTACAATAAAAGAAGGGAGCTCTGCAACCGATTTAAATGCCTTACCTCATAAAGAAAAAGACCCAGGAAGTTTTACTCTCCCTTGTTCAATTAATAATATATCTTTCAATAATGTGTTAGCTGACTTAGGAGCTAGTGTTAGTGTTATACCTCTTAAGACATTCACTACCCTAGGACTAGGTAAATTAACACCAACTAAATTACTTATTGAATTGGCTGACAAAACTGTAAAACGACCTGAAGGGATTGCTAATAATGTGCTAGTTAAGATTGAGAAGTTTGTTTTCCCTGTAGACTTTATTATTTTAGATATGCCCGAGGATGTTAAGATTCCTTTAATCCTTGGAAGACCTTTCTTGTCTACTGCCCATGCTAAGATTGATGTGTTTAAAAGAAAAATCTCGTTGAGAGTAGGGAATAATAAACTAGTCTATAAGTGCCAAGATCCTGTTAAAAGCATAATTAGAGGAGTCTATGTGCTAGGATTAAGAGAGCGTATGGACCTCGATCTTGAAGCTAGGCTCATGGGAGAAACATTGATTCAAAACAACTCAACTAATCCTAATCATGAGAACTTTGAGGAATTTATTGACCTTAATGTACCTACCGAACTTAGACGCGATGTTGTCAATGATTCTGATGATGAGTGGTATGATTGTGTAGTAATTAACAAACGTAGGAGAATAGTTGAGAATACAAATTTGAATAATGATGTGTTTATTGAACTACCACCCCACCTTGCTTATTTATGCTTATATGATAATAAGAATTTCCCGTCTATTATTTTGTCATCTCTGCCCGAAAAGGACAGAACTTTATTTATACAGATATTAAAGAAGAACGGCGTGGAAATTAAGGACGAGCGAGGAATGTTCAATATTACTGAATTGGGAATGAGGGAGCGCGATGTTTCCGACTCCTTCAATGATCGATATTAAAGAGCTGAACGTGAGTCTAACTTGAAGACTCTGGAATAAAGACAAGTGCTTACCGGGAGACAACCCGGATTTATCTTTTAATTTTCTGTTTGTGTCGAGTCAGTCAGGCCGCAGAGGATACGCCGCATCTCAATTCTGAGATGCGACGCATCTCCTGCAATGGTCATATCTTTATTTTTCTGCATTTTTTATTTTCGAATTTAAAAATTCTTATCAGTTTATTTAAATGCGGCGTATCCCTGGTTAAGGATGCGGCGCATCTTCTATTCTGATCCGTAATTATTCCAGGCTCGATACGGCGTATCTTCTTCCATAAGATACGGCGCATCGACTGACCTGATGATTTTCATTTTTAATTTTTATGTTTTATTTTTACCTAACTACTAATGTATTATGCAAGTTTGAACCTTTCTTACCTTAGGTGTGTTTTGAAGCCTTGGTGGTATTATAGATTCCTGCATTTCCTGTGGATACATCGAATATGAAGCTTAAACGTTCTAATCCCCAAGAAAGATGATTTTTGCTCTACTACAAATGGAGGATCATACCGAGCAAATCTCAGGGGAGTTTTTCTGTTCTAATTCTTTTATTTTCCAGTTTTTAACCTTTCATACAAACAACGAGGACGTTGTTTAACTTAAGTGGGGGGATTGGAGAATTAGAACACTTAACATTTACTTGTCCTAAACTTTTCAAAATATGCTTAAAATGTGCTTAATATATCAAAATTTAAAATTTTTAGCATGTTTTTGTTTAAAGTCTAAGTTGCATAGCTGCACACATGACGTTATTTTCAAAAATTGTGATTTTTCAAAATTCACAAATCTATGAGTGTGCCGGTGACTTGTAAACTTTAGAACTTGGCTTGTATACTACTCGAGACCACCATAATAAGTATTATTTATATAATTGGAATGACTTGTCTAAATTGGTAAATTTCTAGGATTACACCCAAATAGCCTATTATATGTTATGTGTTATTAGCTAACTACACTGGTTAGTTAACCCCCATATAACCCTTTTGTTACTCTCATTTTTAGAGTAAGATACCCCTAGAAAAACACTCAGAGCCATTCCTTTCTTTTCTTACACCTTTGTTAAAATGTTTCGTTACACCCTTACACCTTAGCTTACCCTGTAGATTAAAATCCGTGGTTGGTTAATTGCTATAGGCAAAGTGTGTTTCCTTACATTACCTGTGTTCGCGTGCGTAATTCATTATCTATGGTTAGGTCGGGAAATTGCACAATGCAATTGGAGTGAAAGTAAATATTGTATGTTTTTGAGTTTATTTTTCGTGTGTTTACTACTTTCACTATTACCGTTATTTCTGAAGTCATGAAAAGTATGGAAAAATTATCCAGAATTATCATTATAGTGATGTGGTGAAATTTTACACATCTATGTTTATGTTATTAAAAAAAAAAAAAAAAAAAAAAAAAAAAAAAAAAAAAAAAAATCGAAAAAATAGAAAAGAAAAAGAAAAAGTTGGATGTTTGATTTAAACCAACTTATGTAAAGTTATGTAAGTGGTCGATATCACCACTATTTGTTATATATTTATGGATTGAAATGGGAGTTGGCAGTTATGGGAACGTCAACTATGGTTTATTCTTTGATTAAGATCTTGTTGAGTATAATTCGTGTCTACCTAAAGCGTGTGTTTCAAGTGTTAAAGCGTGAGTTATTCAATGATATGAGTCTTATTCATGGGATGGTTGGGATAGTGATTAACCACACTTAGGATTTTAATTTATTTATTTTATTTATTTTTTTTTATTTTTACACCAATTTATATCCCAAATTTATCCATACCCTTTATTATTCTTTATCCAACCAAACCTTTGATTTATTGAGATTAGGGATTTGAGCAATCTTAAGTATCGTAGTCGTGGATTCGGCTATGTATTTATGATTTTGTCGCCCTTTTTGATATATTATTATTGGTGAAGTTTGGACCTATCTTTAGCCTATTCGAGTTAAGGATTTGAGCAATTGCAAGTATCGTGTTCGTGGATTCGATCATGTATTTGTGATTTTGTCGCCTTTTCTGGAATTTGAGATCGATAGTGAATAAGAATAATTAACCCTTAAGCCTAAAAACACTTTTTACCGCTTTAAACTTGTTATTCCTTAGCTTTAGTGGGGGAGATGTGTATACTTGCCAAGCTTATGATAGAATATTCGTCGCGACTGGACAGTTAAACGATTAGATTTGCTTTTATCAAAATACTTTATTTTACTTCTAATTCATTAAGTGTTTAGTTGTGTGATTATGACAAAAATGAATACATGCTTAAATATAAAAATAAATCCTAATATCTTTTAGGATACATTTTGAGTGTAATGTGTTATGGGATGAGTTTGACTTGTTTGTGTGATTATGACAAAAATGAATACATGGTTAAGGATGCGGCGCATCTTCTATTCTGATCCGTAATTATTCCAGGCTCGATATGGCGTATCTTCTTCCATAAGATACGGCGCATCGACTGACCTGAGGATTTTCATTTTTAATCTTTATGTTTTATTTTTACCTAACTACTAATGTATTATGCAAGTTTGAACCTTTCTTATCTTAGGTGTGTTTTGAAGCCTTGGTGGTATTATAGATTCCTGCATTTCCTGTGGATACATCAAATATGAAGCTTAGACGTTCTAATCCACAAGAAAGATGATTTTTGCTCTAATACTAATGGAGGATCATACCGAGCAAATCTCAGGGGAGTTTTTCTGTTCTAATTCTTTTATTTTCCAGTTTTTAACCTTTCATACAAACAACGAGGACGTTGTTTAACTTAAGTGGGGGGATTGGAGAATTAGAACACTTAACATTTACTTGTCCTAAACTTTTCAAAATATGCTTAAAATGTGCTTAATATATCAAAATTTAAAATTTTTAGCATGTTTTTGTTTAAAGTCTAAGTTGCATAGCTGCACACATGACGTTATTTTCAAAAATTGTGATTTTTCAAAATTCACAAATCTAAGAGTGTGCCGGTGACTTGTAAACTTTAGAACTTGGCTTGTATACTATTCGAGACCACCATAATAAGTATTATTTATATAATTGGAATGACTTGTCTAAATTGGTAAATTTCTAGGATTACACCCAAAAAGCCTTTTATGTTATGTGATATTAACTGACTACACTGGCTAGTTAACCCCCGTATAAACCCTTTTGTTACTCTCATTTTTAGAGTAAGATACCCCTAGAAAAACACTCAGAGCCATTCCTTTCGTTTCTTACACCTTTGTTAAAATGTTTCGTTACACCCTTACACCTTAGCCTACCCTGTAGATTAGAATCCGTGGTTGGTTAATTGCTATAGGCAAAGTGTGTTTCCTTACGTTACCTGTGTTCGCATGCGTAATTCATTATCTATGGTTAGGTCGGGAAATTGCACAATGCGATTGGAGTGAAAGTAAATATTGTATATCTTTGAGTTTATTTTTCGTGTGTTTACTACTTTCACTATTACCGTTATTTCTGAAGTTATGAAAAGTATGGAAAAATTATCCAGAATTATCATTATAGTGATGTGGTGAAATTTTACACATCTATTTATATGTTGATGTCAAAAAAAAAATAAAAAAATAAAAAAAATAAAAAAAAAAAAAATCGAAAAAATAGAAAAAAAAAAGAGGAAAAGAAAAAGTTGGATGTTTGATTTAAACCAACTTATGTAAAGTTATGTAAGTGGTCGATATCACCACTAGTTGTTATATATTTATGGATTGAAATGGGAGTTGGCAGTTATGGGAACGTCAACTAAGGTTTATTCTTTGATGAAGATCTTGTTGAGTATGATTCGTGTCTACCTAAAGCGTGTGTTTCAAGTGTTAAAACGTGAGTTATTCAATGATATGAGTCTTATTCATGGGATGGTTGGGATAATGATTAACCACACTTAGGATTTTAATTTATTTGTTTTGTTTGTTTATTTTTCATTTTACACCAATTTATATCCCAAAAATTATCCATACCCTATTATTCTTTATCCAACCAAACCTTTGATTTATTGAGATTAGGGATTTGAGCAATCTTAAGTATCGTAGTCGTGGATTCGGCTATGTATTTATGATTTTGTCGCCCTTTTTGATATATTATTATTGGTGAAGTTTGGACCTATCTTTAGCCTATTCGAGTTAAGGATTTGAGCAATTGCAAGTATCGTGTTCGTGGATTCGATCATGTATTTGTGATTTTGTCGCCTTTTCTGGAATTTGAGATCGATAGAGATTAAGAATAATTAACCCTTAAGCCTAAAAAACCCTTTTTACCGCTTTAGACTTGTTATTCCTTTGCTTTAGTGGGGGAGATGTGTATACTTGCCAAGCTTATGATAGAATATTCGTCGCGACTGGACAGTTAAACGATTAGATTTGCTTTTATCAAGTTATTTTATTTTACTTCTAATTCGTTAAGTGTTTAGTTGTGTGATTATGACAAAAATGAATACATGCTTAAATATAAAAATAAATCCTAATATCTTTTAGGATACATTTTCATAAGATTAATTCTAAGGTTTACTTGGGAACAAGTAAAGTTCAAGTGGGGGGATATTTGATGAACTCAAATAAGTACATTCTATTACTATCATTTATCCTATTAATTTGACTTGTTTTATTATATTATGTATGAGGATTGATACTTAATCGTTTACTTTTGTAATTCTCAGTTGAAAACAAGCATTTGGTGAAACTTGGCGATTTTGGACTAATTATGGAGCAAAACATGCAAGAAGTTAAGAGTCTACTGAAATGCACAAGATCAAGACTAATCTGCTCCAGATGCGCCGCATCTCACTTATCACATACGGCGCATCACTATCAATATTTCACCAGATACGATCCAAGATACAAGAGGACATGCGCCGCATCCAAAGATAAAGATACGCCGCATCTTCTGGCGGTGTACGAATATTCCTGAATATTATAATCTTGGACCCCACGCGAAGTTAAGTAAATGCGCCGCATCTACTTACTAGATGCGCCGCATCTTACCCTCAGACAGAAACTATAAATACCCCAAGACCAGACGAATTTCGAAGAGGCATATATAAGATACGAAGACCGAAGTAAATAAACCAAGGACGAATTCAGTCGAATAGCGAGCACAAGACACACTCAAATCAAAGATACAAGAGCTGTAAGAAGGTGCTGCATGTGTTTAATTCATTAAGTAGTTTTGTTTTACTGTGTTAGTAAACTTTAATTCATCAAGATTGGTGGCTTGTGTAATGTGACAACGGAAAGATTGCACTCCCTTAAAACTGCTTTCTCATTAATTAAAGTTTATATGTTGATGTCTTTGGTGACTTTTATTAGTGCATTGATAACCTCTGTGGCTAGCTGAGCGTTGATCGGGTCGCCATGCCTCTGCCCTCGCCTATTTATTAGATCGCCTATGCATTCTGTGGTCTGTAGAAAAGTAGGAGAAAGATAAATAGGATAGTCATAAGTAATCATTAAGGGTTTACTCGCCGATAAGATTAGAACCAACGAGAAAGGACTTAATCTCGGTGCGTTGCATCGAACTATACACTTCATATAACACTAGCAATAAAACAAGTGACAAACTACTTATCATAAGGACAACCCTCTTATTGTCTCGAGTATTTATCTGTGTACGTGTGTGCTATTCGCTGATTCGTGCCTATTAGTTTAGTTTATTATTTAATTGCAACCAAATCGTGCCAGTCTCTCAGGCTGAACCCCCATGCGTTAGATTAGGTTGTATAGCTAACTTAATATATTAAAATACTGATTAGAATAACTAGATAATACGTTCCACTCTTAGTGATCGACACTCTACTTACCATTATATTCATACTGACCGGGTACACTGCTCGTTAAGTGTGTGTGTTATTGATAAGTCGGCTAAATATAAATTTAAAACTTGATTAGGCATTAAAACTGCTAAACCGCAACGACACATCGCACGCATCAATAGCCGAAATGATAAACACGACGCCAATAATTAAACGACTAGACTAAATATAAAATATTTATACACATTGTTAAACAATTAACTTCACTTACATTTTGGAAAATAGGGATAAACATATATATACAAACTAGATTAAATTATGTAGCAAAGGTAATTATGTCAAAAAAATAATAATAAGTTTCACAATAGTTATAAACCATAACACATGTCGAGATATATATAAATACGTAAGCACTTATATTCATCATATTGATAACCAAATAAATTAAAAGTGAACGTCACTAAAATATATATCATTTAACTTTAATAGATTAGTCGAAACATAAAACTTTAAACTAATGTTGTGTAAATGGATCATAATAGAGAGACTAGTTAAATTACTCAAGTAACGGGTAGAAACTATTAGGTGATGAACTTCACGAATGTTAAGTCATATTTTTAAAATCAACATAGGCGAATCTAACAAACAATATATGTGAATAAATATACCTATCACAATTAGGTTAAATTCATTCATAACTTAGATCGTTAGATGTTTCCAACCCCTAGTTACCATGACCTTAGGACAAGTATAAGAGTACACATCACCAACCCTTAGGAGAGACCGTAGTAACCACACTTGCCGTCACACAAGTAACAACGCATAGGTATACTAAAACATTGAAATTAAAATCTGAAGAGACTTGGATATAATACTTGAAACTAAGACATGGTTATTTAATATAGGTTGCGTGTTGGTGCCGTGCACCCGCTAATTTCACAGCGTTCACTGTTCAAACCAATAAAGGTGAGTTTATAGCCCCAATTTTACTTTTACTTGTTTTTACAAATATGGGGTGAGAAACATGCAAATCTTTTATGGACCATAATGTTAATGCTTTTACTCAAACCTATTGCGCAGTTAGCCTAAGCCCTAGAACCCACTGTTATGCCCATTTTCATGAGCCGTTAATTTCCTTTTGGAAGCGCGATTGCTTTAGATAGATCTATTGGGGTGACTCCCCCGCTCGGTTTGACCGGATAGGCAGACGAGCGTATAGCAAGTCGGACTTCGAGTATATTGGGTTAAACACTCGCTAAGGGCCCCTTGACTATTATTTATGTGTTAGAGATTAGCACACTGGACTGTCGAGCTTCGGTTACATGAACTTAGTGCTAGCGTGATAGATACTTTGTATGTCATTATATGTGTTATAATGATCATGCTGGTCCAAACTAAATATTTGATGATTTTAATTAAACCTATGAACTCACCAGCTTTTTGCTGACTTTTAGCATGTTTTTCTCAGGTGTGTGATTTGATTTAGTATGGCAAGATATGGCAAGGCAAAAAGGGTCATAGAGCTTTTTATCAGATTGGCATATTATTTTTGGAGACTTGTTTTTATGTGGGATCACAATGTTTAATGGGCCTAATTTCTATCAAAACTATGACTTATCTTTTGTAAAACTAATTTGATGATTTTAATTAAAAACGAAGTATGTATTCCGTTCTTTATCATCTTGTGTTGTGATTTCCAATAGTAGCACCCTCAAAGTTCTGTATGCTTCCGCGACCGTTGTAAATTTTGGGGGTGTTACATCAGCAGGTCATGGTACCTTTAAATAGGTGACGGTACCGCTAAATTTAATGGTACTGTCGGACCGTTTTCTGCTGAGACAGCTTATTCTGTTTTCAATTCTCACAATTTCAAAAGTACTATCAAAACTCCACAACCTTGGAGATTCTATCTTCTTAACCCTTAGCACATTTCTACGTAATCACATGCCTCATCATATGAATGTTCTATGAATATTCACAATGATTGAGAAGAGTTACGTGACTTCAAATGTGAAGTTTATTGTATGCTATCCACCACTTGTCATAACGTTACTAAGCTCATCGCTTCCGTCAACGTTTGTTTTCCTCTTTATTTTTTTTTATTCTTTTTCCAACACATCTTGTCCGGATGGTTATCGATTAAGGGGGAGAGAAAACACACTCATATAGTCCTTCACCAAGCACACTCAAGAACACACAAATGTGGTTCTTATTCCCTAGAATTCTCTACTAAAACACTCACCTCCTAAGTACCCACTACTTAGCAAAACCTCAGTCACAAAACCAAAATCGGTTCTAGCTTCCTAACCTCTACTCTTTGTGACCACCTAGATATTTAGTTTAAGAACCTTCAACCCATCGATCATTACACTCAAACCTCACAACTATCATTCACTCTTGATAGTGATAGTCAGTTCAATAACCTTCAATCCTCACAATCATTATACCCAATGTGTATAAACTACACAATCACACAAAATCCTTCATACACCAAATCATCTCTAACTCACAACTAGGATCATCCAAAACTAGAACTCTAGAACTTCGTTACCTCAACCCCGTTAGAGAAATTTACCCTCCATAGGATCACATGCACATCCTTTTCTCCTTTAAAATATATCATGCATCTCATTGTCAGTGCAAATGATATATTAATCTGAACCGTCTTTGCCCACCTTTTCTCAAAGGTCAAATCCAACATTTTCCCGTCTTATGGAATTATTTCCATTCGCATCTAGGCGCATATCGCTCTCGTTTTCATTTTTCTTTCTTCTTCAAGTCTATATTATGACATGACTTGTCATAATATTAGTGACATATATCTACCTCATTTAGAGTATGTCTTATCAACAAACTATCCTTAACACCAATCATCTTAGGTAGATGATTATGTCATTCAAAAGGTTTGTTAAAACTCGCCTTCCCAATGACAACTTGGAAGAAGTCATTTTGTGTGTCAGTCAATGAACGAATCTCGTTCTTGTTAGTGTGATTGATTGAACAATTACACCTTAGGTTGTCGGTCGGGTTGTGACACTCAAGTGTCTTTGAATTGCAATATGCATTCATTTTTTTTTGGTCGCTCAACTTTCTTGGGCTTTCTTCTTTGCTTTTATCCTTTTAGCACACTTTCATCACGTGTCTAACCTCTAGCATACTTTGATATGCTCACATACCTCATCAAACTCATTTTTTTTGCAGCTACACTTTAACTTAGTTTAACCTTCGCATGTCTTGCTAAAAGTATTCTATCCCTATAATGTTGCTCCTATTCTTTTATATATTATGTTGCACGGAGCTAACCCTTGATGTAGGAAAAGCCTTTGTAAGAATTTGATCCATGGATCCGCTAAATACTAAGGTAAATAAACAAGGGGACTCAATTACCATAGGGGATGTTGGGAATTATAATTTGAGTTGATAAGTACAAAACTACTAATGAAGAATGAAACAAGTGTGAAAGACGAAGGACTAAAGAAGACAAAAGAAAAATTCTATTTAGAGATAAAGATTACATAATATTGTTAGGAATCCTTTTGTAACCCTAATCCTCTATTATATAAAAAGGGTTAGGGGTGAGTTTTAACACAGATGTTAAAGATGTAACATCCAGGAAAGGTGTGTGTGTGTCTAGGCGTTAAGTCTTTATGTAGACGCCTAGGTTAGCGTTTTGTGATAAGCCTCAAGGATCTTTGATCCCTATTAGAGTAGGTAACCGTGCTACACTTGATCACGTAGCATTGGGGCTGTTTGTATTGTTAGTAATTGTTAGAGATGATGACGAAAAACCTTGTAATCAATAATAATGATAGTTTTGTTCATTCCGCTACGTATCGTGTTATTCATTATTATTGTTAATCCCTAGATGAGATCTAACCAATCTCGAGCTTTAAACGATCTTCACAATTGGTATCAGAGCCAGGTTGCTCGTGATCATGGGATTCACAAGGTTTGGTTTGTCTAAGAACAAGAAAAGATGAAAAATTCG
Organism: Artemisia tridentata subsp. tridentata; assembly: GCA_021014915.2. NCBI lineage: Eukaryota > Viridiplantae > Streptophyta > Magnoliopsida > Asterales > Asteraceae > Artemisia > Artemisia tridentata. The sequence continues at coordinate 262,578,012 of CP139502.1, forward strand.
TAACTTGTTATATTTTCGTAACTCACTGCAGGGCTGTATTCAAACGACGATAACTCCTTCGTTAACCGTTACATTGGGCTGAAATTTTTACTAGAGAATCTTCATATAACAAGGTACACTTTAACCAGAGGGATCTTTGATCTGAGCTCTAGATTGTCAGGTATAAATTTTTGAAAACTGCTGCAGAGGTGTTTCTGAATTTCGAATTTTTAGGGTTTTCTTGAATCAACTTCATGCATTCGTGTTCTATTCTTAATTATTCATCATGGACGTTGGTTATATGTTATTTGATGATGATCCACTACATGCTTCATTAATTCTATCATCAAAAGTTTTTGGTTCGCAAGTTTTAAATCAGCTTGGTGCAGACTTGGAATGGAGGTTTATGGTCACTGTTTTTAGGGTTTCTATTATTCTGACTGGATCAATCTTTTGCTGTTTTGATGCTTGTGTTGCTGTGCAAAGTATAAGGATTGGTTAGGGCTTATCATAGCTTATTGAATAACCCTTATTCACCTTTACAAATCTGCTGCTTTTTCTGTTTGCGACTGCTGCTGTTAACTTTGTTCTTATGAGGTAGCGTATTTTTGATTGAATGACGTTACTCATGGTGTATTGTGGTTATTGAGATGCAATGATTTTGGATGAATAAACTGGATGAACACGCTGTTGGGAATGCAACGTTAAGATCAGTGTGGTGCGTCTTTCGACTTTGTACTACCATCGCTAGGGTTTGTACTGCCTGTGTTTGTTTGTACTGCTGTCTTTATCGGTTAGTACTGCCAAGTATAGCAGTTAGTACTGCTACCGGTGTCGAATTTGTACTGCCCGTTTCTCACTTTGTACTGTTACTCGCCAAGGTTAATATTGGTACTGCTTGTTCATAGAAGATTGTGAGATTGTACTGTTTGAGGTTCACGACTGGTGTTTCAAGCAAACCCTTCTTCGCTGTTGATGTGTTTTTTTAGGTCTATAATAAACTACCAAGTTTTAAATTTATTTATTGCCGAACTAACCTATAGACTAAAACACTAACGAGCAGTGTACCCGGTCAATGTGTATAGTTTCTAGGTAAGCAAGGGTCGTTCACTAGGAGCGAAGCTAAAGTGATCTAAAGGTATTTTAGTCTCTAATCTAACTGAACTAAACTAGAAAGCAATTAAAGATAGATGGGGGTTTAGCCTGAGAGGCTATCACGAGTTTGTGTGTATAATTAAACTAAATACAGGAAAGTAAATAACTAAACTAAAGATAGATCGATATATAGAAGAACGGGTTAGCCAAGCCTAATCCATCTAATAGTTATACATGCTTATGTCTACTTGTTTTAATTCATTCAATTGTTTTGCCATCAATCCGATTATTAATCCTGTCACAATTGAATAACCTACCATCGTGGTGGGAAAGAGGACATGATCATAGTGACCTATCTAGCATCAATACTAACTTATCGCTTTAAACCGTCTAACCTAGTTTGGCATTACGCGCTACTAGTCCTAATAGTGGCATGAGGCACAGTTCCGGTGTGTTCCCTCTAAGCCGTCTAATAGGATTCGGATTACTACACTTTATGATCAATTAAAGTAACCACAATTACAGATAGTTAAGTTACCACATTAAACCAATAAGTTCATAATCTAGTTACATAGACTTTTACTAGTTATAAGCAATAAACGAGTTTTTATCGATAAGCACCCAATCCAATAACAAAGTAAACACATCAACACAAGCATAAAAACTATAAAACTTCATAAACATGGCTAACACCTAAGGGTGTTAGCCCATAATCTCAGTAACAATACATAAAGTTGTAATCAAAGCAAACGAAAAAGAATTCATAATGAAAACGATACGCTAACCGAACGATTACACTTAATATAAGGTTCTTGAGATGATCTTCTAGGATGATTGGATCTTCAAGGAGGTCTTCTGCTGTTTGGAGGGGTTTTTGGTCTTCTGGGAACGACCCCAAGGGTCCCCAATGATACCCTAATTCGTTAATGAGCTCGGTATTTATAGATTCTGAAATCTGGGTTGATACGGCGCATCTAGAGAGTTAGATGCGCCGCATCTATAAGTAAACGTAGCCTCCAAGTCTGAAATTGACCCAATACGGCGCATCTAAAGACCAGATGCGCCTCATCTCCCAATACGGCGCATCTAAGGACCAGATGCGCCGCATCTCCTTCAGATTCAGATAGATTTTCTTTTTCTCTTCGCGTGGCCGCTTGAATCAACTAAATCGGAGTCCGGATGAAGATTATATGGCCAAAATACGAAAGCATCTTCAAGTGTCGACTTGTAATCTTGACTTCTTCATTAAGCTTCTAATCTCCACTTGATTTCTTTGGTAAGGATTGTGTATGGCCAATACGGCGCATCGGATTGGTCCGATGCGGCGTATCTGGAGTAGAACAAGTTGGTTCTTCTTCGTTGACCAAAGTTTCATATGCGACGCATGATAAAATCAGATGCGGCGCATGCTTCAAAGTCAGGCAATGGTCTTTAATCTCTTCAATTCAGCAGACTTTTCCAACTTGATTCATTTTGCTCCAATTTCCGTCCGAAATCATTAACTTTCACCAAATGCTTGTTTATACTGAGAATTACAAAAGTAAACGATTAAGTGTCAATTCTCATATAAAGTGATATAAAACAAGTCATTAATATGGGATAAATGATGCTAATAATATGTCGTTATTTGATGTCATCAAATATCCCCCCACTTGAACTTTACTTGTCCTCAAGTAAACCTTAGATTAAACTTATGAAAATGTATCCTAAAAGATATTAGGATTTATTTTTATATTTAAGCATGTATTCGTTTCATCATAATCACACAACCAAACACTTAACGAATTAGAAATAAAATAAAATGTTTTTGATAAAAGCAAATCTAATCGTTTAACTGTCCAGTCGTGACGAATATTCTATCATAAGCTTGGCAAGTATACACATCTCCCCCACTAAAGCCAAGGAATAACAAGTCTAAAGCGGTAAAAAGGGTTTTTAGGCTTAAGGGTTAATCATTCTCCTTAATCTCTATCGATCTCAAATTCCAGAAAAGGCGACAAAATCACAAATACATGATCGAATCCACGAACACGATACTTGCAATTGCTCAAATCCTTAACTCGAATAGGCTAAAGATAGGTCCAAACTTCACCAATAATAATATATCAAAAAGGGCGACAAAATCATAAATACATAGCCGAATCCACGACTACGATACTTAAGATTGCTCAAATCCCTAATCTCAATAAATCAAAGGTTTGGTTGGATAAAGAATAATAAAGGGTATGGATAATTTTTGGGATATAAGTTGGTGTAAAAATAAAAAATAAACAAAACAAATAAATTAAAATCCTAAGTGTGGTTAATCACTATCCCAACCATCCCATGAATAAGACTCATATCATAGAATAACTCACGCTTTAACACTTGAAACACACGCTTTAGGTAGACACGAATTATACTCAACAAGATCTTAATCAAAGAATAAACCTTAGTTGGCGTTCCCATAACTGCCAACTCCCATTCAATCCATAGATATAATATACAACAAATAGTGGTGATATCGACCACTTAATACAAAACTTTACATAAGTTGGTTAAATCAAACATCCAACTCTTCTTTTTTTTCTTTTTCTTTTCTCATTTTTTCGATTTTTTTTTTTTTTTTTTTTTTTTTTTTTTTTTTCAAACTACTAACATAAACAAAGATGTGTAAAATTTCTCCACATCACTATAATGATAATTCTGGATAATTTTTCCATACTTTTCATGACTTCAGAAATAACGGTAATAGTGAAAGTAGTAAACACACGAAAAATAAACTCAAAGATATACAATATTTACTTTCACTCCAATTTGCATTGTGCAATTTCCCGACCTAACCAAAGATAATGAATTACGCACGCGAACACAGGTAATGTAAGGAAACTCACTTTGCCTAAAGCAATTAACCAACCACGGATTTTAATCTATAGGGTAGGCTAAGGTGTAAGGGTGTAACGAAATATTTTAACAAAGGTATAAGAAACGAAAGGAATGGCTCTGAGTGTTTTTCTAGGGGTATCTTACTCTAAAAATGAGAGTAAACAAAGGGTTTATACGGGGGTTAACTAACCAGTGTAGTTAGTTAATAACACATAACATATAAAGGCTATTTGGGTGTAATCCTAGAGATTTTACCAATTTAGACAAGTCATTCCAATTATATAAATAATACTTATTATGGTGGTCTCGAATAGTATACAAGCCAAGTTCTAAAGTTTACAAGTCACCGGCACACTCATAGATTTGTGAATTTTGATAAGTTCACAATTTTTGAAAATAATGTTATGTGTGCAGCTATGCAACTTAGATTAAACAAAAACATGCTAAAAAAAATTAAATTTTGATAATTAAGCATAGATTAAAGCATATTTTTGAAAATTTAGGACAAGTAACGTTCTAATTCTCCATCCCCCCACTTAAGTTAAACAACGTCCTCGTTGTTTGTATTTGAAATTAAAAACAAGAGATAGAAAGAATTAGAACGGAGAACTCCCCTGATATTTGCTCGGTATGATCTTCCAATGTAAGTGTGCGAGCGTATAAAATGCGGGAGTTCATCAACATCTTCAATCGTTCAGACCTGTAAAAATATAGAGACCACAGAAAAATAGACTCGAGAACATCTCGTTAATCATTGGTTAGAAAAATAAAATAAATAAACAAATTACAGGTCAGAGTGTCGATGCGCCGCATCCATGGAATATTGGATACGCCGCATCAACAACCTGTAGGAAATATTAAACTGCATGCAATGGGATAATACGCCGTATCGATAGAAATTGATGCGTCGCTTCTTATTTTATTAATTCGAAGTCTGTTTTTAACAAATAATTAGATACGCCGTATCTGTACAACAGATGCGTCGTATGTCGGTTATGGTTTAAATTTATTTCTGATTAAAAACAGAATACGGTGTATCTAGGGGATAGATGCGCCGTACTCGAATTATTAAATGCGCTGCATATAAAATTAAAATGCAATACGCCGCATCTAGAATACAGATGCGCCGTATCGTTTGTATCAGCAGAATACAGCAACAACAGTCATGCAGAAAAACAAATAAAAAACAAACACAAGAAAATAAAATAAACTAAAAAGAAAATAAAAGATAAGCATGGGTTGCCTCCCACGAAGCGCTTGTTTTTGTTCGAGTCACGAGCCTGACTCCACCCTTATTTACTGTGTAATAGGGTGTCGTTCCCCCCACTTGGGATCAAGTGCGGGTGATAGTAGCAATAAACACGAAAAGAGTGTAAATTTGCTAGTAAAGATGGAAGAAATAAATAAAAATCATACCTTGGCAATATATGTACATCGTTCCTATCCTTACCCGGTTTGGTTGATAAATTGGATGACTTGACCATTTCATCAGAAAGAGTAGTATGTTGAGGAAAAATGAGTCTCCTTTCTCCTTGGTTATTCTCTTCGGTAGTAAGGCGTCCCTTGACTTCCGCAGAAGATGAGAAAGGGTCTTTAGCAAGTAAAAGTTCGAGTTCCTCTATAACCTTCATAGGGTCGAAATCATCATCTTCATCAATCATAGCAATGTTTAAGAGCTCATCACCAAACTCTTCTTCGAGCTCCACCAAATACGGGTTGATCACAGGTGCTTCAATAGGTAGTGTAATATACTCCACCTCATTATCCTTTTGTTTTGCAACCTGTTTAGGAAAACTAGCAAAATTATTAGTAACGGGATTAATAATATTAAATAAATTAGTACCACTTTTTGTTGTAAGTGACTCTAATTCATCTTGTGAGTCTCCATCTTCAACTAGTGGTCTTGTAATTTCATCTTTATCCCGAATAGCCGCCTCAAATAAGTCATCCCACATTTCTTCAAAATCCTTTGTGGGGTCATAATCTGGCTCATCTGTTCCACGCATGAATATTTCATTTTGTTGTGGCAATTGCGGTATGGCATCGTACACAATACAATCAAAACTTTCAATATTAGAATACTCATTATCTTCATCCGATGGAATATCATCATGGTGTTTTTGATATGATGAGAATATATTTTCCAACTCGGGTGGAAAATCACTAGTAATAGCATTATACACCATTGTCCCATATTCGTCTTCATTTTCATCATAAGCACTTTCGGATGAATAAGCTTCTTTGTAAACAATTGCCGGATTTTCATTTAAATCAAACACTTGTGACTCTTCTTCATCTTGGGCAACTTCCGGAGAAATAACATCATCAATAACTATTGCCGGAAACCTAATTGCACCAAAATCGTATGATTCTTCTTCATCATCATCATTTGATAAAGTCCAAGTGTGTCGAAATGGCAATTTGTTTCTTTCTTTCCCTGACTTTTCCTGCTTCAATAACAAGTATTCTTCCATCGTGAGTTCCTTATCCTCGATGACTTGTGCACCATATCTTGCTCTTTCCCAATCGTAGATCCCATTATTGCTCAAGGCTCTTTCCTCTTCAAGCCTCATGTATTCTTCCATAGTAATGTCTGGATTGTCCATCTTCATTATTACCTGAAAGATAAACAACCAAGAACAGCAGTAGACGAAACAAAAATAAAAACTAAACTAATAAAAATTAAATAAACACAAAAAATAAAAAAAAAGAAAAATATTTTTAGGTCACAGAAGATGGATACGTCGTATCCAACAGACAATGGATACGCCGTATTAGCTTCCTGCAATTTTTTTTTTTTTTTTTTTTTTTTTTTTTTAGAAAATTTTAAAATTAAAAATCACACAAACTAAAAAAAAAATTGTCGCAGAACGTCAATGCGCCGTATTTACAGACAAGAATACGCCGTATTGAAATCAGACAGATGCGCCGTATTCACAGACAAGAATACGCCGTATTGCCTTTCTGAGACAGAAACACAGAATGACAAAAACACACAGAAACTAACGAAAACAAATAAAAACTAAAATACCAATAAATCAAATTAAACAATCACTCCCCGGCAGCGGCGCCAAAAACTTGATGTGTTTTTTTAGGTCTATAATAAACTACCAAGTTTTAAATTTATTTATTGCCGAACTAACCTATAGACTAAAACACTAACGAGCAGTGTACCCGGTCAATGTGTATAGTTTCTAGGTAAGCAAGGGTCGTTCACTAGGAGCGAAGCTAAAGTGATCTAAAGGTATTTTAGTCTCTAATCTAACTGAACTAAACTAGAAAGCAATTAAAGATAGATGGGGGTTTAGCCTGAGAGGCTATCACGAGTTTGTGTGTATAATTAAACTAAATACAGGAAAGTAAATAACTAAACTAAAGATAGATCGATATATAGAAGAACGGGTTAGCCAAGCCTAATCCATCTAATAGTTATACATGCTTATGTCTACTTGTTTTAATTCATTCAATTGTTTTGCCATCAATCCGATTATTAATCCTGTCACAATTGAATAACCTACCATCGTGGTGGGAAAGAGGACATGATCATAGTGACCTATCTAGCATCAATACTAACTTATCGCTTTAAACCGTCTAACCTAGTTTGGCATTACGCGCTACTAGTCCTAATAGTGGCATGAGGCACAGTTCCGGTGTGTTCCCTCTAAGCCGTCTAATAGGATTCGGATTACTACACTTTATGATCAATTAAAGTAACCACAATTACAGATAGTTAAGTTACCACATTAAACCAATAAGTTCATAATCTAGTTACATAGACTTTTACTAGTTATAAGCAATAAACGAGTTTTTATCGATAAGCACCCAATCCAATAACAAAGTAAACACATCAACACAAGCATAAAAACTATAAAACTTCATAAACATGGCTAACACCTAAGGGTGTTAGCCCATAATCTCAGTAACAATACATAAAGTTGTAATCAAAGCAAACGAAAAAGAATTCATAATGAAAACGATACGCTAACCGAACGATTACACTTAATATAAGGTTCTTGAGATGATCTTCTAGGATGATTGGATCTTCAAGGAGGTCTTCTGCTGTTTGGAGGGGTTTTTGGTCTTCTGGGAACGACCCCAAGGGTCCCCAATGATACCCTAATTCGTTAATGAGCTCGGTATTTATAGATTCTGAAATCTGGGTCGATACGGCGCATCTAGAGAGTTAGATGCGCCGCATCTATAAGTAAACGTAGCCTCCAAGTCTGAAATTGACCCAATACGGCGCATCTAAAGACCAGATGCGCCTCATCTCCCAATACGGCGCATCTAAGGACCAGATGTGCCGCATCTCCTTCAGATTCAGATAGATTTTCTTTTTCTCTTCGCGTGGCCGCTTGAATCAACTAAATCGGAGTCCGGATGAAGATTATATGGCCAAAATACGAAAGCATCTTCAAGTGTCGACTTGTAATCTTGACTTCTTCATTAAGCTTCTAATCTCCACTTGATTTCTTTGGTAAGGATTGTGTATGGCCAATACGGCGCATCGGATTGGTCCGATGCGGCGTATCTGGAGTAGAACAAGTTGGTTCTTCTTCGTTGACCAAAGTTTCATATGCGACGCATGATAAAATCAGATGCGGCGCATGCTTCAAAGTCAGGCAATGGTCTTTAATCTCTTCAATTCAGCAGACTTTTCCAACTTGATTCATTTTGCTCCAATTTCCGTCCGAAATCATTAACTTTCACCAAATGCTTGTTTATACTGAGAATTACAAAAGTAAACGATTAAGTGTCAATTCTCATATAAAGTGATATAAAACAAGTCATTAATATGGGATAAATGATGCTAATAATATGTCGTTATTTGATGTCATCAGCCGTGCTAGACACACACAAAAGAATTGTTGCTTGGAGTTAATACATGCATGGTACTATGGGTCGATGTATACATGCATAATAATGGTTGGAAAGATAATGGAACAATGAACTTATCTGCATGGGATCGACTACATTCTTTTAAATTTACAAATTTCATCTATCGTGGGTCGGTGTGTATTGAATATATAAGTTTTTATTTCCTATGATCCTTGGTCGGTGTTCATGCAGTTGGACGGTGATCTTTATATATAGTTTTCCTTGGAGTTCAATAGGGTTATTTAAACATTTTATGCTATCATGGGACGGAGGAAGATGTGCTTTATGAAAGCAGATTTTAAAATTCATATGGTTTTGTTACTAAATTGCTATTCCATCATGCGACATGAGGTTACTGTAGTAAGGGGAAGCATAGGTTATTAATTTGGAACAGGTTCGTTCCAACACACACATGAGGGGAAGATACACACACAGAAGAGATTTGATTTTAGGTTTTTGGTTTCTGATCTTAAAGGTTTTAAAGTCTTGAATTTATTTGTTCTAATTGATTCGAAGAAGATTATTTATTGCTTATTTGACGATGAAGTGGAGTTTTTCAAGATTGTGTTCTTATCATATCTTAAACGGTCCTCAACGTTTAAAGATAACTTGTTCGTTTGTTCAAGTGAAGACTACGAATTGACAAACACTTAAAGGAGTTACATTGTAGTGCTCAGTGTCTCATTGAAGATGAGTTTATTGTCAAGAGATTGCGATCTCCCTATACATCGGTTTGGGTATACGTTCGAAGTCAGTTTTAGTACAAGATATAAGACACAAGGTTGGGTTATTCTACTTCAGCATCAAATTGGTAATGGTTAGTTTTCTTCATCATTACATAAAGCTTACAGAATGGAAGATTCCTCAAATGGTTAACATATGGGTTTCAGGGGAAGCTTAGTGTTACAATGATTAACCATTTATCTGCTACATCGAGGTGAAGGTTTTTATAATTGCTCGTTGGTATTATTACAGAAGATTTGGGATTTTTCTGTCTTGAGTTCATTTATAAAAGAAAGCGTTTTGTGGTTCGTTCATGGAGGGCAATTCGAGACATTAGAAGACTAGATTGGATGTGTGATACTTATTTGTAATTATGGAGATCAAGGTTGCATATTTTTATCCCCTAATTGATGATTACAAAAAGGGGAAGAAGATTTATAAAGAAGAATTGCAACTTAAAGATCCTTGGTAGAGCATGTTATTAAAGTTCACGTGGTGAGCTTAAGGGGAAGATTTCATTCATGGAAGATCAAGACGAAGGTTTTGTAATTATCAATTAGGGGAAGATTGTTGGGAATTATAATTTGAGTTGATAAGTACAAAACTACTAATGAAGAATGAAACAAATGTGAAAGACGAAGGACCAAAGAAGACAAAAGGAAAATTATATTTAGAGATAAAGATTACAGAATATTGTTAGGAATCCTTTTGTAACCCTAATCCTCTATTATATAAAGAGGGTTAGGGGCACGATTTTTAACACAGATGTTAAAGATGTAACATCCAGGAAAGGGGTGTGTGTGTCTAGGCGTTAAGTCTTTATGTAGACGCCTAGGTTAGAGTTTTGTGATAAGCCTCAAGGATCTTTGATCCCTATTAGAGTAGGTAACCGTGCTACACTTGATCACGTAGCATTGGGGCTGTTTGTATTGTTAGTAGTTGTTAGAGATAATGACGAAAAAACCTTGTAATCAATAATAATGATAGTTTTGTTCATTCCGCTGCGTATCGTGTTATTCATTATTATTGTTAATCCCTAGATGAGATATAACAAATCTCGAGCTTTAAACGATCTTCACAGGGGAACATTGAGCTAGGGGGAGCTCAGAAGTATTTGAATACATAGCATGGAGTCGTCTTAACAGTGGTGATAGAAGACTTCACTGGGATGATGCAAGCTCGCCTTTCTGGGGAGAAAGGAAAGTAGTGTAATAAGAGGGAGTAGGGAGTGAGTTCAAGGGAGAGCTCAACTAACTTTTTGATTCGACAAAAGGGGAAGAAGGGAGTGTAAACAGGTAACTTTTACATTTTACTGTATGTTACGGTTTACATATTTGTTATAATCAAAATAGGGGAGATTGTTAGTGCAAATATTATGATATTTAAACTAAACGGTTTCTTCGGTTTTAATAATGACAAACATGTAACATGTAATGCATAACGTAAAATGCGCAAGTTACTTGTAAACACAAATCATCAACGAATACTTACATCAACATCTCTCGACGTATCAAGTATGCCTCAACAAAGTCGTAGATTTTTATCCCGACGTGAATCACTCAAAGTATGAACAAACAAATTTAAACTTGACTGATGATCAAAGAAATAATTTTTTTTGTTCTCAACTTCACATTTTTAATGTGACAAAACATTTTTCAAAAATACATTATACAAATTATTTTTGAATTAAAAAGAAATGTTTTAATAGGAAAAATAAGTTTAAAAATCCCAACAGCTATTTTTCCCCCAAAACAGCTCCAAACTTCCCCAAATAAATTTTCACCACTAAAAACAAAAATGGGTGCGTTTTTGTCTGGCACGGTACCATGGTACCACTAAATTTAGTGGTACCGTGATATATTTAATGGTACCGTCCCTCGGTAACGGTCAAATTTTCTTTGCCTATAAATAGTGGACCATTTTACACTTTCAACTTGATTTTTCCAGACAGTTTTCTCTAGTCTAATCCCTTCTTAGTTAGATCACTTTCTTTGATCATTTAGAGAGTTTTTCTTTTGTTTAAGAGTGATTCTTTCATCCAACCGAAGATCACCTTCATTCCTCTATTAGTCCAAGAGAATAACACAAAGTATCAAGAAGATACAAGGTGTTAGAGTCATTGTGTAGTGCACTTGCATTACTTGTTGTTTACTTGTTGTATCTATACATACATCAAGTTGTCACTGTCTTGTTTAGTCATCTTGTGTGGATCATTGTGATCTTGTAGAGATCGGGGAGATCTTGTGTAGCTTGTGTTGATAGTGAGTAGATCGGGTAGATCGTGTAAAGATAAGGTTGATCCTATAGATCGTGAGGATCGGGTAGATCGGGTAGATCGAGTGTAGATCATGTGGATCGTGTAGCTTGTGTGATTTGTGAGGATCGGGTAGATCGTGATTGAGATTGGTACTAGCTAGATTAGTACTCGACATCTAGCTTAGTGTCGGAAAATAATGTAAGCGACTCGGTTTATGTGTTTAGGCTTTAAAACCCAAGGTTCGTTATGTTGGGCCATAAAACATAACGGGTTTGGTTGTACCCGAAGAAGAACTTGACATCTAGCTTAGTGTCGGAAAAATATTGTAAGCAATGTGATGAGTGTCTAAATACTCATCATTTCTGTCACATTTTATCTGCAAAAACATTTAAAAACATGCAGATATGCTTCAAAATACAGATAATATCATAAAATGTGTTTTTATATGATTCAAGAACAAAAAGATTGAAAACAAGTGAAAAACGAATAAAGTTTGCATAATTGTCATTTTCAGTCCCTGAAGTTTCACAAATTGGCAGAATTAGACCCTGAAGGTTTAAAATGAAAGAAAAGCCAACTTTAGTCCTTGGGATATCAAACATGTTCACTTTTAATCCCTGGATGAAAGTTTTCTAAAAATGGCAACTTTTACCCCTCAAGTTTCAATGTTGGCAAATTTAGTCCTCGGGTATTTAAAAAGTGTAATTTATCAAATTATACCCTTGTACTATTGAAACTTGACTCAAATGGTCCTTGGAAATAGTTTGGAATTTTGGCAGCATGGGTCCTTGGATTTTCAGCATTATACAACATTGGTCCCTAAAGTTTACCTAAAATCCAAATCTATCCTAACTATAATTAAACCCAACTACATATCCAATCCTATAACCCAGTTACTAAACCCAAGCCCAATCCACTACCCACTAGCCCAATCCCAAAACAAAACCAAACCCGACCCTTTTTATTTAACCAGAAGGTTTGACTTAGTCAAATTCTTCTCCTAAACCTTGACCCGCCAAAAACCACCCACCAATACCACCATCTCCACCGCCTTTCTGACACACCCACCCCCTCCACCTTCCTAACACGCTACCTAACACACCAAAACACATTCAATGCGTCTCTTTTCTCCCCAAGTAACCAGAACAAGTGGTATTAACCACTTTAACTTTTTCCCGCCAAAAAGAAGATTGGACAGTGGAGATTAATTGAAGAGGTTTCAAGGGTTTAGGATTGCTCAGAAGTGATGACTAAGGGTTTCCCAGAGATTTTTAGTATAAATAGGGCAGTATGTTGCCCTAAATAAGTAGTAGTTAATTTAATTTAGTCGTTTTTATTTTATCAGTCTTTACTTATTGTAATTTCCAAATTCCAGTGCTAATACAAGTAATTTACAATCATATTGTTCTAATTTCAAGCTCTGTTTTACTGATTATAAGTTTTTATGAATTTCCAATTTTGTTTGTAATTCGAATTAGAATCAATAATCAATCACAAGCTACAATACCCTGTATATGAGTTTATATAAGCTTAATATAGCTTGTTATAAGCTTATATTAGATTCTAGCTAGTTTAATCTTGAAGATACAAGAAAGTCAACGAAAGTCAACTGATGGACCAATAAGCTGTTCTGGGTGGATATAAGCTAGTCAGGAAGGCTTAAATAGGGTTTCTAGCTTGTTTTTGACAAGCTAGGAAAGTTCTGGTCTTTGGTTCTTTGTTTCACAGTCATTTCAGTTGTAAGCCTATTTCAAGTTTTATTCAATTTCCTAAGCTTACTGTGCAATTGCTTATTTATAGCTTATTATTGTGATTTCTTGCTTATTAATAGTTTACAAGTATATTTCATCTTTATTTGCAGTCTCAATTAGCTTTTATATCCTTTTGTTTAAAAAATTACTTAAAAAGCCAAAAATAGCTAGAAGTAGTATAACTTAATATTCTGCTTAATTTTGCTTTAAAATTTGCTAATCAGTACTTAACTAAGTTAGTGAGACCTTTTTAATAGACACCATAAGTTAAAAGAGTCTTTTGTTAGTTCAAATCCAAAACAGACCCTTAATAAAGGGGTGTTTGGTTTATGCAGTCTACAAGCTCAACTGAGCTTGTACTGTAGATTTGCACTTAGTCCAAATTTGGTTAAGCTTATTTAAGTCAATATAAGCTGTTTCTCAGACTTACCAAGTTCATTTTACAGATTTTGTAGTTTTGTTCCATTTGTGGAATTTTTAGAAACTAAAAAGACCAAATAAGCCATCTTAAGCCATAAGCTGATTTGGTCCTTATCTTTGCCATTCCTGAAGTCCATTTGCTCCATATAGTCATAGCACAATAGCCTAGTTTGGTCCATTGGTCTGCACACAGCAGACTCAGTGTATACTGAGTGCTTTTGCTGCTGAACTCAACTTATTTGTGGCCTATCTAGATAAGCTGTGGCCTAGCTTTTGGTGTTTTTAAATAGCTCATAGTACTAGCTCACTTTTGCCCCCATATTATTCAACTTATCTGCTTATTTGAACTGCTTAATCTGCCCTGCAAATTAGCCATTTTCCTGAGTTTCTGCATAAGCTTTGCTACTGTTCTACTGCTTATCTTGCTCATTTCTTGTGCTTATTTGTATTTTTAAGTTATTTTGTGCTTATAGTAGTGTATTAAACCTGTTCTGAGCTTTTGGTAGAGTTTTGAGCTTATTAGCTTATTTTTAACTTATTTGCCCAACTGCTTATCTACCCAACTGCTTATCTGGGTCTTGTAAACTTTTGATTTTAATTTTCCTATATTAAGAATATTAATTTAGACTTATCCTGAATTTTTCAGATTTTTCCTAAGTCATTTAATATTTTTAATCTTTTTAATTAGTTTATAATAGTAATTAAATCATAATAAATAGAATATCAATCAGAAAAATATAATTATAATTTTCATAATTTTATTTTATTAAGTAGATTATAGGAAAAATATAATAACATTTTTAGACCTTAAGAAAAACAAAATAGAAAATAAGTGATGGCTTCTTTTTAATAGATTTTATCTTTTTAAATTTTTAATTTTCATTTTTATAATTTTCTTAGCTTCTTTTCGCTTAATAATATTTATAGAAAAAGTTTTAGATTTTTCTTTGTTCATTTAGTATTTTTTTATAAATTTAAATAGTTTAAAAAGTAATTAAATAATAAATAATTAATAATAATTAGATAAAAAGTGTAAAAAAATATAATTTTAGTTTTAAAATAAGTTTTAAGTAATTTTACATTTTTAGGTTTCAATTTCATAAATTTCACTTTTTAGTCCCATTTTAGATTTCCTGTTACGCGTTTTTAGTTTATTTAAATCGCGTTTATTTTTCTTTTGTATATTTATTTTTCATTTGTTAATTAGATATAAAAAAGCAAAATCCAAAAGATCTAAATCATTAGTCACTCTAATCCAAAGCTTTACACTGTTTGCCCATTCACACCTCATTGGGAAACGATCCGGGTAATTACTTACCTGGTTTCACACTACACACGAACGTGAGTTTTTGCAAGTATCCTTTTTCACAAAGGGGTAATTTGTATTTATTCACGTGTATCCGTCATTGCATAATATTTATATATCTATTTAGCACGGATCAAATTTTGGCGCCGCTGCCGGAGAGGTGTGTGCGACAATTGTGAAGAGTTTTAGCGATTAGTGATTTGAGATCCTTCGTCCAGAAGTTCCTATTTCCCATAAATAATATAAAATACAAAAATATTTTTCTTTCCTTTTCTATATATAATATCATATAAAAAATAAAAACACCAAAAACATTTTTCTTTCCTTTTCTATATATAATATCATATAAAAAATAAAAACACCAAAAACATTTTTCGTTTTCTTTGTTTAATAATAAACAACAATAAAATTTACCATCGAGAACCAAGACAGAGTACTACCTAACTTGGGGTACGGCCATAATAAGTTCCCAAACATCAGATTTAAAACTTGCCTTTGTATCACTTGCGAATATCGGCTCACCTTTGATTGATAAACAAACTATAACGGAGGTTTAAGGATAGTTTGACATTAAATTGTCGAACTGAAAGAAGCGGGTTTTTAAGGAGCATTAATTGCCCACCTTTGCTTCTCCGCCACTCTGTGCGTTTATCTTTTAGAGAGCTACCGTACGCTTGTTGATTGTTGGTTTAAGTTCACTTGTGTTTTTTGCTTCGTTCTTGATTTAATTGAAAATTTTTGCTAAAAGTGCATGCGCACTCGTTCTTCTAGGTCATCAAGCCCTTTTCGTGACCTTGGAAACATACCTCGAAGACGACGTAGACGTTCTGCTCCATCAGTCGTACCCGAGATACGTACTGATCCCAAAACCCCTGCCATCATGGCAGAAGACTGTCCTATGAATGAGCTTCTCCAAGCTCCCACCAATGGGTACGGAGATGCCATTGTTGTTCCAGCCATCGTGGCTGAAAATTTTGAGCTTAAGACTGGGTTGATAAACCTGGTAACCCAGCGGCAATTCTATGGTTTTGACAGGGACGATCCTCAAGATCACATTAGATGGTTTAACAAAATCACATCCACCATCAAATGCAAAAATGTCCCTGAGGAATCAATCAAACTTCTTCTTTTCCCGTTTTCCATCGATGGGGCAGCCCGGATTTGGCTGGACAAACAACCCCCTCGATCGATAACAACATGGGAAGATTTGGTTCAGAAATTTGTGAATGAATTCTTTCCTCCTTCTAAAACCACGTATCTCAAAAATGAAATCATGAAATTCTCTCAAAGGTTTGATGAACCATTTGGAGAGGCATGGGATCGTTTCAAAGAATTGCTCCGCAAATGTCCTCATCACGGTTTCACCGATTTGATACAAATGGACACTTTCTACAATGGGTTAAACCCATCTGACCAAGATTCTCTTAATGCCTCAGCTGGAGGTAATTTTCTGAGCAAATCCACTAAGGAAGCCATTGCACTCATTGAAAATAAGTCAAAGGTCCGCACTGCACGAGCCAGACCATTTAATTCTCAGGCTAGTGCTGGTCCTTCTACTTCAACTCCCGTGAGTCAGTCTAGTACTGATACTCAGCTTGCTGAACTCACGAAGGCTATTCAAGCTTTGGTTTTCTCCACACAAAAGAAAGAGTCCGCTCCGCAAACTTCTCACACTACTGAAGTCAAAAAGATAGAAGTTTGTGTTACTTGTGGTGGTCCTCACGCTTACTACAATTGTACTGCCACCGATGGCAATGTATTTGAAGTCAAAGCTTTAGCCGGATCTTCCAATCAAGGAGGTGGCCAATACCATCCTCAAGTGGAAGCAAACTACCGTGCTAGCAATCAACATGGACCACCCGGATTTCCTCCTCCTAACAATCCAAATAGGATTAATCCTAATCAGCAAAGAGGGCAAAACACGCAGAATCAATATCATGCCCCGAACAATCAATACCCACCCCAAAGGGGTAATCAAGGGTATTCAGCTCCTAATTCCCAAAGACCTCTCTCGAATGAACTTGATAGCTACATCAAGGTTAATGAGACCAATATGAAGGCAATGCAAAATCAAATCTCTAATTTGAAGAATGAATTTCAGTCTTCAATACACAAGCAAGGAACTGAGCTTTCAAACAAAATCGATCATTCTCAAAGCGAAGTTAAGAATATGTTTGCCAGTCTCATGGACCATCTCAATCCACCTTCTACTTCGGGAGGTCTCCCAAGTGACACTGTTGTCAACCCAAGGGGTGAACTCAAAGCTGTCACTACACGTAGTGGTAAAGCTCATGATGGACTCAAGGTGACAAAGGACCAGGTACTTCCCTCTAACAATGGAAGTGCTAAATACGTTCAACCTTCGGTTATCCAAAATTCCACACCCACAATTGCTCCTCAACCGTCAAGAATAGATCCTACTCTATCACGATTTACGGTTAAAAGTTTGTCAAGCAAACGTAGTGAGCAAAGGACAGCTAGAGCTTATTCCGATATGCTCAATGCTGCTCCTGTCAGTGTGCTGGATGACAGTGATGATGATGAAAATACCACTTTCGTCAAAGCTATCACCACTCGGAGTGGTGCTGCTTATGAGGGACCCTCTGGTCCTATTCCTCCTCCGTTGTTTGAAATGGAAAAAGATACGGAGGATACAACGGACAAAGTGCAAATTCCAAGCCCACAAAGTACAGCACAAGTCCATCCTCCGGTTGTCCCGAAAAATAAATCCAAACCAGGAGTTGTCTTTGAATCTGTTGAGAATCCTGAAGTCATTGTCCCTAAATCCAAACCTTACATTCCTTACCCATCGCGCTTAAATGAGCAAAAGCTCCGTGAAAAGGCTAGTCAACAAAATGATAAATTCTATCAAATCTTTAAGGAATTACATTTTGACATAAGTTTTGCGGATGCTATCATTCTGATACCCAAGTTTGCATCAACAATCAAACACTTGTTAAGCAACAAGGAAAAACTGATTGAAATGGCTAAAACTCCATTAAATGAGAACTGCTCAGCAGTTATCTTGAAAAAGCTTCCGGAGAAGCTTGGAGATCCTGGAAATTTTCTACTACCTTGTGTATTTTCGGGAATGGTTGAATGCTATGCCTTGGCCGATCTAGGTGCAAGCATCAACCTGATGCCTCATTAAGTATGGAAGAAACTTTCTCTTCCGGCTCTTACTCTTACCTGCATGACTCTTGAGCTTGCAGATCGAACCATATCTCATCCTCGCAGCATTGCTGAGGATGTATTTGTGAAAGTAGGAAAGTTCCATTTTCCAGCTGACTTTGTGGTTGTTGACTTCGACGCAGATCAAAAGGTTCCTCTCATTCTTGGAAGAGGATTCCTAAAAATGGGCCATGCTCTTATTGATGTGTTTAAGCATGAGATCACATTGCGTGTGGGTAATGAAGCTGTTACCTTTAACCATGATCAAACGTCGAGGTACTCCTCAAATTATGATTCTGCATCAGTTAACCGAATCGATGTCATTGATATTACTTCAAAGGAGTACTCTCAAGAAAGTGTTGGTTGTCTTCATAATTCTGTGAGTGGGGAACCCACCACATCTTCTCAACTTATCATAGCCGACTCTTCCCCTTCTCTCACTCCGGTTGAGGGAAGTGATCCCTTTTGGGATGAGGTCGAGGCTTTTCTTGCTCTAGATAGTTCACTTCCGCATGAGGTTGATGATAACTATCTTGATCCTGAGGGGGACATTCTTTTTCTAGAAAGTTTGTTAAACGAAGATTCATCTTCCCCTCTTCCACCAAGACAACTTCATAATGAGGAAATCAAGTCAGTTGAAAAAACTGATAAAATTCCTGAGATCAAATTTAAGGACTTGTCTCCCCGTCTTGAATATGCAATTCTTGAGGAGGAAGTTCTTGTCTTAATTGCTATTCAGATCTCTCTTCTTCCTTTCACATACCCGGTGATTTCCCCTATCTTTCACTCATTCGTGAGTGAGGATATTACCTTTGACCCCGGCATTTTCCATCTAACATTGGTTTAAATGCCAAATTTATCTCATCGGTGTGGAACTTTCTTATGTTCAATTGGTTATCCAAACATTTTGAATGAAAGTTCGATGGAGATGGGTTCTTCCACTTACTTCCCCATGAACCAATGAATTCGGGGTCGAGTCAAGCTAGCGACTCGGTTAATAAAAACAGTAGTAAAACATGGGTTTTCACCCGTGTCTCACCTAAGTGTGGGGGAGATGCCCCACATGTTGTATATATGTTCTAAAAAAAATAATAATAAAAAAAAAAAAAAAAAAAAAAAAAAATGGCTATTAGTAATGTTTCCTTTTTACGTTCTAAGTGTCGGCATGATAGCCGGTACTTTGAATATTGAGGGCAATATTCAGTTCTAAGTGTGGGGAGGAATTCTAGCGAATTTGATCAAATGTACCATCTAGTACCCCCATTTATGGCCAAAATTTTAAAATTTTTTCTCACTTAGAACGCAATAAATGATTATCAGTCCGCCATGTCTAACCCACATAAGGATTGGCTAATCCGAGAGCAAACGGCTCTTGGTAAAGATATATCAAATCCGTTTATGGCTTACAATTTGCCGAAAATTGTATGGTATTCGACTCACCATATCTTTATAAGTGAGAGTTGGCTAGCCCGCAAGGTTATGACTTGTGGTAAAGGCAGTGGAAAACCATGATTGGTAATCAGCTCACCAAAGATAATAACTGTATTTTATCTAAGAGTTGGCTAGTCCAGAAGCACACGGCTTCTGGTAAAGACAAGTCAAATCCGTTGACAGCTGATGATTTGCTCAAAATCATTTGGTTATCATTGCACCAAAGTATCACATACTAAAACATTGGCTACTCCAAAAGTAATGGCTTTTGGTAAAGAGATAAAATCCATTAAATTTTCATAAATAATTGCTAGGGACTAGCAATAGTTTAGTGTGGGGGATTGATGAGTGTCTAAATACTCATCATTTCTGTCACATTTTATCTGCAAAAACATTTAAAAACATGCAGATATGCTTCAAAATACAGAAAATATCATAAAATGTGTTTTTATATGATTCAGGAACAAAAAGATTGAAAACAAGTGAGAAACGAATAAAGTTTGCATAATTGTCATTTTCAGTCCCTGAAGTTTCACAAATTGGCAGAATTAGTCCCTGAAGGTTTAAAATGAAAGAAAAGTCAACTTTAGTCCTTGGGATATCAAACATGTTCACTTTTAATCCCTGGATGAAAGTTTTCTAAAAATGGCAACTTTTACCCCTCAAGTTTCAATGTTGGCAAATTTAGTCCTCGGGTATTTAAAAAGTGTAATTTATCAAATTATACCCTTATACTATTGAAACTTGACTCAAATGGTCCTTGGAAATAGTTTGGAATTTTGGCAGCATGGGTCCTTGGATTTTCAGCATTATACAACATTGGTCCCTAAAGTTTACCTAAAATCTAAATCTATCCTAACTATAATTAAACCCAACTACATATCCAATCCTATAACCCAGTTACAAAACCCAAGCCCAATCCACTACCTACTAGCCCAATCCCAAAAAAAACCAAACCCGGCCCTTTTTATTTAACCAGAAGGTTTGGCTTAGTCAAATTCTTCTCCTAAACCTTGACCCGCCAAAAACCACCCACCAATACCACCATCTCCACCGCCTTTCTGACACACCCACCCCCCTCCACCTTCCTAACACGCTACCTAACACACCAAAACACATTCAATGCGTCTCTTTTCTCCCCAAGTAACCAGAACAAGTGGTATTAACCACTTTAACTTTTTCCCGCCAAAAAGAAGATTGGACAGTGGAGATTAATTGAAGAGGTTTCAAGGGTTTAGGATTGCTCAGAAGTGATGACTAAGGGTTTCCAGAGATTTTTAGTATAAATAGGGCAGTATGTTGCCCTAAATAAGTAGTAGTTAATTTAATTTAGTCGTTTTTATTTTATCAGTCTTTACTTATTGTAATTTCCAAATTCCAGTGCTAATACAAGTAATTTACAATCATATTGTTCTAATTTCAAGCTCTGTTTTACTGATTATAAGTTTTTATGAATTTCCAATTTTGTTTGTAATTCGAATTAGAATCAATAATCAATCACAAGCTACAATACCCTGTATATGAGTTTATATAAGCTTAATATAGCTTGTTATAAGCTTATATTAGATTCTAGCTAGTTTAATCTTGAAGATACAAGAAAGTCAATGAAAGTCAACTGATGGACCAATAAGCTGTTCTGGGTGGATATAAGCTAGTCAGGAAGGCTTAAATAGGGTTTCTAGCTTGTTTTTGACAAGCTAGGAAAGTTCTGGTCTTTGGTTCTTTGTTTCACAGTCATTTCAGTTGTAAGCCTATTTCAAGTTTTATTCAATTTCCTAAGCTTACTGTGCAATTGCTTATTTATAGCTTATTATTGTGATTTCTTGCTTATTAATAGTTTACAAGTATATTTCATCTTTATTTGCAGTCTCAATTAGCTTTTATATCCTTTTGTTTAAAAAATTACTTAAAAAGCCAAAAATAGCTAGAAGTAGTATAGCTTAATATTCTGCTTAATTTTGCTTTAAAATTTGCTAATCAGTACTTAACTAAGTTAGTGAGACCTTTTTAATAGACACCATAAGTTAAAAGAGTCTTTTGTTAGTTCAAATCCAAAACAGACCCTTAATAAAGGGGTGTTTGGTTTATGCAGTCTACAAGCTCAACTGAGCTTGTACTGTAGATTTGCACTTAGTCCAAATTTGGTTAAGCTTATTTAAGTCAATATAAGCTGTTTCTCAGACTTACCAAGTTCATTTTACAGATTTTGTAGTTTTGTTCCATTTGTGGAATTTTTAGAAACTAAAAAGACCAAATAAGCCATCTTAAGCCATAAGCTGATTTGGTCCTTATCTTTGCCATTCCTGAAGTCCATTTGCTCCATATAGTCATAACACAATAGCCTAGTTTGGTCCATTGGTCTGCACACAGCTCTGCACACAGCAGACTCAGTGTATACTGAGTGCTTTTGCTGCTGAACTCAACTTATTTGTGGCCTATCTAGATAAGCTGTGGCCTAGCTTTTGGTGTTTTTAAATAGCTCATAGTACTAGCTCACTTTTGCCCCCATATTATTCAACTTATCTGCTTATTTGAACTGCTTAATCTGCCCTGCAAATTAGCCATTTTCCTGAGTTTCTGCATAAGCTTTGCTACTGTTCTACTGCTTATCTTGCTCATTTCTTGTGCTTATTTGTATTTTTAAGTTATTTTGTGCTTATAGTAGTGTATTAAACCTGTTCTGAGCTTTTGGTAGAGTTTTGAGCTTATTAGCTTATTTTTAACTTATTTGCCCAACTGCTTATCTACCCAACTGCTTATCTGGGTCTTGTAAACTTTTGATTTTAATTTTCCTATATTAAGAATATTAATTTAGACTTATCCTGAATTTTTCAGATTTTTCCTAAGTCATTTAATATTTTTAATCTTTTTAATTAGTTTATAATAGTAATTAAATCATAATAAATAGAATATCAATCAGAAAAATATAATTATAATTTTCATAATTTTATTTTATTAAGTAGATTATAGGAAAAATATAATAACATTTTTAGACCTTAAGAAAAACAAAATAGAAAATAAGTGATGGCTTCTTTTTAATAGATTTTATCTTTTTAAATTTTTAATTTTCATTTTTATAATTTTCTTAGCTTCTTTTCGCTTAATAATATTTATAGAAAAAGTTTTAGATTTTTCTTTGTTCATTTAGTATTTTTTTATAAATTTAAATAGTTTAAAAAGTAATTAAATAATAAATAATTAATAATAATTAGATAAAAAGTGTAAAAAAATATAATTTTAGTTTTAAAATAAGTTTTAAGTAATTTTACATTTTTAGGTTTCAATTTCATAAATTTCACTTTTTAGTCCCATTTTAGATTTCCTGTTACGCGTTTTTAGTTTATTTAAATCGCGTTTATTTTTCTTTTGTATATTTATTTTTCATTTGTTAATTAGATATAAAAAAGCAAAATCCAAAAGATCTAAATCATTAGTCACTCTAATCCAAAGCTTTACACTGTTTGCCCATTCACACCTCATTGGGAAACGATCCGGGTAATTACTTACCTGGTTTCACACTACACACGAACGTGAGTTTTTGCAAGTATCCTTTTTCACAAAGGGGTAATTTGTATTTATTCACGTGTATCCGTCATTGCATAATATTTATATATCTATTTAGCACGGATCAAATTTTGGCGCCGCTGCCGGAGAGGTGTGTGCGACAATTGTGAAGAGTTTTAGCGATTAGTGATTTGAGATCCTTCGTCCAGAAGTTCCTATTTCCCATAAATAATATAAAATACAAAAATATTTTTCTTTCCTTTTCTATATATAATATCATATAAAAAATAAAAACACCAAAAACATTTTTCTTTCCTTTTCTATATATAATATCATATAAAAAATAAAAACACCAAAAACATTTTTCGTTTTCTTTGTTTAATAATAAACAACAATAAAATTTACCATCGAGAACCAAGACAGAGTACTACCTAACTTGGGGTACGGCCATAATAAGTTCCCAAACATCAGATTTAAAACTTGCCTTTGTATCACTTGCGAATATCGGCTCACCTTTGATTGATAAACAAACTATAACGGAGGTTTAAGGATAGTTTGACATTAAATTGTCGAACTGAAAGAAGCGGGTTTTTAAGGAGCATTAATTGCCCACCTTTGCTTCTCCGCCACTCTGTGCGTTTATCTTTTAGAGAGCTACCGTACGCTTGTTGATTGTTGGTTTAAGTTCACTTGTGTTTTTTGCTTCGTTCTTGATTTAATTGAAAATTTTTGCTAAAAGTGCATGCGCACTCGTTCTTCTAGGTCATCAAGCCCTTTTCGTGACCTTGGAAACATACCTCGAAGACGACGTAGACGTTCTGCTCCATCAGTCGTACCCGAGATACGTACTGATCCCAAAACCCCTGCCATCATGGCAGAAGACTGTCCTATGAATGAGCTTCTCCAAGCTCCCACCAATGGGTACGGAGATGCCATTGTTGTTCCAGCCATCGTGGCTGAAAATTTTGAGCTTAAGACTGGGTTGATAAACCTGGTAACCCAGCGGCAATTCTATGGTTTTGACAGGGACGATCCTCAAGATCACATTAGATGGTTTAACAAAATCACATCCACCATCAAATGCAAAAATGTCCCTGAGGAATCAATCAAACTTCTTCTTTTCCCGTTTTCCATCGATGGGGCAGCCCGGATTTGGCTGGACAAACAACCCCCTCGATCGATAACAACATGGGAAGATTTGGTTCAGAAATTTGTGAATGAATTCTTTCCTCCTTCTAAAACCACGTATCTCAAAAATGAAATCATGAAATTCTCTCAAAGGTTTGATGAACCATTTGGAGAGGCATGGGATCGTTTCAAAGAATTGCTCCGCAAATGTCCTCATCACGGTTTCACCGATTTGATACAAATGGACACTTTCTACAATGGGTTAAACCCATCTGACCAAGATTCTCTTAATGCCTCAGCTGGAGGTAATTTTCTGAGCAAATCCACTAAGGAAGCCATTGCACTCATTGAAAATAAGTCAAAGGTCCGCACTGCACGAGCCAGACCATTTAATTCTCAGGCTAGTGCTGGTCCTTCTACTTCAACTCCCGTGAGTCAGTCTAGTACTGATACTCAGCTTGCTGAACTCACGAAGGCTATTCAAGCTTTGGTTTTCTCCACACAAAAGAAAGAGTCCGCTCCGCAAACTTCTCACACTACTGAAGTCAAAAAGATAGAAGTTTGTGTTACTTGTGGTGGTCCTCACGCTTACTACAATTGTACTGCCACCGATGGCAATGTATTTGAAGTCAAAGCTTTAGCCGGATCTTCCAATCAAGGAGGTGGCCAATACCATCCTCAAGTGGAAGCAAACTACCGTGCTAGCAATCAACATGGACCACCCGGATTTCCTCCTCCTAACAATCCAAATAGGATTAATCCTAATCAGCAAAGAGGGCAAAACACGCAGAATCAATATCATGCCCCGAACAATCAATACCCACCCCAAAGGGGTAATCAAGGGTATTCAGCTCCTAATTCCCAAAGACCTCTCTCGAATGAACTTGATAGCTACATCAAGGTTAATGAGACCAATATGAAGGCAATGCAAAATCAAATCTCTAATTTGAAGAATGAATTTCAGTCTTCAATACACAAGCAAGGAACTGAGCTTTCAAACAAAATCGATCATTCTCAAAGCGAAGTTAAGAATATGTTTGCCAGTCTCATGGACCATCTCAATCCACCTTCTACTTCGGGAGGTCTCCCAAGTGACACTGTTGTCAACCCAAGGGGTGAACTCAAAGCTGTCACTACACGTAGTGGTAAAGCTCATGATGGACTCAAGGTGACAAAGGACCAGGTACTTCCCTCTAACAATGGAAGTGCTAAATACGTTCAACCTTCGGTTATCCAAAATTCCACACCCACAATTGCTCCTCAACCGTCAAGAATAGATCCTACTCTATCACGATTTACGGTTAAAAGTTTGTCAAGCAAACGTAGTGAGCAAAGGACAGCTAGAGCTTATTCCGATATGCTCAATGCTGCTCCTGTCAGTGTGCTGGATGACAGTGATGATGATGAAAATACCACTTTCGTCAAAGCTATCACCACTCGGAGTGGTGCTGCTTATGAGGGACCCTCTGGTCCTATTCCTCCTCCGTTGTTTGAAATGGAAAAAGATACGGAGGATACAACGGACAAAGTGCAAATTCCAAGCCCACAAAGTACAGCACAAGTCCATCCTCCGGTTGTCCCGAAAAATAAATCCAAACCAGGAGTTGTCTTTGAATCTGTTGAGAATCCTGAAGTCATTGTCCCTAAATCCAAACCTTACATTCCTTACCCATCGCGCTTAAATGAGCAAAAGCTCCGTGAAAAGGCTAGTCAACAAAATGATAAATTCTATCAAATCTTTAAGGAATTACATTTTGACATAAGTTTTGCGGATGCTATCATTCTGATACCCAAGTTTGCATCAACAATCAAACACTTGTTAAGCAACAAGGAAAAACTGATTGAAATGGCTAAAACTCCATTAAATGAGAACTGCTCAGCAGTTATCTTGAAAAAGCTTCCGGAGAAGCTTGGAGATCCTGGAAATTTTCTACTACCTTGTGTATTTTCGGGAATGGTTGAATGCTATGCCTTGGCCGATCTAGGTGCAAGCATCAACCTGATGCCTCATTAAGTATGGAAGAAACTTTCTCTTCCGGCTCTTACTCTTACCTGCATGACTCTTGAGCTTGCAGATCGAACCATATCTCATCCTCGCAGCATTGCTGAGGATGTATTTGTGAAAGTAGGAAAGTTCCATTTTCCAGCTGACTTTGTGGTTGTTGACTTCGACGCAGATCAAAAGGTTCCTCTCATTCTTGGAAGAGGATTCCTAAAAATGGGCCATGCTCTTATTGATGTGTTTAAGCATGAGATCACATTGCGTGTGGGTAATGAAGCTGTTACCTTTAACCATGATCAAACGTCGAGGTACTCCTCAAATTATGATTCTGCATCAGTTAACCGAATCGATGTCATTGATATTACTTCAAAGGAGTACTCTCAAGAAAGTGTTGGTTGTCTTCATAATTCTGTGAGTGGGGAACCCACCACATCTTCTCAACTTATCATAGCCGACTCTTCCCCTTCTCTCACTCCGGTTGAGGGAAGTGATCCCTTTTGGGATGAGGTCGAGGCTTTTCTTGCTCTAGATAGTTCACTTCCGCATGAGGTTGATGATAACTATCTTGATCCTGAGGGGGACATTCTTTTTCTAGAAAGTTTGTTAAACGAAGATTCATCTTCCCCTCTTCCACCAAGACAACTTCATAATGAGGAAATCAAGTCAGTTGAAAAAACTGATAAAATTCCTGAGATCAAATTTAAGGACTTGTCTCCCCGTCTTGAATATGCAATTCTTGAGGAGGAAGTTCTTGTCTTAATTGCTATTCAGATCTCTCTTCTTCCTTTCACATACCCGGTGATTTCCCCTATCTTTCACTCATTCGTGAGTGAGGATATTACCTTTGACCCCGGCATTTTCCATCTAACATTGGTTTAAATGCCAAATTTATCTCATCGGTGTGGAACTTTCTTATGTTCAATTGGTTATCCAAACATTTTGAATGAAAGTTCGATGGAGATGGGTTCTTCCACTTACTTCCCCATGAACCAATGAATTCGGGGTCGAGTCAAGCTAGCGACTCGGTTAATAAAAACAGTAGTAAAACATGGGTTTTCACCCGTGTCTCACCTAAGTGTGGGGGAGATGCCCCACATGTTGTATATATGTTCTAAAAAAATAATAATAAAAAAAAAAAAAAAAAAAAAAAAAATGGCTATTAGTAATGTTTCCTTTTTACGTTCTAAGTGTCGGCATGATAGCCGGTACTTTGAATATTGAGGGCAATATTCAGTTCTAAGTGTGGGGAGGAATTCTAGCGAATTTGATCAAATGTACCATCTAGTACCCCCATTTATGGCCAAAATTTTAAAATTTTTTCTCACTTAGAACGCAATAAATGATTATCAGTCCGCCATGTCTAACCCACATAAGGATTGGCTAATCCGAGAGCAAACGGCTCTTGGTAAAGATATATCAAATCCGTTTATGGCTTACAATTTGCCGAAAATTGTATGGTATTCGACTCACCATATCTTTATAAGTGAAGAGTTGGCTAGCCCGCAAGGTTATGACTTGTGGTAAAGGCAGTGGAAAACCATGATTGGTAATCAGCTCACCAAAGATAATAACTGTATTTTATCTAAGAGTTGGCTAGTCCAGAAGCACACGGCTTCTGGTAAAGACAAGTCAAATCCGTTGACAGCTGATGATTTGCTCAAAATCATTTGGTTATCATTGCACCAAAGTATCACATACTAAAACATTGGCTACTCCAAAAGTAATGGCTTTTGGTAAAGAGATAAAATCCATTAAATTTTCATAAATAATTGCTAGGGACTAGCAATAGTTTAGTGTGGGGGATTGATGAGTGTCTAAATACTCATCATTTCTGTCACATTTTATCTGCAAAAACATTTAAAAACATGCAGATATGCTTCAAAATACAGAAAATATCATAAAATGTGTTTTTATATGATTCAGGAACAAAAAGATTGAAAACAAGTGAGAAACGAATAAAGTTTGCATAATTGTCATTTTCAGTCCCTGAAGTTTCACAAATTGGCAGAATTAGTCCCTGAAGGTTTAAAATGAAAGAAAAGTCAACTTTAGTCCTTGGGATATCAAACATGTTCACTTTTAATCCCTGGATGAAAGTTTTCTAAAAATGGCAACTTTTACCCCTCAAGTTTCAATGTTGGCAAATTTAGTCCTCGGGTATTTAAAAAGTGTAATTTATCAAATTATACCCTTATACTATTGAAACTTGACTCAAATGGTCCTTGGAAATAGTTTGGAATTTTGGCAGCATGGGTCCTTGGATTTTCAGCATTATACAACATTGGTCCCTAAAGTTTACCTAAAATCCAAATCTATCCTAACTATAATTAAACCCAACTACATATCCAATCCTATAACCCAGTTACAAAACCCAAGCCCAATCCACTACCTACTAGCCCAATCCCAAAAAAAACCAAACCCGGCCCTTTTTATTTAACCAGAAGGTTTGGCTTAGTCAAATTCTTCTCCTAAACCTTGACCCGCCAAAAACCACCCACCAATACCACCATCTCCACCGCCTTTCTGACACACCCACCCCCCTCCACCTTCCTAACACGCTACCTAACACACCAAAACACATTCAATGCGTCTCTTTTCTCCCCAAGTAACCAGAACAAGTGGTATTAACCACTTTAACTTTTTCCCGCCAAAAAGAAGATTGGACAGTGGAGATTAATTGAAGAGGTTTCAAGGGTTTAGGATTGCTCAGAAGTGATGACTAAGGGTTTCCCAGAGATTTTTAGTATAAATAGGGCAGTATGTTGCCCTAAATAAGTAGTAGTTAATTTAATTTAGTCGTTTTTATTTTATCAGTCTTTACTTATTGTAATTTCCAAATTCCAGTGCTAATACAAGTAATTTACAAT
Organism: Artemisia tridentata subsp. tridentata; assembly: GCA_021014915.2. Lineage (NCBI taxonomy): Eukaryota > Viridiplantae > Streptophyta > Magnoliopsida > Asterales > Asteraceae > Artemisia > Artemisia tridentata. The sequence goes on from CP139502.1 coordinate 262,607,389, forward strand.
CATATTGTTCTAATTTCAAGCTCTGTTTTACTGATTATAAGTTTTTATGAATTTCCAATTTTGTTTGTAATTCGAATTAGAATCAATAATCAATCACAAGCTACAATACCCTGTATATGAGTTTATATAAGCTTAATATAGCTTGTTATAAGCTTATATTAGATTCTAGCTAGTTTAATCTTGAAGATACAAGAAAGTCAATGAAAGTCAACTGATGGACCAATAAGCTGTTCTGGGTGGATATAAGCTAGTCAGGAAGGCTTAAATAGGGTTTCTAGCTTGTTTTTGACAAGCTAGGAAAGTTCTGGTCTTTGGTTCTTTGTTTCACAGTCATTTCAGTTGTAAGCCTATTTCAAGTTTTATTCAATTTCCTAAGCTTACTGTGCAATTGCTTATTTATAGCTTATTATTGTGATTTCTTGCTTATTAATAGTTTACAAGTATATTTCATCTTTATTTGCAGTCTCAATTAGCTTTTATATCCTTTTGTTTAAAAAATTACTTAAAAAGCCAAAAATAGCTAGAAGTAGTATAGCTTAATATTCTGCTTAATTTTGCTTTAAAATTTGCTAATCAGTACTTAACTAAGTTAGTGAGACCTTTTTAATAGACACCATAAGTTAAAAGAGTCTTTTGTTAGTTCAAATCCAAAACAGACCCTTAATAAAGGGGTGTTTGGTTTATGCAGTCTACAAGCTCAACTGAGCTTGTACTGTAGATTTGCACTTAGTCCAAATTTGGTTAAGCTTATTTAAGTCAATATAAGCTGTTTCTCAGACTTACCAAGTTCATTTTACAGATTTTGTAGTTTTGTTCCATTTGTGGAATTTTTAGAAACTAAAAAGACCAAATAAGCCATCTTAAGCCATAAGCTGATTTGGTCCTTATCTTTGCCATTCCTGAAGTCCATTTGCTCCATATAGTCATAACACAATAGCCTAGTTTGGTCCATTGGTCTGCACACAGCTCTGCACACAGCAGACTCAGTGTATACTGAGTGCTTTTGCTGCTGAACTCAACTTATTTGTGGCCTATCTAGATAAGCTGTGGCCTAGCTTTTGGTGTTTTTAAATAGCTCATAGTACTAGCTCACTTTTGCCCCCATATTATTCAACTTATCTGCTTATTTGAACTGCTTAATCTGCCCTGCAAATTAGCCATTTTCCTGAGTTTCTGCATAAGCTTTGCTACTGTTCTACTGCTTATCTTGCTCATTTCTTGTGCTTATTTGTATTTTTAAGTTATTTTGTGCTTATAGTAGTGTATTAAACCTGTTCTGAGCTTTTGGTAGAGTTTTGAGCTTATTAGCTTATTTTTAACTTATTTGCCCAACTGCTTATCTACCCAACTGCTTATCTGGGTCTTGTAAACTTTTGATTTTAATTTTCCTATATTAAGAATATTAATTTAGACTTATCCTGAATTTTTCAGATTTTTCCTAAGTCATTTAATATTTTTAATCTTTTTAATTAGTTTATAATAGTAATTAAATCATAATAAATAGAATATCAATCAGAAAAATATAATTATAATTTTCATAATTTTATTTTATTAAGTAGATTATAGGAAAAATATAATAACATTTTTAGACCTTAAGAAAAACAAAATAGAAAATAAGTGATGGCTTCTTTTTAATAGATTTTATCTTTTTAAATTTTTAATTTTCATTTTTATAATTTTCTTAGCTTCTTTTCGCTTAATAATATTTATAGAAAAAGTTTTAGATTTTTCTTTGTTCATTTAGTATTTTTTATAAATTTAAATAGTTTAAAAAGTAATTAAATAATAAATAATTAATAATAATTAGATAAAAAGTGTAAAAAAATATAATTTTAGTTTTAAAATAAGTTTTAAGTAATTTTACATTTTTAGGTTTTAATTTCATAAATTTCACTTTTTAGTCCCATTTTAGATTTCCTGTTACGCGTTTTTAGTTTATTTAAATCGCGTTTATTTTTCTTTTGTATATTTATTTTTCATTTGTTAATTAGATATAAAAAAGCAAAATTCAAAAGATCTAAATCATCAGTCACTCTAATCCAAAGCTTTACACTGTTTGCCCATTCACACCTCGTTGGGAAACGATCCGGGTAATTACTTACCTGGTTTCACACTACACACGAACGTGAGTTTTTGCAAGTATCCTTTTTCACAAAGGGGTAATTTGTATTTATTCACGTGTATCCGTCGTTGCATAATATTTATATATCTATTTAGCACGGATCACAATGTTGTATGGTTTTCTCCGCCGAGAAGGGAGCTTGTTGATTAGTGGAGTAACTCTCGAGTTGGGTACTCGGGGAGTGGAGTAGGGCGAAGAGGAGCTTCGTGACCGAACTACTATAAATCTTCGTGTCCGGTTTGCGCTTTCTTTACTTATCTCTTTACGTTTATTCTTGCATTTATCGCTTTACATTTATACTTTGCATTGTATTTATATTTGTGTGGTTTGTTGCTTATATTATGTTAGTTGTGTTTGTGTCATGGCATGTTATTACTAATATGTCTAAGTTTGTGTTAATGTGACATGCCTTACTTATTGCTTTATATTATCTCTGGTTCTTGTAAGACTAGTGTTGACACTTTTCATATTATGTCACACTTAATCGGGTGTTTGATACAAAAGTTTTTAACTTTTTAAATAGAAACGTATTCACCCCCCCCCCCCCTCTACGGTTTCCACACACTCAAGGGTGGCTTAACGGTAGAAAGACTTGTGACTATTACACTGACATAGTAAAATGTGTGAGGTCTCAAGTTAGATTCCTGCCATGTGCAAATAACCTTGAAGTGGTCACGTCAACCTCCTGAAAAGGGAGGGCTTTACCTGTTTTGAGTCTGTGTGACGGTGGGTTTAAACCCCGGCCGACTCATGGTTACCCCAAAAAAGTGTTGTTTGTGACAAGGTTTAGTCGGAAGTTTAGAAAGAATATACATTTCTCGGTTATCATACCCAAAAAATGGGTATGTTTGACGAAACGTAGCGGTAATAGCAACAGTGACAGCTATAATTATAATACGTAAAATGACGTAAAGGGACGTATACACATTAAACTAAAAAAGTTAATTATATAAATTGTCCCAGTGGTTTACACCTTTTTCAGTTTTTGTCCTTAAACTTCAATAAATACATTGCCTGTCACTATGGTTGTCGATTTCTAACGGACCGGTCCTTTGACCAAACAGTCGTTCACTTTTCCCCTTTAAAATACTCATGTGAGATGTGCATGGGCGTGTTTAGGTCATTTTACCCACAATCATCTCCCACCTCTAATTTCTTCTTTGTTTTTCATTTGTTTCTTAGAACTAAACTGAAAAACACAATCTTTAAACTAGACCCAAATTTCAATTGAATTGTTCATGGATGCACACACGATCGTTAGAAATATCATACTCAAAAATCAAAATATAAAATCAATACCCAAATCTTATATGCACAATTAATCGTCAATTTCAAAATTAAACCTAAATATAAAACTAAACACTACCATTTTTCTCAAAAGCCACACCATATTCAAACAACAAAACCAACCATTTTGGTTTATCAGGCTGGGCACAATGGGACGGAAAAAGTCGGTTGTTCGAATGGGTCGACCGATATGAATATCGGTTGTCTCCAATGTAGGGGTTGGTCAAATATCGGTTGTGGAACAAGCAAAACAAAGAATCGGTTGTATTATTGACCGATATAAATGCTTCTTGTAAACAACAAAAATCTTCCAATTTAGTAGTATCCCTTTGAAACTTGAATGCAATTCACAAAAATCCAAATAAATTTGACAGTAGTATCGTTTGAAACTTGAATGCAATTCACAAAAATCCAAATAAATTTGACCGTTTGTATATTAAAAAAAAAAAAAAAAAACTTTTTTTAAAAAAACTTTACCACTTTTCATACTATAAAAATACCAACATCAAACCCACTTTCAAACACAAAATTTCAAACACAATCCAACCACTTTCTCATCCATATTCACCATGTCGTCTTACGAGATATTGTTTGGTTCTTCGTCTTCCGACGATGATGAAGTTATGAGTGAGTTTACGGAGTTTGTGGAGTTTGCGGAGTTTGCTTGGAATGCTTATCAAGCATCCCAGCCGAGAGTTCCACGAAGGTACATACCTAGGGATCATGTGGGTGCTCATAATCGTTTAGTGGCGGCATACTTCTCCGAAAACCCGTTGTTCGACGAAAGAACATTCTGTCGGCGGTTCCGAATGAGCCGAGAACTATTCACACGAATTGTTCGAGATGTAACGGATTATTCTCCTTATTTTGAACAAACTCCTGATTGTAGGGGCGTACCTGGTATTAGCCCATTGGTCAAGTGTACAGCGGCCATTCGTCAATTGGGATACGCGTCCGTTCCTGATTCTCTTGATGAGAATCTTGCAGTGGCCGCAACAACAGCCCGTGACTGTCTCCGTAAGTTTTGCAATGTTATCATGGAGTTATATGGTGCCGAGTATTTGCGAAAACCCACGTATTCTGACCTTGAAAGATTATATGCTCATCACGAGCATAAGCATGGGTTTCCTGGGATGATGGGAAGCATTGATTGTACAAGTTGGGAGTGGGAGAATTGCCCAAATGGTTTGAGAGGTCAATATGCTAGGGGTGATCACGGGCCACATCCATTCATTTTATTGGAAGCGGTCGCCTCCCAAGATTTATGGATTTGGCATGCGTTCTTTGGTGTCTCCGGGATGAATAACGACGTTAACGTTTTACGTCGTTCCCCTGTCTTCAATGATATCAGATCTGGGAAAGCACCGGACCTTGAATTCGAGGTTAACGATGTACAATATAAAAGAGGATATTATCTTACTGACGGGATATATCCACAATGGTCCGTTCTTATTAAGTCCATTTCAAATCCTCCCACGGGTGATGAAAAAAGAATATTGTACAAGAGGAAGCACGAAGCAGCAAGGAAAGATGTGGAACGGGCTTTTGGTGTGTTGAAGAAGAAGTGGAAAATGCTTAAAGTTCCGGCTCGAGGGATGAATAAAAATGATCTCCGAGATGTTATATATACATGTATCATATTACATAATATGATCATTCAACACAAGCAACGAGCGATAAGTCCTACATGGTTCGAAAATGAGGGCCATCAACCACACGATCCCTTAAGAACATTTGAAGAATCTTTAGTCGTTACTCAGGAGATCCAGGACTCATCAACCCATCTACACTTAAAATCTGATTTGATCGAACACATTTGGAGAAATCGTAGAAATCATCAGCTCAATCAAGAAAATGAAGACGAAGATGAGGACGATGAGGAAGACGATGAAGAATTTCTATGATCTTTTTAATCTTATTTGAATAATTTACGTAATGTTTGTAACGTTTATTTGATTTAGTATTGTAATGTTTTTTATTTTTAATGAATTTTAAATTTGTGTTTAAAAATGTTTGAACTAAAAAAAATTAAAAAAAAAAAAAAAAAAAAAAAAAAAAAAAAAAAAAAAAAAAAAAGTCGGTCACCACTGTGACACTTGGGTCATGTCTGGTCGCTAGAGAGAAAAAACTGACGTGACAGCCGGAAACTTGGGTCGTCCAGGGTCACCACTGTGACCAGCCTCATTGTGAAGTAGAAAGCAATGACACCATGCGAACCTCGGTCCATTAGAAATTGACAATCACAAAGACCTTTATAGAAGTTTAAGGACGAAGGGTGAATAAGGTGTAAACCTCGTGGACAATTCATGTAATTAACTCTAAAATAAAATCTGGTTAAATAAATTTCAGATTACATATGTAATTTAAAAGCATATCGCTATTAGCAAGATTCTAGTGCTTCCTCAAAAAGAGCTTTAAATAGGAGAAATTACACAAAATACAAATGTTAGTTGAGCAATTACACAAAATACAAATATTAGTTGTTTGTTGCCAAACAAGCTTTGCCATTAAAATGATAGTTGGTATTCGCTAGTTGTTTCAAATGTTAGGGTGTAGTGGGAAACTTTGATAATTTAATCAAATTCAATAAAATTATTAGAGGCAATTGCATATACACCAACTAAAACTTGCATATTTGCATATATACTCAAAATATGCTTAACATGCATTGTACATCATGCATTAAAAATTTGTATTTTGAGGTAATATGCAAGTTTTTGAGTTTTAGTGCGTATATATGCAATTCTCCCAAATTATTTTGACACAAATTTAAATAGAAAGGTAGAGAGAAGATTTTAATGTTTAGAGAAGAAAGCAACACAGCCGATCACTACTTCAATGAAAAATGGAAATACTAGCAAGAGGCACCTAAAAAGTCAAAAAGAAGAATAAAAAAACTACATCCCTTTCCACTCTACCAGCTAATCCCATAGTTACATCTCGAAACACATTTAGACACTACTTTTGCCATGAAAGAGACCGAATGGATTATTTGGGGTGCGTTTGGTTCGTAAGTGGGATTAGAATTGAATTGGGATTTAGGAAATGTTTGAAAGAAAAGAATGAGAGATAAAATTAATTAATATTTAAATTATATGTATGTTTAATAAGTTTTATGTATTTGTTTGAAATAAAAAAAAAAGTATAAAATAAAAAAAAGAATAAATAATATGTGGTTGAAAAAATTTGATCAAATAAAAAAAAAATTTGATTGGATGGAATCAAAAAAACCCACCAAAATGTGATGGAATGAAATCAATCACTTTTTCATTTCTTCATTCCCAAAAGTGTGGGTCCAGCGTCAACCGAACAAAGTTTTTATTTTTTCTTTTGGTGATACCCCTCCAAAAGCATGAACCAAACGCACCCATTATATCTAGTAATTCTACTATTAAATGATCACAAGAGCTATATTTTTGCTTTACTTGTAAGACTATACACAATATGATAAGTTTAAAATTTAATTATATATTTGATAAAGAAAAAAGATAGATACGTACAAAAAAAAATAAGGTTAAAAACTTATATTACCAATTTACTTTACAAAAAATTTAAATATGGGTAATATACTTTTTTTAACCCAATTATCACCATCTAAACTTTACACTTTTTTCAAATATCAAGTACTTTCTCAAAAGTGACCTTTGCCAAGTACAAAATCCAGCTACGTCAGCTGGTTAACCGGTCATTTTGTATTTTTACTATATAAAAATTTCCACTTCATTTTCTTTTTTTTGTTTCTACTTCATTTATTTTTGTCTAGCTATTTTTTTTCCCATGTCATTTAATCAATCTATATAAAAAGCTAAACACTTTCCTTTTACCCATAATTTCACCCGCACTTTTTACCCCTAAAATTAACACATAAACCCTTATTTTTAATCAATGTAATTGGTTCGATTAACGTTCATCATGGCTAAAGGTTAGTGTACTTATCACCATTTTTTTTTTTTATTTGTGTGTGTTGTCTAATTGTACCCTAATGTTAAAATCTCTAATTTCTAGTAAACCGGATAAAAATCATGATTTTACTGTTAACCTAAAACATGATGGGGTTTTTAAATCTAATCCTTTTGGATATGTTCAAGGTGATGAAAAATAATTAACATATTTGAACATTGAAGGTTGAAGAAGTAAGTGAAATAGTTAGACTATGTTTGGCGTGGAGCTTTTTGGAGCTTTTTGGGGCGATGAGCGGTGAACAATGAGATTTTTGATTTTTATTGTTCGTTTGGCAAATGAGCGGTGAGCTTTGCGATTTTTTAGGAATGCTCATTTTTCCAATGCTTCTTTAAGAAGCTGTGAGTGGTGGGCTGTGACCTGTGGCTACTGCTCACAGCTACTGCTCACCGCTCACTGCTCACAGCACACTGCTACTTTTACCAAACACACCCTTAACCGTTTAGTGCATGCCACAGTTTTTAAGTTGTATTATTGCAAAGTGGGCAGCCTATTAATAGAATGTTTAACTAAACCAAAAAATGATGTGATCTTCAGGACTTTTTAAGAGTTGGTTATGAAAACAAATGGGTTATTGATTTGTTAGTAATGAAACCACTAGGGAAGTTAGTAATGAATCTGATGGGTCTACTGATGCATATTGTTCAAGTAATGAAGAGGAAATAGATAATGTCGTTTAGTAAAGTAAAAAAGATTTCCAAATGTCTTTTTGTGATTTTCAGTATGTCGTTTAGTAAAATAAAAAGAAAATTTTACAAAACAACATTGTTACCAACTAAGTAAGTCTATCACGGCATGATGCAGCAAATAATCTCACCTTTGTTCGAATCCATTAAGAACCATTCAAATTGTATCATCATAACCTCTTATATTTCTGTTATCAAAAACTGTGCCTAAAACGATAATTATCAAGGTCCAATTACTGGACCTTAAGTGCCAAAGATGATACGGTTTGTATGTTGCCTTTTTAAACCCATTTTATATAATCAGACAGCATCCCCGGATAATTATTTTTTTTTATTGTTAACGCGTTAGCGTCTAAAAAAATTGTGGGCTAACAAATGATGATCATCAAGATTAGGCATGGGTAAAACCACAAAATAACATGCTACACTAGAAAACGATGTTGTTTCAGATTTTTTTTCCTCCCTAAACGGCATCTTTCGCAAGACCAATTGGAATTTGGCATCATTAACATAAAAATAATATTATGCATTTCTGAGATTACATCTACCACGGTTGCAAACTTAGTAAGGTTGCCCCGCCATAACCAGAAGCAATGAAACCATATCATCATATGTGACCAATGGTAATTTTCACGTTGTTAATTAATATTATATGAGTATTAATTATTTTTAAGCTAAGCATTTCTATGCGCATTTGCATGTTTCTGAGTATTTTTGAGCATTTTTTAGAGCCGTTTCGCATACTGTAGCTTACAGTCACTACAGAAAAAGTATATTTCTGTCAGTAAGGTTAAATTATCACATTTCTGATAGTTACTGACAAGTTTCGCAATTAATTAAGAGCTTTCTCGCATTTTTTCTGAAAAACAACCGCACGCGCGTACCGACAGCACAGTACATATGGTAATAGTCAAATAAATATGTTTTTGAGTCAGTAATGACATTTTATTATATTTCTGACGAAAACGTGGTTAAAAACTTTATTTTACGTAATCGTGTCCAAAAACGTCAAATCGGGACTTTACGGTAACACTTAAACTCAAACCGACACACGATACACCAACGCGGAGTAAAAATAATTTTGCCCTCTCCTAAATAAGCCTAAAACCGGCCATGTATTAAACACCAAGCCCACATGGGACAAAAATTCCCTTATCTTAAATGAAATCTCAATTTTACTAAATATGGTTATACTTTTTAGATTTCTCCACATTCTATCTTAAATGATACCAATATTAGCACTCACCTCTTCCATATTATACCACCATCATACGCCACTATACACACACATATTATCATCTTACAAAAAATTTCTCTAAAAGATTAAGATCATCAAGTGCTTAAATAAGGTTTTTGGGTAATTTGGAGCTTGTTTTGGGTAAAATTAGTGAAGTTTTGGGTGTTCTTGTTCCTCCTATCCCACGTTAAACATCAACAGATTTGTAAGGATTCATAAAACTTTTCTTAACTTGTTAATCTCTTGTTCATTTGGTGTATAATGATGTTTAAAAGTGTTAAATGTGTATGTTTTGATAATATGATTAAAGCTAGGGTTTGATCTTCTATGCATAGTGCTCGACATTTTTAGATGTTTATGAGTTAGTTTGTAGATTTCTTGCTTGTGTGGTAAATATTGTTACATATAGTGCTTATTTGATAATACAAACCTTAGTTATGGTTTTTACACAAATTTAAGCACTATATTGATTTTTAGAGGTTATATATGGTTCTGCCATATTTAAAAATATAAGATTATTGGGGTTTTGAAAAACATAAAATTTTGGCTCAAGTGGTGAAATGGTGGAAAAATATAATTGAGTGTTTATTTAGAATGGATTGAAAATAAGCCCTAAGTTATTGAAAATAACTAGTAAAAAGGTAAAAATAAGTCGAGACACTTCATATGGGTCGAATAGACATAAAAATGATCAACTTGAAATATTGACTAAATAACTTATTTATTAGAGCTTATTTGATAAGTAAAAAGTATATTTGGTAACTAATAATCACTAATAAGTACCAAATAATAACAAGTTGGGCTAAATGGATTTTTGGGCCATAAAACCCATTGAGTTACTGTTGGGCTGAAGCCCATGAACATTTTTGAGGTTTTGACTTTTTGACCAAACGAACCTATTGAGCGAGTAAAATGATTTCTAGTAACGCGTCGATATATACGTTATAACTAAAAATGTGTTTTGGATTAAAAATGGTAATTGGGCTTATTTAAGAGTTTCGGCCCAATTAACAAGTAAAAATGATAAATTTGATTTTTGGAATATTTTTCCGACTCGCCGTGGTTGTTAATGTTTAACGAAACGATAAATATAACGATAACTATTTTTGGACTTGTTTTGAGACGTTTAGTCTCCGAAAGGGTAAAAATTGACATTTTTACTAAATTGATATTGAGATTGACTTTTGTTGACTTTTTGACAAAATATTGACCTTGTGTCAAAATCTAGTGTTAATAATTAAAAATGAAGCTAACGCTAGTCCGAGTGTCTGGGGATTAACACTCGCGGGTACCCTTATTTATTTGCTAACGCTAGTCGTGCTGCATTGTCATAGATCGGTAGGATGAGGCTTAGTGTTTGCATAACGGATAGTGTGTATCTGCTGAATTGTTTTTGTGATATTGTTATTGGTCCATATGTGCTATTTATTTAAACCTATGAACTCACCAGCGTTAACTGACTTTTAGCATGTTTTTCTCAAAAAATTGACCTTGTGTCGAAATCTAGTGTTAATACTTAAAAATGAAGCTAACGAATAATATTACGACGAAAACATATTCACGACACTTGATATATATATCACAAAAGTATTTTTGCACTTATAAATAGTTAGTAGAATATTTGAGTTAAGTTTGCAACACTTAAGATAAATGAAAATGTTGTATAAACGAATGAGTCATGCCGAAATTTTTTAAAAATCCAACACTTAGCAAATTTTGTGAAACACTTAACTTAAGTAAACTTTATGGAATTACTTAACAAAACTTGTTTTTCGTATATTAAAGGTTACATCAGAAATGATAAACGATGTTTCTACTATAATAATTCTTCACCAACATTATTATCTTAATCATTTTTCAAAAGCTTATTTAATTAATTTTTATTTTAAATTAATTAAATACATAAGTACTTAACTTATTAAATATACATATATATATAAAAGTATGAGCATATTATATATATATATATATATATATATATATATATATATATATATATATATATATATATATATATTATATATATATATATATATATATATATATATATATATATATATATATAACACTTGCACATTTAAGCCGCGAATACTAGCACGGATGTTCCGTTACGTATTCCCACCATGCACTTTCACCATGAGCCACCACCAAGAGTTACAATAATAAATCGTTTCGAAATATATTTTACCACACAGCAAGCAAGAAATACACGAGCACTGGTCAAACGTAAAACTTTTCAAATAAAATAAAGACACATGAGACACGAATATTTTGCTAAGACTTACCGTACTGATTTAGGGTGCTGATCGGCGCGGTTGCATTATTTTGATTGATTAGCTGATTTGCTGTTATTGAAAGGTGAGTTTATAACACCATATTTCATACGAATTGGGTGAGAAACTTGCAAAACTGTTTTCATGGACCAGAAATGAATTTTGTTTTTAAGTGCACACTAGTATGCAGAAACCTAAGTTTGCTGAATCCCAATTTGTGCCCACCATCATCTGCCGTTAATTCCTGTCTGGGAAGCCGTTTGTTATAAATAGATCTATTGGGAGTGACGTCCCCGTTCGGTTGGCTCGGCATAGCCAAGGCGAACGTATACCAAATCGAATAATAGTCCGAGTGTCTGGGGATTAACACTCGCGGGCACCCTTATTTATTTGCTAACGCTAGTCGTGCTGCATTGTCATAGATCGGTAGGATGAGGCTTAGTGTTTGCATAACGGATAGTGTGTATCTGCTGAATTGTTTTTGTGATATTGCTATTGGTCCATATGTGCTATTTATTTAAACCTATGAACTCACCAGCGTTAACTGACTTTTAGCATGTTTTTCTCAGGAAACTGAGGTGCGTTTAGCCGGGTGCAGAGCATGGCGTCGGTCACAATAAATGATGGAAATATTTTTAATGCGTTTACTCTGACATTTGGACATTTTATTTAAATGGGCTTCATTTTCATCTAAAACGGATTTTTTGTAATGTTACATGACTTGACTTATGTAATATATTTTAAAACGGATTTTTAATTCGTTCGCTATATCTTGTGTTGTGATTATCAACCTCGTAGCACCCCAAAGTGTATGCTTCCGCGAATATTGTGATTTTGGGGGTGTTACAGATTGGTATCAGAGCCAGGTTATAGAGAACGTGGTTTATAAAAACCTTGAACTGTAACCGATTTATGAAAAACTTTCCATCATGACCGCCGGATGCCTGCCAGTTTAGCTTGCTATGATTTGAGCATTATTTACTCTGTTTGATTTAGTGTTATGACATGTTATTTGAGCATTATACTAAGCATATATGATATAAGTATCTATATACTTACACGTGTCGCACCATAATTGTCATATACCGTCTCCCTACGTAACATCATCATTTCACTTCGAGTTGAATACTCGCCACATACCACTCGAATTCATTTTCTATTCGACTCCAAGTTTGGACAACCGTTTTATTCTTTCGGAACACTTATATTACTATCGTAAAGGAATCCACCAACTTATGTGAGCATGATCCTAACCTACCGCCTTATAACGCATCTTCTGGAATCATATAGTCTTAAGACACATCCTTGCTAGATCTCACGCTTCTTTTCTCATTGTGAAGGACCATGTCATCTGAGAGGCAAGACCTAAATTCCGCAGCCATGGAACAACTCGTAGCCCAACGAGTAGCAGAGACTATTGCTGCCTACGAATTAGGAATTCGCACGGGTTGCGACTTAATGAACCGAGGGGCAGTTCAAGAAGCTGAAAACATTAACAAAAAGAGGAAACGGGATAACAAGCTAGGAAACAAAAGGGTACCACAACCCCTCAGAAAGCCAAAGTTGGCCAAAACTTTATTGCTGGACCTAGTAACAGAAAGGCTTATACTAGAAAGTTACCAATGTGTAGTCGCTGCAAACTACACCACTACGGACCTTGCACCGTGAAGTGCCACAAATGCCTGAAGGTTGGACATATAGCTAAAAATTGTAAGTCTAAAACTGCTGTAGTAGCACAGGCAACATCAGGGAAAAATCGGAGAGCTGAGGTAATCTGTTTTGGGTGTGGAAGGAAATGGCACTACAAGAACCAGTGTCAGGAACCAAAGGACCAAAAAGAAGTGAACAATTAAGGAAAACTTGGAGCGGGAGAAAACTAGGACTCGAATGTGATGTAATAAGAATGGCTACCCTATGTAATAGGACCTAAGTTTAGACTCTTTTAAGTTCGTTTCTGTAAGACTTCATCAGTATTTTATGTGAACCGCGTAGTATGGTATGGATTTAGTGAACTTTTATTATGAGATGTAAGCTTATTTGACTCCAACTATCAATGGCCCTATGCCAACTAGGTACACCAAATGCCGCTCGTTGCACTATTTATCATTACTATCAGTTAACAAACCACTTGCCATCGTTTTTCAACTATTTGAACTCGTACTATAAACCAGCTGTCCAATTTATTATCTTTCCATAAAATAATAAATGAAATTACTACCAACAATTTAACTTTTGCAAGTATTTCACAGACTATCTCGTAGTCATACTACAAATCGTTTTACTACCAGATTTCAGGATCAAAGTTTTAACCTCACTACTTTCTTTGAACAAGGAACTTCCTCATATTGCCTTACGAAATGTTTTACTGACAATTGATAAGCTAAACTATAACTTGGATACTATTTTTCCAACAATATATCAGTTTCCTATTATTCTATAAATTGTTTGCAAACCATTTTACAAACTATTCTGTCACTGCTCGGCGAATTATTTACTTTTTGAAAGGTAGTTTATGCTGCAAGCTCGCGAGCAGAAAAACCGATATGTTTTCTTGTAACTAAACTCAGCATTGCATCGTTGGACCTCAATTATACAAAGCCTGATAACCTTTGTATAATTCGGGTAGGACCACTATGCTAGTAATGGTTTCCTTGAATTTTTATGAAAGTCGAATATTTTATTTCCTTTTTTTTTCGAGAAATCAGAACCTCACATGTGTGAACACATAAAAGTAGTGCAAGTCATGGGCATCCGTACTAGGAAACACCGTAACCAAATAGGCTTTGGCGCCAAAATATCACCTAGAACTAGCCTTACTTTATACCACGTCCAAAACCAAAAGGGTAACTTACACTATTGGCCAACATAAGATGACCTCACCGATTAACATCTCATGGTACACTACCCTTTCCGATTCTGAGACACTGCATCGTCTATTAAACGAATCTTACTAAGCCAACAAACTGACTGCTAGTAGAAATCAACAACATCTTTCAAGGTCATACTCTAGACTTGCAAGACTCCCCAACCAACAGCGACCCTAGGTCAACACAATCTGAAGACTATAACGTCATCCCCAGTATAGATTGGATGTCGAATTACCACGCTGTAACCACCCACGATGGGAAACTAGTCCGCATACCTTATGGTAATAGGATCCTAGTAATACAGGAAGGACCCCTAGATGGGATTTAGCAATGAGTGCAACAAACCCTGAAATCAGAGAAATGCTAGTGGTCGTGGTAACCAGCTAGCAGTAGTCAACAATGGAAACCAGGGCAATGGAGGAGGTGCCCGTGAAAAAATTTATGTTGTGAGCAGAAGGGAAGCCCAGGACGACCCGAATGTGGTGACGGGTACGTTTCTTTTAGACGTTACGCTTCATTACTATTCGATACAGGAGCAGATAGAAGCTTTTTGTCGACCGCTTTTAGTCCTTTACTCGATATAGCCCCGACCACCTTAGATAATGCCTTTGACGTAGAATTAGAAAATGGAAACCTAGAAAGAGTAGGTACCATCATAAGGGGTTGCACTCTAAACTTGTTGAACCGTCCATTCAATATCGACTTAATGCCGGTAGAATTGGGTAGCTTCGACGTCATCATAAGGATGGATTGGCTATCAAAATATCATGCCGTCATCATCTGTGATGAGAAGATCGTCAGAGTACCCTATGGGAATGAAGTTCTGATCATTGAAGGCGACCGCTCTGATCGTGCGCGTTCGTCAAGATTGAGCATCATCTCATGTACGAAGGTGCAGAAGTACATCGAGAAGGGATGTTGTAACACCCTAGGCAAATCCAACATCGGCTGTGGCTTGGAGTGATGCTGGGTATATAAGTAATATCTTGGCCTTACTAGACACAACGCGTTTTGTGGTCTACTGCGGGTGGAGTTCTTAGGAACTGGCAGTTAAGCGTGCTCATGTGAGAGTAGTACTGGCTTGGGTGACCTGCCGGGAAGTCTTCACATGAGGCCACAAAAACAAAGCCGTGAGCCTACGGGCAAAGCGGACAATATTGTTGTAACACCCCCATTTTCGGAACGGAGCGGAATACAACATGGGATGTTATCTATTAGTCACATAATACAAGTCATAGGAAACATCGAAACAATTAAAGATATTTTTAAACAAAGTTCACATTTGATATAATCAGAGTTTAACAAAGT